>CM025668.2:1409914-1467206 GCA_014621495.2 Entosphenus tridentatus
TGCATGTTATTATCATTATCAGAGTTGCTTCTTTTTGTTTGCTTTTTCGATATGTTTTCTTTGCACAACATAAACGGATGTGCTTTCAATACATTTCTAATCTGCACTGTTTTGTCATGGATACTTAAGCTCAGCATTCATTAAAACAAGTATATAGTGTGTGCACATTACTATTCCACAATAAATTAAATATACGTTCATGTAGTTTAATATATTATGGTGGTCCTTATTTGTCAAAACACGTTTTAAAGATGTATTGTCATAACTGTGCAATTGTACCTGAAACGAATGATGGTTAGGGGTCGCTACTGATTCATGAAGAGTCATAATATGGCTTTCCAATTGGAAGTTTCTATACGTTTTTTGGAGATTTATAGAACAATATGGGAAATTTTGGAATGTTCTGAAAACTTCTGGAATGTCTTTCTAGAGAAACCTGGAAATGTATGGAATAGGCAGGACATCTCTGGAACTAGCTGGTATAATCTGGAAAAAAATGTGGAATGTTCTGGAACACCCTGAGGCGTTCCAGTACAACATCCCTCCAGGAGAATTCCTCCAGGGTGTTCCAGAACATTCATAATCGTTAAACATGAGTCACTGGCAAAGAGCACTGCTTCATTTGTGAGCACTAAACAAGTTACCCAGTGAACCCCTTATCTGACTTTTAATTGGCTTCGTTGACTGAGAAATGGTGAATAAATCTTGCAAAAAAGCATGCAGTAGTGCTTTTCTTTCTTAATGCATTGAAGGAAGACCATAACTTCTGGTTTCACAGATGCATTGTTGGTCATTGTGTCTTCAGCCACTTTTAGTCAAATCAAATATCAACAAAATTTAGCAAAACAGGCAGCAATAAGAGAAAGGAAGACAACTGTGGACTGATTTTATGATCAATACTCGTGGCTGCCAATACTTGCCAGCAGTGAGTAGCGGTGACTATGCTGTCCTAATCAGTCCCGATTATGATGAAACCAGTACAGTGTCTACTACTGTATTACTGCTGCTGTCCATCAGTGTCACATTTGCTCAAATTTATTTTGATGGTGACCTGAGACAAGAGGGACTGCAATGCATATCTCTTTAACACTGAGGAGGCTTTCGCGACCAATATTATGCATAATAGAGATGTTTTGGGTAGATCGCGTAAACATAAATATGTCGTTAAACCTGCCACCACCCGACATAGCCAATTCGTAAAGTTTAAAGTCAACAAAACGTGCCAATTAGTTACTAGTTTAGCACACCAGTGTATTGGAGAGTAAACCCAGTACGTTTACAATTCAAGTACCGTGACTTCAGATGACAGCCAGAATTGTAGAGAAATCCTACTGATTCGATCTTAAATATCCGGGATAAATATGATATCACCAAGCAACTGCGAAGACTAGAGGGTGGGGTTAAAGTATTCAGATGTAGCGGCATCGTTGAGCGCTGTGTGTAATTGCCACTACTTACGGTGGTGGAGGATAGGGAAGTGGAGCCGCGCAGGGCTGCAGCTCCCACTGCTGTTCCCGCCGAAATTTTCAAAAACTTCCCGCCAATCAGGAACCGCCGCGTCATCATCGCCGCGACCGAAAAAGGGAGCCGCTATCTTGCCCGGGGAGAATGGCGCATTTCTCACAATGTGTGGGGAGGAGCAACGCCCGGCTGCACGCGTCCCTTCGCTACAGCAACTACTGCCCATCCTGACCGCATTTTCCGCCGGGGGTGACTGGGCCGCCTTCTAGCAGCGCTTCCTCACCAACGCTGCGATGGCAGTGTGGTCCGAGGAAGAGGCGCTCCGCGCGCTCCCAGCGGCCCTTGACGACGACGCTCTTGCAGCTCTCATCACCATCCTGCCAGCTGATTGTGCTACTTTACAGCAGGAAATGCAGCAGATGGCTGCTATTTACGAACTACCGTCAAGCACTCGCCATTGCTTCACCGTCAAGCACTCGCCTTCCGCAGCTCGTTGCTGGTATTGGCAAAGGCCGCTTATCCGAAGATGAACAACGAGGGCATCGACGCGCTGGTGATGGAGAAGTTGCTGGCGCTTGGCTCGGGAGCTTCACGTGGTCGTCCACGTGATCGACGACACAGACCTGTGGTGCCTGCAAGTTGCACGGAGCGTCCAAGCCCACCTGCTCCTCCGTCGAAAGATGGGGCTGACGGTGTGTGCTGCAGCCGGTGAGGTGCGCAGTGCTCCTGAAGATTCAGCTCTTGCTCAAGTCTTTGCATCCGCACCTGACAGGGGATGGAGGAGGGACGACCGGCCACGTTTGGATGGTGATCGCACTCGGAAGAGGGCGTCGCCGCGCCGGGAGCGGGGCCTCATGTCCTGCTTCAACTGTGGCCTGCAGGGCAACGTTGCTTCAGGCTGTCGGGCACCTCGACGGTGCTTTTCCGGACCTCCACCCTCGTCCGACCGACCTCTATCTTCACGTCAACCTGAGGCGAGTCGCGGCACCTCACACACTCGGCCCTTAGTTACACCTCACACATCTCGTACGTCGGTTCGCAGGGGGACAGAATGTGTTTGGGAGGACTGGCCACTCCGACCAGGCCAGTGGTGGGAGTTGGCCCACAGGGTGGTCGCCGCGACCGCGGGGTCGTCCGTTGTCATGGGCTCCATAGAAGGCATTGAGTTCTGAATGTTCGTCGAAACGGGTGCGTTGGCTACCATTATTTCGGAGCTTATTTTCAACATTTTGCCAGATAAATGTCTGTCTCTGCGGCCCTTCGAGGTTCCGTGTTTTGACGCCAGCGTTGGTTCATTGGGGATCATCGGCCAAATTACTGCACAAATCTGTATTGGCGATATCAAATTGTCAGGGCCGATTCTGGTCTCGTCATCCCTGGCCGTCCCGTATTTGTTGGGCACCAATTTCTTAGGCAAAATGCTGGTTAAAATTCTCATTGATCACGGATGCATCGAGTTGCCGTCAGGTCGCTGATTGGCATTCCTGCCGTCTTCCACCTATTTGTGCGCGGCAAATGCCACGGTGCAGGCGCTTGTGGCCGAAACTGTTTGAATCCCCCCGGGCACACAAATGCTGGTCTCCCTGCGCCTGCGTAAGCCACTTGACCTGGCTACTATGGCCGGAGGCATCCTGATGGGCCCTTCCAACATGGCTGTACGGGGGTTGGAGCTCGTGGGTGCGCAGACCCTAGTGTCCGCCGAAAGGAAACCGTTAATTCAGGTTCTGAATGCTGGGTTGACAACATCTGTCTTGTCGCAGGGCACGGTCCTTGCCCATGCATCGCCCACACTTCGTGGGTAGCGTTGAGGCTGGGTCACGTCCGATGTCGCGTTCCCGGACGAGATGTCTGCTGGATTGACTCCCTATGCTCGGAATCGGCTGAGTAGTTTGAGCCCCAACGCCGGAAATTGAGGTCTGTTTTGTATGACTTTTCGGATGTCTTCAGCACGGGCAAATTCGATATTGGCCGCACCACCTTGCTAAGCCATCATATCAGCATGGGGGGACGCTGTTCTAATCTGCCAAAACCCTTACAGGCTCAGTCCTGCGGTAAAGGAACATGTTCGGCGGGCCGTTGATGACATGTTGGCCACGGGAAGCTTCAAGAGTGAACTCTGATTTGCGCAAATTGGCCAATGAACGTCTGCATGGCCGATGTACTTCGCAACATGCGTGGAGAGCCGGCGACAAAGCATGGCTCCACTGCCCGCAGGTCCCGGTGGGGACGTCACCTAAATTGTTCAAGCCCTGGAGAGGGCTGGTCATTGTGGTCCACGTTGTTCGTCCGCAATGCGTTCAGATTCGCTGGGGTCGCCGCTGCTGGTTCGTGCATCCGTCGCGCCTCAAGCCATTTGTTGCCCCGCGCGACCCTGTCTCACCTCCACGATTTCAGGGCGAGTGTGTGACGTGTCTGGCGAGCCGGATTGTGTGCCTGCTGGTGAAAATTTGCAGCAGAAGCCTGTGCCTTCTACTCCAGATGCCGCACAACTGACGCCGCTCCTAGCGCCGCCGGCCTCTGCTCCCTGGCTCCGGCTGCAGGGAGCTCCTCTGCTCTGCCGGACACTCCGTGTGCAGAACCTGCTGCTCCACTACACTTGCCTACCCCCACCCCCGGGTCAGGGGAGGCCACCTCCACCGAGGGTCCGGCGACAAGGACTCAGTCCAAAGTCCCTCGATTATCTTAACCCCCCCCCCAACCACATACACTCCCAGCACACCGCTAACTGAGTACCGCACACTGTTGGCCATTTCTTTTTTGCCTTAATTAAATTGTTCATAATGGTTCACAATGCGGGGGGGGGGGGGGTCATGGGCTTTGCGCGTTGCTTTGTTAATGTTATTATGTATATAGTGTAAATTTGTACAGGTGGGCTGGGGTATTTATGTCGGGTCACTTATCTTTTGTTGCATTTGTTGTTGTCATTGTCCGTGAGGCACACATACCTTGCTTGTTCTTTTTCTTACTTTTGTCGATTTGGGTTGTTGATAACGGCCTTGAGTCAACAGGGGGCAGAAGGGAGGCTGGAGATGAGTGAGGCCGTTGGGCCAAGGTAACCTCCAAGGTAGCTCGGAACCGGAGGTACAGACCCCAGACCCCCAAGAGGGGGGCTGGGGGATAACGTCACACTCCAGGCCCCTCTAGATGGTTCCAGAAGGGAGGAGTGGCTAGGAGCAGAGTGAGCCAGAAACCGGTATGAAAGCCGGACCCCTGAACGGGACCGGCAGTTGTTGCCACCTGAAGACTGAAGAGCCACCTGAAAGACCTGGAGCTGCCAACTGAAGACCCGAAGAGAATAGCCCGAAGGGCAGAACCCGAACCCCTGGCTAGGGTCGGGATAAAGCTTAACCAGTGTAGGGTTAGAGCTTAACCAGTGTGAGGGCACGATAGTCCGGAGGAAATACCTCCTTAGTGTATCGGGTGGAAGGGGCCGTTACCCCTTTGTGTTACGTTCTATTAACGTTACAATAAACGTGTTGCCTCCAAGAGAGAAGTCTCCTCTGGTTTGTACCCACTACACATATACATTACAATTATTAGTTGGGTTATACACAATTAATCAATACACATAATGTCATTATGTATGTACATTTTATTTATGTACATAATGCACGTACATTCTGCCAGTTTTTGGGCCTAAAAATCTTCATACCTGTTATTGGCTGCTCATAGTTAATCACCATCGACATATGGTGACCTGTATTGGCATGCACGTTCTTGAAAACACTTGCGAATGCAGAATTCGTGAATGCAGAAACCTTGTTCCAGTGGGAAAAAAAGAATTACATTCCTGCTATGAGTGAACATAGGGAGGAGGGGGGGAATGGTAAATGTTAAATAGTGACTACAATAAATAATAACTTATAATGAACAATGTGTTTTTTATTACCTTTGATGATAACGATTTGACAATGACGGAGGTGGTGTTTATGGTGAGCAATTCAGGAGGATGACTCCTCGGGTAATGCAAGCGTTTGATAAAAACGCCACAGTTATAATTTTAGCACTCTGAGGGAGCGCTAGCCACGAAAGTTTCCCAGATTGCATTCACCTTTTTAATAGACCTCACAGACGACTCGTTTATACCAAAATGAATCAATGAGTTCACCATAAGTATTGGACCTGTAATGTGTGTAAGAAACCTCCCCATTCACATCTGTACAGATATGTACCTCTAACTAACATGGTTGGCTACATATAGCGGGAAATAAGTTCTACATACAGTCTATCCTATAATGCTGAGTGTTTTTATAACTCGAATTGGACATGACGTGATTCATGTATTGGGAACACATTTTTATAACGCGGATGTTAATTGGATATAACGTGAACGAGTGAACGAAACTACAAATCACAGCGCGAGGAGGAATAAGCGGTCGTACGGCTTCCTTGGCGTAGCATCACCACACAAGGCATTGGGATGCTGCTGGATGCTTCTCGATGCTACCTACATTCCTCAGTCTTTTGTTCAGCTTGCGTATGCATCTCACGTGTTATCGCGGACTGTGCTTTACTCCAGATATATTATTTATTATAACTCGATTTTTCCATTACGCGGTATTCTTGAGGAACGCAACTACTACCGCCACGTTGTAGGAGAACAGACTGCACATATGTACAAAATAAAAATGCACAATAGCGAGTTCATAGCGGGATTATTGCGAGACTGAGGACTAAACGTGCCTAATCTTCTTAGCAGACAGTTTAAAATGTACACAACAACATTATTCATGCACCTCCCCGAAGTGCCGGATTAAGCTAGTGCGGGGCATGTAGCATCTTCTTACCTATAAACGTAATTTTTTGTCTGTCTGTCTGTGTGTCTTTCTGTAGACGAAACTTCCGAAGGATTTGGCTCGCAAACCGTTGGGTTTACATAAAAAAAAACACCCAGGTACCACGCCATAAGCCCCGTGGTGAGCCAATGCTATTCGATTTTCCCATTCGTCAACTTTAAAGCAGATACATTATCAAATCAGTGATGTTTATTATTTATTTCCTTACGCCGGTGAGCACGAGCCAAAGCACGGAATTGCGCATACATGACAAAGCTGATTGAGGTACCACCACAGTCGGTATGAACTGCTGTAGTGAAAGCAGGTGCCAACAGTATGCACTGCTGTAGTGATAGCAGGTACCACCAAAGTCGGTATGCACTGCTGTAGTCATAGCAAGATACCACCACAGTCAGTATGCACTGCTATAGTGAAAGCAGGTGCCAACACAGTATGCACTGCTATAGTGAAAGCAGGTACCACCACAGTCGGTATGCACTGCTATAGTGATAGCAGGTACCACCATAGTCGGTATGCACTGCTGTAGTGATAGCAGGTACCACCACAGTCATTATACACTGCTGCAGTGATAGCAGGTTCCACCGGAGTCAGTATGCAATGCTGTCGTGAAAGCAGGTACCACCAGTCGGTATGCACTGCTGTAGTGATAGCAGTTGCCACCACAGTCGGTATGCTCTACTGTAGTGATAGCAGGTCACCACCAGAATCGGAATGCACTGCTCTAGTGATAGCAGGTACCATCACAGTTGGTATGCACTGCTGTAGTGAAAGCATGTACTACCACAGTCGGTATGCACTGCTGTAGTGAAAGCAGGTACCACCACAGTCAGTATGCACTGCTGTAGTGATGGCAGGTGCCACCACAGTCAGTATGCACTGCTTTAGTGATAGCAGGTATCACCACAGTCGGTATGCACTGCTGTAATGATAGCAGGTCACCACCACAGTCGGTATGCAGTCAGTGTGTTTTCGTGTGGGTCAATGTATATGTGTGTGTGTAAGTCGATGTGTGTGTGAGTCTGTGTGTGTGAGTCCATGTGTGTGTGAGTCTATGTGTGTGTGTGTGCGTCGCTGTGTGTGTGCAAGTCGCTGTGTGTGCGCAAGTCGATGTGTGTGTGTAACTCGATGTCTGTGTCTGTCTGAGTCGATGTGTGTGTGTAAGTCCATGTGTGTAAGTCTATGTCTGTGTGTGTGAGTCGATGTGTATTTGTAAGTCGATGTGTGTGTGGGTCGATGTATATGTGTGTGTAAGCCGATGTGTGTGTGAGTCGATGTGTGTATGTGAGTCGATGTGTGCGTGTGTAAGTCGATGTATGTGTGTGAGTTGATGTGTGTGTAAGTTCATGTGTGTGTGAGTCGATGTGTGTTTGAGTCCATGTGTGTGTGTGTGTAACTCGATGTGTGTGTGAGTCCATGTGTGTGCATGCATCGATGTGTGTGTGTAAGTCCATATGTGTGTCTGTAAGTCGACAAGTGTGTGTGTAGGTCGATGTGTGTTTGAGTTGCTGTGCATGTGCAAGTCGCTGTGTGTGCAAGCCGATGTGTATGTGTGTGGGTTGATGTATGTGTGTGTAAGTCGATGTCTGCGTGTGTGTAAGTCAATGTGTGTGTACGTCCGTTAGTGTTGTGTTTAACTCGATGTGTGTGTGAGTCAATGTGTGTGTTTATGTCCATATGTGATTGTGTAAGTCCATGTGCATGTGTAAGTCGATGTGTGTGTGTGAGTCAATATGTATGTGTGAGTCGCTCAGTGTGTGTGTGTGTGTAAGTCGATGTGTGTGTGTGTGGGTCGATGTATATGTGTGTGTGTAAGTCGATGTATGTGTGAGTCGATGTGTATGTGTGAGTCGATGTGTGTGTGAGTCGATGTGTGTGTAAGTCGATGTGTGTGTCTGTACATTGATGTGTGTGCGCGTAAGTCCATGTGTGTGTGACTCTATATGTGTGTGTGAGTCGCCATGTGTGTATAAGTCGATATGTCTGTGTTTAAGTCGATGTGTGTGTGTGGCTCTATGTGCATGTGTGAGTCTATGTGTGTGTTTGTGAGTCTATGTGTGTCAGTCGATGTGTGTGTGTGTGCGTCGATCTGTGTGTGAGTCCATGTGTGTGTGTTAGTCCATATGTGTGTGTGTGTTTAAGTCGATGTGTGTGTCTTTACATCGATGTGTGTGTGTAAGCCCATGCGTGTGTGACTCTATGTGCGTGTGTGAGTCTATGTGTGTGTGTGAGTCTATGTGTGTCATTCGTTGTGTGTCTGAGACCAGGAAAGGCACCGGGCAGAGATGATCTCTTCCAAGCAAAATACTGAGGGAGGGTGGCGTTTGTGCACAGACTGCCCTACATGACATCATAACAACAGTCTGGACAACTGGACGGGTTCCGCAGGACTGAAAGGATGCCCTGGTGGTCCCCCTCATTAAGAAGGGGGATCGCACAGACTGTAACAACTACAGGGGCATCTCACTCATGAGTGTGCCGGGAAAGGTCCTGGCAAGGATTATTCAACATCGCCTTGCTAGGCACGCTGAGGAGAGGCTTGCGGAGCCCCAATGTGGTTTCAGGAAAGGGCGGTCCTGCACGGATGCCATATTTTCTGTCCGTCTGCTACAGCAGAGGTGTATCGAATTCCAACAAGACCTACATCTCTGCTTTATTGACTTGGTTAAGGCTTATGATACCATCAGTAGGCCTGGGCTGTGGGTTGTTCTTCGTGCTTTTGGAGTCCCTGACCCTCTGCTCACGATCATTAAGGACCTTCATGATGGTGAGCGGGCCCGGGTAAAACTACGTGGCCGGGATTCGGAGCCATTTGCTGTACACCTTGGGGTGCGACAGGGATGTCTTCTGGCTCCCACATTATTTAACATCTATTTTGACCACGTAGCTTGTGAGGCCTTCAATAGCTGTTCCGGAGGAATTTCCATCTGGTACAGATACAATGGGAGGTTGATCGATGCCCGGGTGCGGTCAAGGGATGGCTCCCTATTGCTTAACCATGTTATGTATGCCGATGATCTGGTAATCGCTGCTCACTCAGAGAAGGAGTTGGAGGCGCTGCTGGTAAACCTGGAGCTTGCCACTAAGAGGTGGGGCCTTACCATCAGCCCCACCAAATTTAAGCACTTGCCTGGGTATTTTGTACCATCGGACACTCCACCCCCACAACTCCCCAATTGGTGATAGGGCAGTTGTGGAGAGAGTGGAGAGTTTCCCACATCTGGGCAGTGTGCTTTTGACCGGCTCCGGTTTAACAGCAGAGGTCTCACTCCAAATCAGCAAATCAGTCGAGCGCCATTATCTTTTCATCAGTTGCATAACGCTGTGTGGAAGCTACCTGGTCTGTCGCTCCGCATGAAGCTTCAGGTCTTCTCGGCCACAGTCATTCCCTCCATTCTCTACGCTTGCCAAACGTAGACCCCCCTAATGGAGCATCTTCGCCGGTTGGAAACATTTAGGCTGGCCTGCCTACGATCCATCCTGGGTTTAACCATGCAGGCTGGATTGTGTGAGGAGCTCACAAATCCTTGAAAGATCTGGACAAAGTCCCACCGGTGAGCTCCTCCGGCAGGCAAGGCTGTGTTGGCTGGGCCATGTAGCCCGCATGCCCAGCCACCACATGCCTAAACAGCTTTTGTTCGGCCAGATCGAGGGAGCTAAACGGGCGCGGCACGGGCTAGAGAAGAAATGAAGTGATGTGGTACAGGAGGATGTGGAGCTGAGTGGACTTGCCTATGACTGGTACCAGCGGTGTCAAGATCGGCCTCTGTGGAGGAGGCTCGTGAAGGACGCTACTGGGCAGTTGGAGGCAGTCGCCCTCCAACAACAACGGAGGGCAGAGGAGCGACGCTCACAACAATGAGCGGAGCGCCGGGTGGATAAAGCACAGCAAGTTGGCACAGTAGGGGGCACAGGTGGTGCATCAGCCACTCATCTCAGTCAGTCGACTCGTGGCACCTGGGTCTGCCCCGTGACCTCCTGCCAGCGGGCGTTCGACACTTCACGTGGCCTCAAGGTGTACATAGCCTGGCACAAGCATCGTGGTGACGTCACCATCAGTGGCGAATGGCGGTTGTTGTTGTGTGTGTACGTTGATATGTGTGTGTAGTTCCATGTGTGTGTGTGTCAGGTGATGTGTGTGTCGGTGGTGTAGCGGTAAGCACGCTATACCACGAAACCGGCGACCCCAGGTCGATTCCCGCTCATGGCCAACACCGGTGACGACTATCTGAACCGGTCCTGAGCCTCCCCTACGTCGAATCAGCTTCAAATGAGTCCCTGCTGCGATATGTAGTAAACATCGCCAGTGGGGACTAAATGTTTTCTTATTTTGTTACACTATTTTGTATTCTCCTAAACACATAAAATGTATACACAAATACTTTATACAGACATTACACTTTTATGTATTTGTGTATGTATCTGTTGTGTTTTTAGCAGCAGTTTATAAATACAGTATCTTTCTCGACCGGGCAACGCCGGGTACTTCCCGCTAGTATGTTATAAAGGGGCCCTAAATAAAACTAAATTACATCAATATTACAAACAAACTTTTTACTTGCATAGTAAAGTAATTGTATTTTTTCATTTGCTATACCGCCGCCAGATACTACGACAAAACGCTAACCTTTAACACCCAGTCGTTCATAGAAGTTTAAATCAGTTTACAGTAGTATTATAGTAATAGAGAAAGTGCATCACTGAACCGGAATTGATAGCTTGAAAGCATTTAGCGCGGGGCCCTTGAAAGTGCGGGACCCCTAGCATATGTAGCTACTTTTGCTACTCGGATAATCCGGCACTGCCTCCCCAGTATCGGTGGCCTGGCATTACGTACACTCGCGAGTACTGGAGTCTGGCGGGTGTCGTAAATAAGGGAATTACATGCAGTAAACATTGAATAACTCGCGAATATGCGAAACTCGCGAATCCAGAACTCGCGCATATCGCATATCGAGATTTTACTGTACTGCCATGTGTATCCAGCTTGTAGCATGACACCGTCACATGCAGTAAACTTCGTTATCATTCACTGGTTGTGATGGCTTTAATACTCCATACAATATGTATTGTGAGACCACTTTCTTATTGCATAATGTTATTTTATTCCGTTTTTGTGTCTTAATGCTGTACTTTTGTCTGTTCTACCGTTTTACCACGAGCGTTTGTGCACGTTAAAAAAGTAGTTCAAGAGTGGACAATTTTGGGACTAACATGGGAGTCAATGAGAAAACGGCGATCATGTAACAATTGTTTTGCTTAACGAGCAGTTGAGACACGTCTGTATTATGTTATGCATATTCTAAATATTAATATTTATTAATCTTTGATATCATATATACGACATATACCAAAATGTGTAACGCTATACCACGTGATTGGAAGCACGTGACGGCTGTGCCTTAAAGAACCACTGTGAGGTGCTGGAGTCACTTCGATTACGGTATTGTTATTGAATAAGAATACCTTACAGCTGCTATTTGTGTTGTGATTGTGTGGGTAAGACGACGTTTAAAGCAAAATATAAATGGTGTTAAGCACCTCCACGCTTAAACCTACATTAGCCTTCAAGCAGTGCAGAACATTCCGTATTGCTGGAATAGGTAACCACTTATTGTGAAGTGACACTGGAATTCTAACAAAGTGGATTACTGACCGATGAACTGTCAATCTTTTCTTCCATATGCGGTTGCTTATCCAGAAAAAAACACCCACTGAAGACTCTTTCAAGAGATTCCTGCACCAAGATATATATCGTTTTACATACATATGTGAAAAACAAATAGGGGTGTCATCATCATCATCACCACGATCCATGGACAGATAGCCCGTAGGTGTCCACCGCACATGTCGTCCTTTGTTTCCACTTCCCTCTGTCCTGTGCCCATATTCTCAAGTAGTGACCACAGGGTACAAAAGGGCTGTACACATTTGTAATATGGGATGCAATATCACATGCTGTAGCAGCAGTAGTTTGTTGTCTAGCCCCCATCCTGCCGGATCTAGGTCCGTGGATTGAAAAGGGAAGTGATAGCTCGTCACTCAGATCGGCACTAAACAGCAGACCTCTCCTCCAAGACGGAGCTTTCTCTTTGTGTGCACCTGGGTACACTGTCTGTTGTTATCCTTTCGATCCCAGTTTGCCCCTCAATAGCTGTCTCGGTCCGGTAAATTCTACCTTTGAATATGGAGCTGGTGTGAATTGCGTGCGACCAATCGCACGTGCAATTGACTCCCGAGCCAATGTGTCCCACCTGAGGAGTCGAAGGTTCGGTTTTGGTACCCGGACAGACTTTATGTTCCCCGAGGGTGATTCAATCCACCTGTGATCCTCTGCTGCGAGGCCAATTTAACTGCACAGTAGTGAGTGAGCGAGCAGAGAGGATCGAAGTCGGTGGTGTCAGGACGTGTTGCGTCTGCTTCCTTGCCCACGTCTGCATTTGATCCTGACAGATTTTCAGGCATATTTGTAACAGTGCACTGTTTGTACTTCCATGCTTAACATGTATTGATGTTTTGTGACTTTGCTTGACTTTTCTCCATCTACTCTTGTATCATTCGTTGTATTTTTGTTGTTATAATTATGTAACCTGGACATCTGTGAGAAAGAGCGTCATAGCTCATCGGATTCCTCCAGGATACATCAATAATCTGATTCTGATATTTAACTGCATCAGTCGAAATGAATGCAGTAATTCAAGCTCTCGTAAACCAGGGCATGAAAACCCTTGTACCCGTGACATTTTTAACAAACAATTTACGAAAGTGTAATAATTACATTAATATTACAATTCAGAATATGCTAAGATTTTAAAAGGGAGTTAGACATGGAGATAATATTTTTTTTACCAATGTTATTTACAGTGATACAATATTTATGTTCACAACATTTGATTGGAGAAACAATATGCATGAATATTATTGGAGAGAAAACATCAGCCATCTCAGATTTACTGATGACATCGTCAATATAATGATCAATGGGAATTATAATAAAGAAATAAGAACAGGTTTGCCCCTTTCTGGCAATAAAACAGGTGGTAAGATGTTCAAATACCAAATAGATACATTTGCAAGGCATAAAGTCTGCATTACACATGCATGCTTGTGGTAAAACATACAAATAAACATACTCTGATGATGATATATGCATTGTCCTTGAAACTGATTGACCCACACCAATCAGTTTTATTGCCAGAAAGAGTAAAACATATTCTTATGTTTTCATACTGGCAAAAAGGTCCCATAGATAAATGATGAAGGCATCTACAACATGGGACTGCAATATAAATATGCGAACAAAACGACTGCAGATATCTTGTGTGAACACACCAGGAACAACATTATCAGCATAGACATTCCATGTTTTTGTTCCCGTGGTGCACATCTCCTTTGTTTCGTTCAAGCATACTGAGACGTTACATTGCGACGCAACGTGAATTCAAATCACGTGCATTAATCGTATTCTTTTGAATAGTGTTAAAATAAGATAGTTGATTTATGCTAGATGTTCTGCCTAATGGCAGGTGTTTTGCTCCACGGCAGGAGTGGGGGTGTGTGTAAACAGGAATTTCCTGTTTTGAGCTTGAGTTTGGTCACGTGACCAGGAAGTTACGATTTGACAGCCTCTCAGCCACGCGGCAGAGCTTCAGCCATTACACAGAGTACAAAATGGAGGCACAGATAATATCTCAGTGAAGGCAGCTGCATCTGTTCATTGTGGGACTTTAAGAAGCATTGTCTGTAACTTCGTTTATGTTCTTAAAATATTGGGAATGTTGTTATAATGTTAGAATGACCGTTATAATGCTGGCAATGCCTTTATAATGCTGTTAAATTGTTATGATAAAGGCCTAGTTAACAACGAAGCCTGCAACTTGCCTAATTGTGAATGTTACTTGTAATTGAATAAGTCGAGTCAGACTCGTACCCATGTAACCTTATTGCGATCTTGAGAGCAAGGATGACGAAATATCTCATCCACAGTTCAGTGTTATGTGTAGTGCTGTACATTTAGTCTGCAGCATGGTGATTATACGATGTGCCCTTAACACAGTAGCTTATTCTCTTGTATAGCTATTCAGTACTAATGTAGGTGCCTGGTCCATCCAGGATCTATTGTTGAGTTTCATGTTATCTAAGACAATGTTATGATGCTGTAGTGTTCATTCATTGTATTGATATTTCCATGTATTAACAGATGCTGTATTTGTGCTGTGTTTTCCCATCAGTTTTACCTCGTTCAATACATTAAATACCTTTGGAGTCGGATGTTCACCCTGGCTCTGAAGGTTTATTGAATGCGAGGTTATCTACTCAGATAGTGGTGCAATGCAGTGCACAGTGAGGCCGAGATAGTAAAAAGACATTCTTCTTGGAGCTCCTAACCAGCTCATCAGGCTTGCAGCTCTCAAGTGGCCAGCTCCTCACACTTGGAGCTCTCAAGCAACCAGCTCCTCACATTTGGAGCTCTCAAGCAGCCAGCTCCTCACACTTGGAGCTCTCAAGCAGCCAGCTCTGCAACGAGTCTACATTGAAATTGTGTTGCAAGCATCGCAGCATGGAAAGCCACTGTTCAGCAGGGAGAGATGCTGAAGCAGATGATTTAAGTAATCCAGGACCTCCCATCCTGCCTCAAGAGGACCAAGGGAGTTCAAGGCCACAAAGAGAGGTCAGGCTGACACAGCAGGCCTTCGAAAGATATGATGCTGAGAAGCAGGACCTTGATGCCAGGATAAAAAGGGCATGGGACCGGGTTGAAGCAGATATATCTGAAGCTCAAAACACCTCAGTTACAGTGGCCTCAATTCAGCGGGCCATACAGTGAGTGAAGGTGAGCAGCTCAATCTACAAGCTGCTGGCAAATAAATACATCTCCATACTTTTTGGTTCTTTCGTTAAAGTCATGTATATGAAAAATAAATCTAGAAAAAGTACATCTCCCTCCTGAAGAAGGTGAAAACAGACGAGGGCATCTAGGGAGTGCGCTTGCAAGAGCATTTCCTTGAACTGCTCGATGATGATGTGAAGGCAGTGATTCAAGACGCAATGGACCATGTGGAGGGCTTAACAGAGACACGATCTTAGCACTCTGTCTCGTCCAAGTCCACCACAAGATCTAAAGGCTCAGCACACTCACAGATATCATCTACCAGTATGGCAGCAGCTCAGGCATGTGCAGCAGCAGAAGCAGCAAACGCCTGTATTTCCTACATGGCTGAAGAGGAAGCCATGCTAATTGAAAAGGCCCATATACAAGAAGAAGCAAGTATAGCAACAGCTACTGCTCTTCGTAAGAAAGCAGAGCTTGAAGAGCTAGAGAGTACATTAGCGGGGAAGAAAATTGAGCTGGATGCTAAGCTAAGTACCCTACAGCTCAAAAAAGAAGCAGCCGCTGGAAGGGCCCAAGCAGAGGTGCTCAAAGTCGCAGCCAATCTGGATAAGGAAGAGAATTGGAGTGAGTTTGGCACTCAGATGCCTGTCAAGGACCATGATCAACTTACCATAAAAAATATTTTGGACTGGTCTGAACAATTCACCAATGCTCCTCCACCAAACGATACTGAACAAAGGGTGGACGTTGAGGCATCGCCATCTCCATACCGAGTGAACATGAATGCATTCTACGGGAATGGTGGAAATGCATATTCTGCCCTGGCAGTTAGTCGCCGACTCAGCGTCGCACACGTGGGGTCAGACATGGATGCACCAAGTCAGACCCACATTCCAGACAGTCACATAAAGGTATCAAACCAACGTGAACAAAACCCTTTGGGCCCACAATCCAACGCCATCGCGAATGACGGCATGCAAGGCAATACAGCCAATAATGGCACCTCACAAGCTCCAGTATGGACACACCTGGATCAGCAGGCATAGGGGACTTTGCGAGGTACCTGGCTCACCGTGAACTAATCAACACAGGACTCGTTAAGTTTGATAACCACTCTGAGAACTATCGAGCCTGGAGATCTACCTTCAGGAATGCAATCCGAAATGCAGACATCTCTGCAAGTGAATAACTCGACCTGTTGGTGAAATGGTTAGGAAACGAATCTGCAGAGTACGCAAAGAAATCCGGTCGGCAAACATAGATGACCCTGCCTCAAGCCTGCATGCGGTGTGGAAGAGGCTCGAGGAGTGCTATGGTAGCCCAGAAACCATTCAGAAGGCTCTCTTCAAGAAGTTGCAGAACTTTCCAAAAATCTCTGGTCAAGACAATAAAAGGTTGCGAGAGCTTGGAAATCTTTTGATGGAGCTTGAATCAGCCCAGGCTGACCCATACTTACCAGGTCTCATTTTCGCGTGAACCCCATCGTAGAGAAATTGCCATTTGACGTGCAGGAAAAATGGAGAACAGCAGGTTCAATATACAAGTCAGAGCATTAGGTTGCATTCCCCCCATTCTCTTTTTTCTCAAAGTTTATCTGCAACCTGGCTAGGGCCAGAAATGACCCGCGTTTTATGTTTGGCACCACGGGGATTTACAGTCCAGATCTCCCAAAAATGGAAAGGGCAACGGCGAAACAAGGAACAGCTAGAGTGCCAATTTCCGTACACAAGCATGAGGTCTCTCCTACGACATTCGCAAACTCCGTCCAGGCAACCATCACAAAGAATAAGATAGAGGATCTAGAAAAGCAATGCCCATTGCATGATAAACCTCACTCCATCCAGAAATGCCGTGAGTTCAGGAGGAAGCCATTGGAAGAGCGGAAGAACATGCTGAAATAATTTGGAGTGTGTTTCAAATGCTGTGCTTCTACAAACCACCTTGTAAGGAATTGCAAGGCGGATATGAAGTGCAAGGAATGTGGCAGTGACAAACACGCAACTGCTCTGCACACATTTTACTCCAAACCCAGTGGCACTAAGGCTTCCGATCCCGAAGCAGAGCATGGCGGGGAGCAAGGCTAGACCACTGCACTCACTTCGCCAATCACAGCCAAATGCACAGAAGTCTGTGGAGAAGGCTTGCTCAAATATATGCCTCATCCAAGTGTATCCTAAAGAACATCCTGAAAGGGCAGTAAGGATGTACGCCATAATGGACGACCAGAGCAACAAGTCTTTGGGCAAGGTCAGAGTTCTTTAATCAGCTAAGCATATGTAGAAATTCCTTTCCATACACGCTCAGAACATGCTCAGGACTGATAGAGACAGTGGGAAGAAGAGCGAGTGGCCTCATGGTGGAAACCATGGATAGCACTATGAAGCTAGCCCTTCCTACGGTGATAGAGTGCAATGAGATACCGGACGACAGGAGTGAGATTCCCATGCCCGAAGTCTCACATCACCACCCACACCTGAAACCGATAGCAGAGTTCATCCCGCCATTGGATCACGTGGCACAGATTTTACATCTGCTTGGCAGGGACATGCTGAGAGTCCACAAGGTTTGCGATCAACGCAACGGACCTGACGATGCTCTCTATGCCCAGAGACTCGACCTAGGATGGGTCATCGTAGGTGATGTCTGTCTTGATGGAACACACAAACCAGACCACATTAGCACTTTCAGAACAAGTGTGCTCATGAATGGACGCACGTCGCTCTTCAAACCGTGCCCCAACCACTTTACGCTGAAAGAGAAACTCGAAGAGAGAAGTCAAGGTTGTACCATGCAGACTTACGAAGAAACCACCACGCCGACCACGACTTCGCTTGTACATCCACCGTCTTTGGATTTTGTTCCTCCACGTTTCTCCAAGCCAGTCCTGACGGATAGGAAGAAGACTAAGATGAAGCTGCTGCTTGTCGCTCTGCTTGTGGTCATGGCGGTGGTTGCTGTGGCCATGGCCTCTCCATTCCTCGACCCGGAGCTGTCGTTCGAGTGGGAATCCTGGAAGGAGTTCCACGACAAGGCCCCACAACCAGTACATACAATCCCAAGGCACAAGCTGTGTGGAGCCATTCGAGCTACAGCAGTGGCGGAACTGATCTTAGATGAATTGGACGTTAAACTGGACATGGTCAAGTTCTACACGGACAATAAGGTCGTGCTAGGCTACATAAACAACCAAACCAGAAGGTTCTACACCTACATCAGCAACAGGGTGGAACGCATCAGGAGATCGACGCAGCCGGAGCAATGGAATTACATTCCAACTGAACAGAATCCAGCAGATCTCGCAACTAGGTCCGTCCCTGCATCTCTGCTGAAGCAAACCATCTGGCTGACGGGTCCAGCGTTCCTCTTATGACGTGACGGTGGCCCATGCACTACCAAAGAGACCTTTGGACTCATAGAGTCAGACAAGGAGATTCGTCCTCAAGTGAACTTTGGTCACAAATGTGCCACCAAGAAGTCCACTGAGTCCACACCATTTTGAACATTTCTAAAAATGGACGCATCTGGTGCGAGCGATAGCACATCTAATGCATATCACAAACTACTTCCATCACCCGATGAGAGGCACCACTGGTAGCTGCAATGGGTGGCATCACTGCACAGTGCCACGCACTGAAAATGAGCTTTCCAGAGCAAGGAAATTGATCTTCCGCTGTGTGCAACAGGCAACTTATGCAAGTGAGATCAAGTCCATCAACAACGGAGAAGACCTTCCTAGGGTCAGCACCCTCAGGAAGTTAAACCCCAGGATGGACAAAGACGGCTTGCTCAGGATCGGTGGTCGGCTAGGAAATGCAAAATTAGATGAGAATGAACGAAACCTCCTCATAATCCCGAGCCAGAGCCACATTGCAATTTTCCTTGTGCGCTACTACCACGAAAAAGTCAAGCACCAAGGTCGGCATTTCACAGAAGGAGCAAACCAATCTTCAGGGTTGTGGATCGTTGGAGCAAAGAGGTGCATCACCAGCATAATCCACAAGTATATCAGGTGTTGCAAGCTACGTGGAAAACAGGAAGAACAAAAAATGGCAGACCTCCCAAGTCGATTGACTCAGTATGGAACCTCCCTTCACGTCTGTAGGGATCGACGTGTTCGGACCGTGGACAGTCATCTCCCGCCGCGCCAAAGGAGGGCTCGCGAACAGCAAACGTTGGCAGTGCTGTTCACCTGTATGAGTACACGAGCAGTGCACATCGAAGTCATCGAGTCCATGAACTCTTCGAGCTTTATAAATGCACTCCGGAGATTCTTCGCCATCAGAGGGCCAGCCAAGCAATTCCGTTATGATTGTGGAAGCAATTTCACTGGAGCATGTAAAGAGCTTAAGATCAATATGGAGAATGTTGAAGATGATTCTGTAGGGAAATACCTTAGTGACCAAGGCTGCACATGGATCTTCAAGCTTCCTGACTCTTCGCATATGGGTGGAGCCTGGGAACGCATGATCGGGATTGCTCTACGCATTTCGACTCCATGCTGTGTGATGTCGGGTCCACACAGCTCTCTCACGAGGACTTGACCACTCTCATGGCCGAGGTCTCGGCTATAATTAGCTCAAGACCCCTGATCTTCGTCACAACCGACCCGGAGTCACCATTCATTTTGACTCCTGCTACACTTCTTACCCAGAAGACAAACTTGCTCACAGCACCCACTGAGGAGGTCAGCACTGCAGACCTCTACAGACGTCAATGGAGACAAGTGCAGAGCTTCGCCAACACGTTCTGGCATAGCTGGAAAAATTAGTACCTTACGACACTTCAAGTGCGCAGCAAGTGGCAGTCGAACAGACCAGACATCCAAGAAGGTGACCTCGCCCTAATGAAGGACAACCAAGTCAAACTTAATGAGTGGCCAATGGGCCGCATCCTCAATAAAATTCCCAGTGCCGATGGAAAAGTTTGAAAGGTCGAGGTTATGATTGCGAAGCAAGGTCTCGCAAGTACGTTCGTCAGGCCCATAGTCGAGACAGTACTACTTCTCTCTCGCAAAGATATGGACAAATAAGTTAACCCGTTGAAGTTGTTATACATTTGTAGTGTGTTCCAGGACACTTTCGACGACGTAATTGGAGGCACACTTATTTATTAAGTACCAAGTACAGAACAGGCCGGGATGTACAACACTGGAAGGGGTATCGGCCCCTTCACCCGTCTAACTGGGAGGTCAACTCTCTAGGTCACAGCTAGCCTACTCCTAGGTCCTCCACTACTGGGCTAGGGGAGGCTAGCTAACCCAGCCCTGGTTCAGCTGGGATTACGGCACCCTGAGTCCCCAGACCGGCTCTGACAAGAGCATCGGCTCTGGGCTCTCGGGGCCACGCCACTGGCTCGCCCTGGTCGGCCCTGAGAAGGACAGCGATCCAGGGGAGTCCCAGGGCCTATCTAGCAGATCTTCTTTCTTCACTGGTTAAAGCTGAACACACACTGCCCCGAGCCCTCCGGCTCACCACCTTATATATCAACTCCCCCACTGAGGGGTGGGGCCACGGGGGATCCCAGCCGTGTCAGCCCCCCAGGCTGAACGGTGCGGACGTCGCTGTAAGCACCTCCTCGCGTACAGACATAGCCACGCCCAGTGTGTTTGTTTCCCATCCGTAACAACTCTACAACACCCCCTCCGTAACACCTCTACACATTTGTTTATGAGATAAAAAATAAATGGTGGTATCTCCTAGATACCAGACGGGGAATGTTCTGCCTCATGGCAGGTGTTTTGCTCCACGGCAGCAGTGGGGGTGTGTGTAAACAGGAATTTCCTGTTTTGAGGTGGAGTTTGGTGACCAGGAAGTTATGATTTGACAGCCTCTCAGCCACGTGGCAGAGTTTCAGCCATTACACAGAGTACAAAATGGAGGCACAGATAACATATCAGTGAAGGCAGCTGCATCTGTTCATTGTGGGACTTTAAGAAGCATTGTCTGTAAGTTCGTTTATGTTCTTAAAATATTGGGAATGCTGTTATAATGTTAGAATGACCGTTATATTGCTGTAAATGCCTTTATAATGCTGTTAAATTGTTATGATAAATATGAGGCCTAGTTAACAGCGAAGCCTGCAACTTGCCTTATTGTGAATGTTACTTGTAATTGAATAAGTCGAGTCAGACTCGTACCCATGTAACCTTATTGCGATCTTGAGAGCAAGGATGACGAAATATCTCATCCACAGTTCAGTGTTATGTGTAGTGCTGTACACTTAGGCTGCAGCATGGTGATTACACGATATGCCCTTATATTATTGGTTCTTTCGGTAAAGTCACGTAGAAGGGAAATAATAAAATACTAAAAATATAAAACAATAAAACATGTTATTGTAATAATAAAAAATATAAGACAATGAAAATTTTATTGTTTTATATTTTTAGTATTCACCTTCTACGTGACTTTACCAAAATAACCAAGAATATGAATCCCTGCAATCACGAAAGCTTTAAATCAAGACGTGCCCTTACTTACCACAGTAGCTTATTCTCTTGTATAGCTATTCAGTACTAATGCAGGTGCCTTGTCCATCCAGGATCTATTGTTGAGTTTCATGTTATCAAAGACAATGTTATGATGCTGTAGTGTTCATTCATTGTATTGATATTTCCAAGTATTAACAGATGCTGTATTTGTGCTGTGTTTTTCCATCAGTTTTACCTCGTTCAATTCTTTAAATATGTTTGGAGTCGGATGTTCACCCTGGCTCTGAAGGTTTATTGAATGCGAGGTTATCTACTCGGATAGTGGTGCAACGCAGTGCACAGCGAGGCCGAGATACTAGAGGAACTCTATTCGATAACACTATGTAACACAATTTTTGTTCCTGGGTAGTGTTATTTCGTAATTGTTTATGCCTTAAAAGTATAGAAAATGGCTATTATTCCCGAAAAACCTCGCTTTTGTTACCAGGACAGTGATATTTTAAAATTTACCTCTTTTCAATGAGAAAACGGGCGAATTTGTTTCTTTTCGTTCACATTAAGTCAGAAAAAAACAACATTTCAATCAAAATAAACATGTATTTATACTTAAGTAATACAAAAATTACTACAAGAGATTTAGAAGTGGGGGGAATTCATTGCACTCCAGGATCTTCTTTATCTGTGGTCTGACGAAGACACTGACTTTGACCTTTGCCTCAGACAGCTTAGGGAAGAAGTTGTGAAGGTACTTGAAGGCTGCCGACTCCTTATCTACAGCTCTGGCAAATTGTTTCATAAGGCCCAATATGATGTGCAGTGGTGGCATCAGCACCTTCTGGGGGTACACCAGTGGCTCCCACTTGACGTTGTTATTCCCCACAGATAACTCAGTCCATTGTGGCCAGTCCCGCCTGTGGGAGTGCACCTTGGTGTCCCTGCTGTCCCAAAGGCAAAGATAGCATGCAAACTTGGTAAAACCGCCTTGGAGACCCATCAGGAATGCCACCATTTTGAAGTCTCTAATGACCTCCTAGCCGTACTCATACTTCAAGGCATCCAGCAAGGTGTTGATGCTGTTGTGATCCTCTTTGAGGTGCACCGAGTGAGCCAAGGGAAGAGACTGGTACTTGTTACCATTATGGAGCAGCATGGCTTTGAGGCTCCTGGATGAGTTGTCAATGAAGAGGCACCACTCATTCTGGTTACAGGCGATTCCGATTGTCTCGAACAGACTGGTCACATTATGGCAGAAGCAGAGCCCATCTTGACGGGTGAAGAAGCTGCAAAAAGGTTGGTGACGCTTCCTCTGATTTACGACTCGCACACTTTTATCCAACAAGTTCCACTGCTTAAGCCTAGACGTCAAAAACTCGGCATTGGAATTGGTGAGACCAAGATCTCTTATCAAGTCATTGAGGCATGTTTGTTTGGGGTAGTATGGGTTTCTCTGCTCAGCTCCACCTCTGAAATTGTCATCTGGATCTACGTCTTCCTCGTTCTCTGACTTGCTGCTCTCTTCTAAAGACGGCTGCTCTCTCTCCGGAGGAGTGGGTACGGGGAGCTCATGGCAGTGTGGCACCGGGGCGATGGATGAAGAAAGGTCCGGATACGTGATAGCAGGTGCATTCTTGCCAGTCCGACGTTTGGAAGGGTCCACCATGCAGAAGTAGTAGTTGCTTGAGTGGTCAGTGGGTTACTGGCAAATTATTTGGATAGCGAACTTCATGGCTCTCTTTTCCCCTCTGTACCATCCTACAAAAATACATTTATTTCACCCATGACTAATGTGTAAGACAGAGGTCCCCAATCCCCGGGCCGTGGACCGGTACCGGTCCGTGGCCTGTTAGGAACTGGGCCGCACAGCAGGAGGTGAGCGGTGAGTCCGCACGTGGCCCGCCCATTATTTTACTTACCACTCCCGTCTGCGCCTCTTTCCCTTATTGTGCACTTGTCTCAGTCACAGTTTTGGTAAGCCCACAAGCTAACCCTAGCCAAAATGAGTAAAAAACAAACGTCGCTTGAGAGCTTATTTGAAAAGGGGGAAAGACTCAATGATGACCCCCCCCCCCCCGGTCCGTGAAAAAATTGTCTTCCACGAAACCGGTCCCTGGTGCCAAAAAGGTTGGAGATCGCTGGTGTAAGAGATTCTCGCAACATTTTTAATATATATATATTTTTCAATAACATTGAAAAGTGTAAAACATTTTAAAATTTAAAACTTTTACAATTTTAAACATTTTAACAAATTTTATAACAAAATTCCGAGCAACAATTGTCCATCTTACCTTCCAGAGTTTTTTTTGCATTGCTAGCAGGTGAAATGAGGTTGCCAGAGTTTGTCTTGATCCCCGAAAGGCATGCTGAAATATGCCATGTCGGCCTCACACATCTTAGCAGGTGCTTCCACAGAGTACTTTTTCGCTCTTATCTTGATAAATTGGCCGCAGACATAGCAAAAAGCGTCTGCCGGATGCTTGCAGCCTCTTGATGCTATCTCAGAAAAATGCAGAGATGTATCCACTTAGGCAGCTGGAACTAAACTGAACTGGTGGGCTTAAGGCCCCTGTATTTACACTACTATTTATATTATTGGAAATTTCTAGAATGTTCTAGAAGTTACTCCAAGTTTACTCAGCACCGAATCTATCTGGAATGTTCTGGAAAATAGGTAAATTTCTAAATATCACTGTCCTGGTCACAAATGTTTGTGGGGAATAATAGCCATTTTCTGTACATTTGAGGCATAAGCAATAATGAAAGAACACTTACTACCCAGGAACAAAAAAGAAATTTTTTGTTACACAGTGTAATCAAAGTTTGGTAATGAGACCAGGAGTACTAAGCATATCATGTATGTAGGAATGTATGTTCAACTTCTTTCGCACCATACATATCCAACCAATCGTAGGTGCGGGGGAAGGACAACAAACAAAAAATGTAGTTGTATTTACATTACGTACACTGGTAGAGATCCGCAATACAATGCAGGAACGTAGACTCGGACCAGCCCATACGACATGAGCCATGAGCGATCAGCGCGCTTTGCCTTCAAACCACTCGCTGTTTCCTCATCTGTCCCCTTTCACCTCAACCCGTTGCTCCCTTTGAGTTTGCAAACTCTTCTCTACACATTTCGATGCTCAGTGGATAGTCTGAAATCCCTACGGTTGTCTACCTCCTCAAAACCCGGCTTGCACTTTCCCTTCATTACCTGCCTGAAGGTGCAGCCGGGTTCAAATTCAAACCAGCCACTCACGGGGTCCTGCCCAGAGCCAGTCAATTCCGCGAGCCCCAACAGGATGCGGCTACTAGCTTGGTGCAGTCTCGAGGGTCAAGGCATTAGTGTGGCGACCTTAGACCAGGGGTCGGCAACCTGCGGCTCAGGAGCCACGTGCGGCTCTTTGGCTGCCCCCCTTGCAGGTGACCATTTTTTGAAAAATAAACTAATAATTTACTTTACTCGGTTTTTTACACTCTAAAGCAGTGGTGGGAAACCTGCGGCTCCCGAAGCCGCATGCACCACCAATTAGAACGGTTGGCTACGTACGGTGCGAAAAAGGTTCAACATTCGTACATACAACTGTTTCGTCACGTAATTTATTTTTCCCAGCTAGTTAGAATACCTCACAAAATAGGCAATTGGTTAAAATATTGATGTTCATTTTTCATAAATTTATTTCTCAGAACCATGTAGGGTCACAGTAGCCAAACAAAGGAAAACCCAGATGGTCTCATACCAATCACGCTGATCAGAGTTAGATAAACAAGCAGTAGAAACTCAACGTGAATTTTAGGACAGGAAGGGCCTGCGCCGTTAATACGTTTAACAACGTATATAGCCAGTCAATCGTAAAATACGCCCTCGATGTACAATGTAATACTATAGTGGCATACGAGATAAACTATACCAATTGTGATATGCGCTGCCGTCTCCTGGCACAGATTATTAGGAAGTACAAGAAAAAAAATCTTTATTATTCGTGGTCTATATTGCAAGCACTTTAGAAGGGGGACTTAATTTTACCATTTTCCATGGCCCTCCCGTGAGGGTGAAAAAGGTATCTCGATGATGAAACTCTTTGACAGGCTCAATTGACCCCCTGAGGTTGCTCGATCAATTGGTGCTAATTGGGCACAGAAGAAGGTCTCACGTCTCTGTGGTGAAGGCTATATACCGCGTTTCTGATTTTAAAAAAATTACAGAGCGACATCGGACAGGCGAGCGGCTTTGTTATTATATAAGCAGCGCGTAGATTGCAACGATACGCCTTAGGTTCATGAGCAGTGTCCGAGTGGACACGCTGCGTCGACACAGAGCTGTGTGCACTTCGCATTCTGTAATAACGAATCGCATTGTGGATGATGTACAGAATCAGAATATTTATTTATACTGGAGGAATCCGATGAGCTATACAGCTCTTTTTTACAGATGTCCAATACATTTACAGGGGTTTATACATTTAAAAACTGGGACAATAACACACATGCATGATTAACGGTAAGGGTCTCAAATTATGGGTTCGCAGTGTTACACAAGCGTTTATAATTTCTACTCGTCATTCCAAAGACAAGACTGTGGTGTTGTTGTTGCTCTATGGGAGACGGAGCCTTCTGCAGCCAGGGCTCCGCGATTGTAGAATCTCCTCCCTCGGTCCATTTGGGATTTCCGAGTCTGTGTCCCTTTTTAAATCACTCTCTTAAAACTCACCTATTTGTACTGTACAGGCTTTCCTTGTAACTTAAGTACAAAAAAAAACTGCTACTGTCTGATTGTATTACTCTGCAATTATTATTCGCTTTTATCATAGTTATTCATATTTTTGGAGTTTCGAAAGTAGTATTATCAGCTTTCTATTTCGCTTACATTTTATCTGTATTTGTGAGTGTAGTTTTATTTTTACTTACAGCGGTTTGAGATACTTCAATATGAAAGTCGCTTCACAAAATAAAGGTTATTATTAATATTACCTAATATGAATCACCCAGTTATGAAATGTATTCATTCACACAATCCACACATTATTATTGACGTGAAGTGTATTTAGGATTCTTCATTCCGAAAGTGAATTACACTTCATCAGCCAGGATCTATTCACTGCAAGGGGTTACCATCTCTCACAATATCACTATGCAACCTATCAGCGGTGGATGTCCCCTTAGGTGTGTTCTCTCCTTTTGTCCTACGCAACCCCTCTAAACCCTCCTCCCTTCCCCACATAACGGCGCTTGGACACTTTGGCGCAATGGTCCGTACCCGAAACAAACTAACTCTCTGACTTTGACTGCCACTCCATTGTTAGTCTTGACCATTGGCCATCTTTGATCGTAGCGACACTTACTGCCACGTGGGTCCACTTACCTTTCTTACACGGGAGAGGGTGGCCCCTTACATTAACCGAGTGACAAGAGAAATGAGAGAGAGTGGCAACCACAGACAACAGCAATGTAACCTCCAATTTATCACTCAAACTAAACAAAAACTAAACACAAACTGCTTTTTGTGTGTAGCTTGTTATCCTTCCCCCACACCTCCCAATTAGCACGGTTGGCTACGTACGGTGCGAAAGAAGTTCAACATACTTATGTACGTACTCAATTACTCCCGAAACCCCCGACATCATGATAGCTGCCGGCGTTGGCTATATCAGCACCGATGAAGCAAGGGGGCTGTTTGTGGATCGGGCTGCAGAGGGACGCGGGGAGGAGGGGGGTGACCCTGATAACCGTGGCTCCAGACAAAAAACTGGGCTACAGCGATGTCTATCAAAAACGCTCTTATTCCAACAGGTCAGGGAAGGTCACTGAATCTTCATCAACAGTCCAACAGGCTTGCTCATTGCTCATTCACGCTTGGGTATTTTATACACTTTGTACTTTTCAGGGAGCACTATTTAATTCCTTGCACCTGGGCTCATGCCAACCGACGCTACGCCACGCTGCTTACAGCGATAGTCTTTGCTGAGTTGGCTAAACAATCATAAGGAAGGCCAATGTATGTTGAGACCAGGAAGGGACTGTATATAGATGAGTAATACTTAAACGTGCACTCAATGTCAAATGTATGAAAACTAATCTAACATTTTTTCTAGCAGGTAAGCCCCACTCAGCTATAGAGCTCTTTTTCATATTCATACTGGAGAAATCTGATGAGCTATGAAGCTCTTTTTCACAGATGTAATGCAGTTCGTGGCGGGCCACAACGTTACAATAACAAACAATACAAAACATGACAGGAGTATAAAATATAGGAAAGGTAATCAAATAACTAAAACATGCAAGCCCAAAGCAAAGGTCTGTAATAATTTACAGCCCTATGTTAATCCACTGCTGGATGAAAGCCTTTCCACAATTTCACAGGCATGGCAGATGTTTGAAACTAAACTATTTCTAGATTACCAGCTAAGACCCACTGAGCTATTTGGATCTTTTTCAGAAGCGACCTGGCCACAAATGAATGCCAAACTAAGTGGTTTATCATGTGGAAATGTATAGCAGCCAAATACTCTAAACGCACCTTGATTTTAAATGTAGAGGGAAAAACCGGAAGACGCGGAGAATAAAAAACGCGACCACGGGAAGAACACGAAAACTTCAAAGATACATTCTAGATTTTAAGCTTTTGTGACTGCAAGGATTCATACTCTTAGGTTTTTTCGGTAAAGTCACGTAGGTAAAAATAATAATAATAGAAATAAAATAATAATAATACATTTAAATAAATCAATTAAATCACAGTGATTTTTTTTTTTCAAAGATACAGGCGTTAGGGTCGGGATTGAACCCATGACCTCCTATATACCAGGGGAGATAGTTAACATCTATCCACCGTGTAGTGGCACACAAGATGCCATCTAAATCACGAAGTGTACTACTGTCTCTTGGTAGTTCTATGGGGAGTGCAGACAAAGCCGTGTAGACCCCTCGGGTAAGATCTTACACGCTTAACAGGGCCTTAATTTAACCATTTTCCACGATTCTCCCGTGAGAGTGCACGGCTACTCGATGGCTCTGTTCGACGGCTCAATTGACCCCCTCAGGTGCTCAATCAATTGGCGCTAATTGGGCACAGAGATGGTCCCAAGTGTCAGCGGTAAAAAAAAATGCTACCGATTACAAAAAAAGGCTAATTTAACCACGTTTCAGATTTTCTAAAAATAATAGGCAGGGCCTATATAATAAGCACTTACGAGTACATCTACACCACTTAGTTCATTAACAGCGTGGGTGGACACGCTTCTCCATACAGAGAGCGAGAGAGCTGTGTGTAACACACTTCACATTATCATGACACCACGCAAGTGTCTCATTGCAGATGAAGCCCCGGGTCTCGGCGCATTTCACAACTGGGTCCCATTATCTACTCACTTATTTTGACGTTCAAGGTCTCGCGAAGGGTTCGCAGTTATTTTTTCACAGTCGTTAATAATTTGACGGTTTACATAAGATGACTCAGACAACTAGTTATAAAATAGTAGAAGATGTCGGGCTCTACATTGCCGTCAACTCCTAGGTGCTGCGGAGGGCTTGTGGGCTTTCGGGCTTCATTTGTGACCTAAGAAGGCTGAGCTAAGGTGATGAAAATATTCATAGGTTTTACCCTTTCTAGCAATAAAACAGGAGGTGTTAAGATGTTCGAACACCAAAATAAATACCCTTTTCAAGGCATAAACGTCTGCATTAACTACACATACTTGTGGAAAAACATGCAAACAAATATGCTCTCAAAATATATGTATTGTCTTTGAAACTGATTGGCATACACCAGAGACAACCTTCTTTATGCCCTTGTCTCGCCAGTGTTAGACCAGAGAACGCTAAAAGGCGAACAGTAAAAATGCAATGCAAGTATCAGAACACGTATAGCTCGGGTCTAGCAGTTAGCAGTATAGCTCAAAAAGGTACCATAGATATAAGCTAAGGTACGTATGTGCAATGGTATCATTCGCTCTTGCACCATTCAAAGTATCTTGAGCTCTCTGGGTGTTTTTATGGTTGCGCTAATTTGTCATTGTTTCTCGATATCTTTACAACTTGTCTTGATGCTTTCAACTATTTAATTTCTTCTACATTGTTCCATGGATTGGTGCACTTCCTCCAACCGACCGTGACTCTGCTCGTCGTTTCGTTACGACGTCGAGTCGCTTTGGCTCGACGATCTATTTGGAACCGATTGACTGCAGTTCTGTTTCGTTCCTTCTAAGATGTTCCAATGGAACAATGGTTTTGTTGCAATCGGACTGATTGACATTCAGCAGATTATCTGCTGACTTGATCTGCTTTTGTCTGCCGATCTTTTTCATGGCGAGTTTTGCCTTCGCTCTTCAGTTTCACTCCTTCAATGATGTTCCAGGCATCGACGTATTTGTTCCCACCGAATTCGACGTTCTGATTGGCTCTCAATGCTTCTCTGTTGCCACCTTGCTCAAGCTATCTCCAGCCTTGCTTCACATTCTTCTTCAGGTTTCATTATCTCGCGCTAAGGCCTTTACGTGTGCTTCTGAGCTTGTAAGCTTGTGTTTGTTTGGCCATTTGAAGCTGTAAGGATTTGGGGGGAAAATCAGTGGCTAACAGGATCTTAAATTCATAATAAAGGTTTTTGGGTTCAATCGCGTAAGTATGAATGTGTCATTAATCCGCCAGCACCCGACACAGCCAACCATTAAGTTATGTCGCATAAACAAAACGTGCTGATTAGTTACTACTACTTCAGCGCACCGGTGTGTTGGAAAGTAAATCGCTGGTAATTACATCCAGCATCATCGGGCGATTTTGCCAGAATAAATTATGCTGGATGTAATTACCAGTGAAACGTCGTACTCAAATTGAAAATGTTGTGGAAGATATAAATAGCAAAGGCATGTGCCAGGTACTGGCTATCGCAGTGGATCCAAGCCTCAATGGACATCAATCGACGCCATCTTAGATCCGCAGCCCAATGGTGATCCGTTGCTGCTGCTGTACCTAGGCACAAACATCGTACGATATAACCAGCGCAGTATCACCGCTTCCCTGGCCCCAACACCTGGAACCAGTCACGGGCAAATGTTCTGGATCGATCCTTGACTCTGAGCCAGTCTTGAAAAATACTTAATATGGTGTTGTTATTCCAAAGGGTTTACTATGTGTGATCAGCGCGGCACATTCATGATCAGCTGGACTGATAGGAGTAGGTGAAAACAAATGTTCGGATTTACCTATACTGTTTAAGTAGGAACAAGTCAATTGCTTACACAAAATAACTTCATCCGTACACAATATTGATTTATCAATTCAATCAGTCTTCAACCCGATTGATTAAAATAAAATAATACAACACTTAAAACAAAATATACAGCAGTCCAAAATTCTAATTGAGTAATATCAAGTGTGTGCGTGGGGATGAGTGTTGTCAACCTTGCCACAGACGTTACTTTGTACCTCATGTATCTTAATTTCAGCAGCAAGGGGCTTCAGCGTGTTTCTTTTGAACATTTATTCCGTGCCTCCTTCGTTTTCAAGATCTCTCCATGGCTGGTTAATGTGAGGAGGGGGCTTGTGTGTATAGAGTACAATTAGATGCAAATATAATAACCTCCGTGCACCACTAATTGGCAGTGACGTCATCACGGCGCTTTTGCCATGCTAGGTGCACTTTCAGGCCACGTGAAGTGTTGAAGGCCCACTGGCAGGCCACAGAACAGACCCAGGTGCCATGGGTTGACTGACTGAGATGACTGGCAGATGCACCAACTCTGTTCCCCACTGTGCCAACTTTATGCGTTTTAGCCACTCTGCTTGTTATTGTGAGTGTTGCTCCTCTGCCCTCCGTTGGTGTGAGAGAGCGACCTGCTCCGACTTCCCAGTAGCATCCTTCACGAACATCCTCCACAAGAGCCGATCTTGAAATTGCTGAAACTAATCATCGGCAAGTCCAATCAGCTCCGCCTCAGTCAATATTTTCTCGAGTCCATGCCTTGGTCGGTTAGCCCCATCTATCCTGCGAAACAGAAGCTGCTTGGGCATCCTGTGGCTGGGTATGCGCAGGCTAGCTTGCCGGAAGAGCTCAATGAAGGGAATGTGTGCAGATCCTTCCAAAGATCTGTGAGCTCCTTACACAATCCAGCCTAGTTAAACCCAGGATGGATGGTAGGCAGGTTAGCCCGAACGTTTCTAACCGGTGCAACGGAACACCATTTGGAGGGGGGGTAAACTTCTCACAAGCGTAGAAAAGGGAGTGGCATGGCTGGCCGAGAAGACAGGAGGTCATAATAAGGTATGTGACTCCGATGCCGTCTACAAGAGCTATTTTTGTTGGAATTCGTTGAAAAAATGTTGTGCAAGAGACGGTGGTCCTAAATAAATAACGCGACGAAGCAGTTTCTTAAAGAGCAACCGCATACGACTCCGGAGCCGCAGGTTGCCGACCTCTGAGTTAGAGCACGGGTTTACAGCATGGGTTCGAACATTGGTTTGAGGTTGTTGTGTATTTTAGCGTGGGTTTTCAGCATGGGGGGTCGAGCATTACATTTAAACCGGTTCATTTAGATCAATTGCTATTCCCATAAATCATTATTTGGGTAAGCACACGTCCAGGGTCATCTTATTTGGGCTTGACACCTACTCCACGCAGGGACCCAACTTCATATTTCAACTGGGGGGCTATGCAAGATCCGACTGTGGGCCCCCCCCTCCTTTCTCCTGACTCACTTTGATTGGAATAGCTACAGATGGTTTTAACCCGTTTACAATAATATGAAGGCTATAACTACATATATTATTTTAGTTGCACAGTATATTGGGTTTAGAGGAAGAAAGTCTCACAGTGACAATATTAATGCAAATATATAAAGGTACAATACTCACAATTAAGTTATCATGGATCTTGTTTTATACGCATATCAGCAAAACAAATCCTGGTGTTCGGTAACAAACACCAGCAGTAGCGCTACTAGATTTTATGCGAGGTATTTTTCGAAGTATTATATATTTTTTTATTTGTAACAATGTTTTTTTGGCATTCATGATTAATTGTTTGGAATATTATTTAGAAAATGTTTTCTTAACATTTTTTAAAAACTTTTTTATCTGTTGATTCGGGGCCCTCTTGTGGCCGACTTGGCCCCAATGCGTCGAATAACGCTGCCACATACCCCCCACCCCCCCCATAGAATTTCCCGACTCCCAACGTCTGACGGATTCGTGCTCTTGAGAGCATTACAGAGCACCCAAAGGGTTCGACGCTAAATCGACGGAACCCGGACCATTGTATTGCACCACAGGGGAGCGCTTGGTATTATTTTTTAACTACTAAGAACTCAAAATCACAACATGGTGATTATAGGACCGAGCCCATGGATTTTAAGTATAAATACCGGAAAATATACCGTGGATTTTTAGAATTGAAGTAACATTGTGTACTTTTTACATTTTAATAGCCGAAATGCTCTAAATGCAACTTGGCGTGTGCTCATAAGGCGACACTTTCCGATTCTTAATATGACTACGGTAAATACATATCTTTTACCTTTGTTTTTGAATTTTAATTCATCTATTAAATATAACGCTATTTTAACAGTCGATTAATAACTCTAAATAATGATGACGAAGGTTTAATCGGCATGTTTAATGCTGTGCCAACTAATTTTGTGGGTATCTTTAAGAGACGCAGTGTTAATTGGTGGCGCCACGGCATCAGGGAGGGGGGGGTGTCGTGGCAGGCCGCCGGGCAGGCCGCTCTTTATCCCGCAGAGCAATCCAGGAAAACGGGCTAACGTGGGCCCTAATTACTCCCGCCAGCGATAAATTAAGAAACCAAAAGCAAACGAAGAGACGCTTGCGTTATTTTCACAAAATAAAGGCTCATTGGCCATTACAACTTCATAATGTGTTACTTAAAAATGTACGTACTACGTTTAGCTATATTTGTATTCATCTTCAGTGTCGTCTTCCATACGTGCATGTGTTAAGAGTCCGTTATAGATTTCAAATGTTTGAATACGTGCCATGTATTTAATATTTATGTACACAATTTCAAACGAGGTATTCCATCTTAAGGGTTTATCTGCCTGAAATGTTTAACAATTAAGAAACTATCGCTGGAAGCTTTTAGGGCCGTCCATAAATTACATCACGCGATTTTGGACGATTTTTGACCCCCCCCCTCGTCACACGGCGTCACAAAAAGTCAGACCCCCCCTCAAATATTACGTCACAAAGCTCTGCTCCCCCCCCCCAAAAAAACATGCTTGAAATCGCTTTAAACTATTATCATTGTAGTGCGTATTTAATGTGGCGCTGAACTCTGATGCTGTAGGAGAAAACATTTATTAAAAAGTCTAATTAAGTAGAACGTATTCTTGGTTCTTTCGGTAAAGTCACGTAGAAGGGAAATAATAAAAATAAAACAATAAAAAAATTCTCACGACGTTTCGATTGCAGATTGCTTGTGTTGCAATCGAAACGTCGTGAGATTTTTTTATTATTTCCCTTCTACGTGACTTTACCGAAAGAACCAAGCATATGAATCCCTGTAGTCACGAAAGCTTTAAATCGAAATTTAAGTAGAACGTGTTGTCTATAATTAAAGTTGCGAATTTTTATGTGACGTCATATTTCTCACCCCCCCCTCGTCACACATCGTCACAAATGTCTGACTCCTCCCCCCCAGATGCGTGACGTCATTTATGGACGGCCCCTTTTCTGTAAAATGGATGGAGGGAGCGGTGGCACAGTGGTTAGCGCACTACGCCGTCAACCCAGTGACGACACGAATCCGATTCCCGACCACGATCGGCGGCAGTGGTTCGGGAAATCTGAACCGATCCCCTGGTCCTAACCCCTTCAAATCGCCACGGTTGCTGGGAGATGTTAACTACCTTGCCCAGTGTACAGGACTTTGTGGGTTCGATCCCGACCCTGATGCCTGCTGCTGTATATTTGGAATTTGTGTGTCTCTCCCCGTGCTTGCGTGGATTTTTCTATGGGGGTTCCCTCCACATTTAGAATCAACATCGCGTGTTTCGAGTACTATAATTTTCGGAGGCACGGGGCCGTTTTATTCTAGATCCTGCCTGAAAAATAAATATGTACTCTAATGAATGTGTAGTAGGTTGAAAGAGACTTGGACGACGTAGTCGGAGGCACACTTATTTATTAACCGTTCCACTCTATACAGGCCAAGGTATACGACACTCGAAGGGGTATCGGCCCCTTCACCCGTCTAACAGGGAGATCCCACGATCTCTATTCCGGATAGCCTACTCCCAGGTCCTCCACTACAGAGCTAGGGGAGGCTAGCTGATCCAGCTCTGGCCAAGCTGGGATCACGGCACCCTGAGTCACCAGACCAGCTCCTACAATAACATCGGCTCTGGGCTCTCGGGGCAACGCCGCTGGCTTGCCCTGGTCGGTCCTAAGAAGGACGGCGATCCAGGGGAGTCCCAGGGCCTATCTAGTCGGTCTTCCTTCTTCACTGGTTTAAGCTAAACACTGAACCCCGAGCCCACCGGCTCACCGCCTTATATAGCAACTCCCCCCCCCCCCGAGGGGTGGGGCCGTGGGGGATCACAGCGACGTTTCAGCCCCCCAGGCTAAACGACGCGGACGTGGATGTAAGCATCCTTCCGCGTGCGGGCATAACCACCCCTGGTGTGTTTGTTTGCCCTCCCGTAACACCTCTACATATGTAGGGTGTGTAGGCATATATCTATATATATAAAAGGGACATTTTGTGAATGTGTTTGTTCAAAATGTTGAGCGTACTCCCCGACATGCAATAAATTTGAAATTTGCCATGTGGGTACTTTCCAGACTGTAAAAAGTATAAAAATAGACTTTTGTATTTTGGGGGGGGGGGGGCGCAATAATCTGTCATGTGACCCCTATGCTCATGTCACGCATCCCCCCCAAACCCTCCGTGAGTAAAGGGGGGGGGGGGGTCCACCGGGCTTTTATGATAGATGTGGTCGCTGTACATTTCCCCGTAATATCACTTCATTGGGCTGTCATTTGTGGCCAGATCGCTTCTGAAAATGAGCTCCGTAGCTCAGTGAGCCTTACCTGGTAAAAGAAAAAGTTGAGTAGTTTAGTTTCAAACATTCACCATGACGGTAATACTATGGAGAGGCCTTCATCCAGCAGTGGATTAACAGAGGGCTGTAAATTATTGCAGTCCTTTGGAATTGCACGTTTAGTGATCTATTTTCCTTTCTTATACTTTGCACTCGTGTCGTGTTTTGCGTATTTTTGCTGTAACGTTCTTACCTGGACTCCAGTATATTCTTATTCACTGGATGTTTAGCATTGCAACCGTTGTGGGACGGAAGCCCCTCCTGTACGAGTTTAGGGTTTTTGATAGAGATGGAGAGACAGGGCAATCTACAGGTAGAGAGACAGGGTCATCGATAGGTAGAGATACAGTGCCATTTAAAGGTAGAGAGCATGCTGCCTTTGCAGATTCCTTGGTTGAACATCGGAACAACTGTTTTATTGCCAGAAATGGTAAAGCCTATTCTTATTTTTCATCATTGCCTTGTCAGGTGTTCGATGGATAAAGGGGGCTCTCCAGCAGTCTCTTGCATTCAGTTGCTATACTTTTCCTCTTCCCTATAGGCGTGTCTTGCTTAAGGAGTCAGATACGTTCCGCAAAAATTGCTCTGGTAAGCGAAAAACGCGTTAAACAATCATCGTTTTTCCCATTGACTCCCACGTTAAAAGCTGAGCTACGTTTTTGGGCAGAAATTTTCCACTCTTGGACAACCTTTTTTATATGAGTATATATATTTTTAAAGAGTAATAAATGTAACACCACACATGAAGGACCACAGTGCAAGATCCCCCCTGTATAGCCTTAACGGATTGTTGGGGAAATTGCTGTTAACGAGCACTTATGGTACTGCACATGAAGGGGGTGAATGGCCAGCACCATGTCCCAGCCGCCTTTGTTTCCCTTGTGGCGATTTTTACACTGTACCAGGTACTAATTTGAGGCAGAGCAGACCTAGGGGACGCCCAGGACGAATTCAGATGTTACTGGTGTTGGCCGTGAGCAGGAATCGACTCGGGTAGTCGGGTTCGTAGCGCCATGTGACACCCACCCATTAGTGCCACGAAACAGGCGTAACACACAGCACAGCTGGTAAACAAACAGCTGCGGGACACCGTGCACCCCCTGCCGCCACGGTACGTATTAAATCGATCGTTCCGCTCGCTAAGCAATCATTTTGCTCGTTTTGCAAACACATGGGTGCGAATTCAGATTGCCCGTTACAGCGAATTCTCGTACGAACGCTCATTAGAGACACGCCTGTACATACACATGAAGGGTTTCCTGTAATACCTATTGTATGCATGGTGGTGACCCATCCAAGGCACTATCCAGGCTCAATTCTGCTGAGCTTCTAACATCTGATGGGATCGGGCACGAGGGAAGTTATTTTTTTCGATCAGCTATGAATGAATAATAACTTATAAAGAATATAAATGCTATCTGCATCACGGCAATGTTCAGTTGTGAGCGGGCAGGGAGTGGTGTGGCTCAACGTGGGCAGATAGCTGAGCGGAAACACAAGGGGGCACACGCATTGGAGATGGGATTGGGCAGTGAGCAGTTCAAATTGCAAACCGGACAAAATGGCAAATGAAAAAAAACACGTTAAAACCTAACTTTATTTTTGTACAGTTTGATTATACAGCAGGCATGTCAACCCTCCCCCTCCCCAGAAATTATACACCAAACCGATTAAACAGGCAAATGTTAATAAAATGAGATGAAGGCATTCGTGAGATGCGTTTACAGAACATCAAAACAGTAAACTTTACTCGTTTAACAAAAACTATACAATTTAAATCTGTAAAGCTTCTAAATACAAAATACGTTTTTTTCTTCTCAATACGCATAGATAGCATTCCCATACGTGGGACTAAACACATTACTAAAGCACTTACCATTTTCACTTAAATCATATCAAGTGTATTTACCCAATTTCAAAATAGCAACACAAATGGAAATGGGGTTTTTTTTTATGATTATCACCACAAATGGATAGTTTATCAAAAACTAGTTTTTAACAATATAGCAAACCGTAATTGGCATAGGAATAACATGATCTATAAACATGGACAACCGTGGACTTGCATGTTAACCTTTTAATAATACAAAGAAACAACAGTTCACAACATTTATATTCAAGTAACTTGTCTACTTAACTCAAGAGGTTTGCATTTCAGTAAAGCGTAAAAATGCAGAGAATTTATATAATTATCACTACATGCAACGCCCCAACAAAAAAACTCATGAATATGTGCACCTGTAAAAATGATATGCTCTCACTGAACAACCTGAAACAGTTGGCTAAATCACATTGGAGGTTTTACATAGTAGTCAAACACTGATACAACCACTGTAAGTGTATCAGCTAAAGGGTTATGTTATTGATAATCATTATTACTTCCACTCTTTGATCAAAAATTAGGTTTGTAAAGCTTTAACACAGGACAACCCCCACGTGGCACGGACGTTCCTAACGCGTCACATCATCACGCATCGTCATGTCCTCACGCTTCACATTGTCACGCCCTCACGCATCACATTGTCATGTGGAGGCGACGCACGGTGTAATCGGTCCGCCGCTCACACTGTGATCGCATGAGTCACACACTTCCGTGCTTTATTGCCCTTAATGTGCACATGGACTCTAGTGGTATGACTATGAACTGCAGTGGTATAGCCTGTACACAGTATATCAATCAGAACCGCGGTACTCACAATTACTGGAGAACCGCACAACTCAATGCACCTATTGTAGCTTGAGAATAAGTAATTCCATAGTTTGTTTAAGCCATTGTACAGGACAATTCCAAGTTAATTTAAGATTGTGTTGAATTATACTGAGAATCATTAGATATATAATTGTCAACTCTTTTACAGTACATCCGTTTTCCTCAACTTGTGAAATTGACTGCGTGCAGGACTCAGGAGATTCACGATTTCAAGTGTAGAGCATGGTCCCTCTGTCGCACTTCCACCGCATCTACAATTTACAACTATTGTATGTTTATTTGGTCACGGCAGAGAAGTAATTCTCCAAATTTGATGACCCAGAAGTGGCGAGACGGCGGCTACTGTAGAGTTTACGGGAAAAGCGGCCGAACCAATTGCTCGGCTGTACGCAGAATGGAAAGTGCTAAAGAGCGATGATCGCTTCACTGGAGAAAATCATCACCATGCGCCCACTGCCATCGGGGTGGTTCTGCAAACGGAGATTTGCTTTTAAACAAAAACAATTAAAACAAATATTTTACCAGGTAAGGTCCACTGAGCTATATTGCTCTCTTTCAGAAGCGACCTGGCTATTACAAATGAAAAGTGGCTTATCACGTGGACATTGAAAGCAGCCAAATACTCCAAATGCATGATGATTCTAAATGTGGAGGGAAAAACTGGAAGATCCGGAGAAAAATCCACCTGACTATGGGGAGAACTAAATATAAACAGGCATCAGGGTTGGGATTGAACCCAAGACTTCCTGCATATCTGGTGAGGCAGTTAACATCTCGCCACCTTCGCGCCCCAATCTTTACCCAGATTACCGAGGACAAATTAACACCTTTTTAAGATTCAAATTCATAAGAAAATCAGTCATGCGTGTGGTGGTTTTTCAGTTTGTTACCTGCTTTCATCACAGCCAAGTGTAATAATACGAGATCGTGACCTATTTACAGATCAGTAGGACGTTGCTTCCCTCACGAGCAAACCCGAAGCATTTGGCATAAAACGTAGAACACGTTTATGAAAAGAAAGAGAAAAAATAAATAGAAAGTATAGATCTCCAGAAAAAAACTGGGAAACATTATGATACACAATAGTTTTTGAAATCAAAAGTTTGAGAAAACTTAGCATTAATATAGATATAAATTCAAATCAATGTTTACAAACAAAATTAACAGTTTGGGAGAGAACATATATGAAGAACAATGAGCAGTCTGCACATCTACAATGAAAAAAGCACAAATCACCAGCATTGAAACCAGTATTTCAGATGTTATGCTAAACATGCGCTACTCCCCAGGACCTTATCCGCCACGGTGAAACATAACCACTACATCAGCCTCTTGACAAACATTCCACTTTTTAACATTAAAAATATGAAATCCACATTCGACTAGATGGCCTCTAGTTAAAATTCGAGCAAAAATAACTGTTTAGTACCACGGACAGGCAAAGTGAAGCTTATAAATGTACCCTGTTGGCTGTCATATACTCCCCGAGAGAAGTGCAACGCTCCTCTTACATTCTACACTGCTTCTCACGTGGGGGCAGCGGATACAGGCAGCTTTCACACATTTGCCCCACGTCTCAAGCACGCACACTCGAAACCCCCACTCTGTACCCGCAAAACACAAAAACAAAGATCACCCCCCCACCCCCCCACCACGTATAGCCTGTAACAGACTGTTGGGGCAAGTGCTGTTAGCGAGCACCGATGAAGGCCAGTATGGCGCACCAAGGGGTGGGTGGCCAGCACCGCGCCTGGCCGCCTTTGTCTCCCCAGTGACGATGTTTTCACACACCGCACTGGGTACTAATTTGAGGTTGAGTCGTCCTAGGGGAGGCCCAGGCCCAGCTCAGATAATCGTCACCGATGTTGGCCGTGAGCGGGAATCGAACTCGGGCCGCCAGGTTCATTGTGCAGCGCGCTAAATAACCGCTTGACCACCGCTTACCCGCAAAACACACACACGCACGCGCGTACATTTGCAAACGGATTGAACCTGGTGATTATGTCCGAATGCAATTCAACATTTTGGGCTCCCTATCCCTCGATGTCCACCAGCCTTCCCTCGGCCGGCAGGGCCTCGGCGGCAGCCACGGAGTCGTCCGGTCCCAGCGGGAGGTCATCGCGGCCGTGGAAGATGCGAGGGCAGTGGACGATGAAAGGCCGGATGGGAGTGCGGCTCACCATCTTCCCCATGATGGTGGTATTGTCGCTGAAGTTGGGCTTGATCAGCGTGGGCCAGAAGCAGATGGACAGATTCTCCTCGGACATCTTGTTGGTGGCGCTGTGCTGGCACACCCTGCACGCGAGACGCACGTTTAGAATTCACGCGCATAGCTCGTCACTGGCCGTTTCCTGCACTACCGTATTTTCCCGCATATAGCTCGCATATGCATATAACCTGCAGACAACATATACCCCGCAAAAATAGCATTGTGTAAAACCAATTTCAGATAGTCCGCACCTCCATATACCCCGCATGCATTCATATCTTTAACGTCGTTACCGCAGCTTAATTCCATCATATTAATACAAAGTTTACATTTATAATCCATTCCACCATCAATTGTTAACATTAAAATCATAACGTGCCCAAAGAAAACAAACTAACCGGAAACGAGTGAACTTAAAACAGTAAATAAGTAACAAAAGTAAATATCCAATAAATAAGTAACACATAACTGGTAGATAAGTACCATAAGTAAGCGTACTGTTAGGCTTACCAGCATTCAACCTCATCATATTACAGCTACTGGACCGGTAGTTACCCCTGTACAGTTTTAGCACTGGTAGATTGCGCACTGTGCAGACAATAGCGGCACTACGGTAACACCATTGCCTCCTTGCAACAAAGCCATTGGAAGTTTGAAACAAAGCTCATGGTCGCGACTGTATACGGCAGTGCTCAGCCAATAGCAGTGGCCTAAGGGACTCGGCAATTATGATTCTGCCTCTGGTAGATGCTTGTTAAGGCCCTTCCCATTGTGCAATCCATAGCCTGAGCTAAAACTTTCGCACCCCCCTACAGCCACTGAAAGTATTACGGTAAACAAAGTGGACCCACTTCAAACATTGTCGTTTCATTGTACAAACAATTCAAATGATTTAAAACGTGATAAAATGTGCAATTTTAGTGCGAGTGGTTTATTCAGCAGTGCTTTAGTCAAAGGTAAGTGTTGCATAGTGGATAGTCCTACCATTAAAACATTAAACGAGTTATGACATATCACACGTGTAAAATATTTTTGGGATAGCCCGCACCTCCACATACCCCGCAGGGTCTTGTTTTGTTTGTAAAAAGTGGTTAATCCTGAGGGTTATATGCGGGAAAATACGGTACTCATTACATATGTAAGTTGAACTTATTTTTCACTGTACTAAGCCAACTGTGCTAATCGGAGTGGGGAACATCAGTTTAACCGCTTCAGTTGTCACCAGGGGGTGGCATGTGCCGCTTCCGAACCATCGATGGGGCGAACTACTATGTGACAGCCTGCTGTGTGAATGCGCGGAGCTAGTGGACCATGGCACACCATCATCACCACCTGTGAAGTCCGTCAGGGCGTGTCAGGCGGACTGGTTGTTGCCCTGAACGTGGGTTTAACCAGGCTGGATCCTTGAAAGATGTGGAAACTGTCCCATTGGTGAACTCCTCTCGCAGGCAAGGCTGCGTTGGCTGGGTCATGCAGTCCGCATGCCCAGCCACTGCGTGCCCAAGCAGCTTCTGTTTAGCCGGATAAGAGGGGGCCTAAACGGGTACGGCACGAGCTAGAAAAGAGATGGGCTGATGTGGTACAGGAGGATGTGGAGCTGAGTGGACTTTCCGAATACTGGAACCAGTGGTGTCAAAACTGGCCTGTGGAGGAGGCTCGTGAAGGCAGCTATTTAACGGATGGAAGCAGTTGCCCTCCAACAATAGCGGAGGGCAAAGGAGCGAAACTCATAACAAGGAGCAAATTGGCACAGTAGGCAGCACAGGTAGCATATCTGCCAGCCATCTCAGCTCATCAACCCATGGGACCTGGGGTCTTTCCCGTAACCTCACCAGTGAGCCTTCAACACTTCACGTGGCCTCAAATTACACTTAGCCTGGCACACTCGCTGTGGTGACGTCACCGCCACTTCATGGCGAATGGTGGTCGTTGTCGTCATGTGAGTGGGTGAGTGCGTTGCTGCGACCTGCAGTGGAGGTGGTTGGACACAATACTGATGAGATAAAACAGTGCGTGTCTGGTAAACCAAGTTCAACATGTTTAGAGGAATCAAGGGAAGTTAACGCCAACGGTAACCATGATAGTAGTGATAGCAGCGTGATAGGGAGGTGACTGGAGTGAATCAGCGAGTGCTGGGTCATCAAATCACCCTGACGGATTTATATTTAATTCTATCAGGTGCAGTGAGGTAGAAATTGGGTGCTCTATCCCGGGTGGCATTCAGGCGATGGCCATCTGGTCAGATACAAAATATTCATGACTGTTATTTCTGACGTTAAGACCCCAGGGCCGGCCCAGGACACGGTGGTGGGACTATGTCACTCTGCTGGCCTGGGAACGCCTGGGAATTCCCCAGGAAGAGCTAGAGTCCATCGCCAGGGAAAGGGGGGTCTGGACGCCCTATTCAACATGCTGCTGTCACGACCCTCACCAGGACAAGTGGACTGAGAAACGAACGAACAAAGTTTTTATCCGAGTAGACTTCTGATGAGAGTGACATGAGAGACACAGTCATTGATGATGAGAGCGAAATTGCCCACAACAAAAAACTTCCATCTATAAAGCGAACGCACAGCAGTGCACTTCTAACGGTGGCATCACGAAAGACACATGAGTTAAACCACAAGAGCACACACCTGTAGAAATGCGTAATAATGAATTTGAAGACTTCGTAATTGACAAGCGGGAGCTTTTTCACAAAGTCCTGAAGAGATGCGAGCATTTCCTTTTCAACAGTGATGCCTGCAAAAAAACACACACAGCTCATCTCACGAGTGCATGAAAGTCACCTTGGCTCACAAGTTCCCGCTCCTCACTAAAAACTTACTTTTGTTCCCTAGCTCACCCCATGACCCCCCTAATCTCCCCCTCATAACCACCACCGTGATCGTTTCCTCTTCATATGAACCTTATGGCGGGACCCCGGGGTCCCATAAGCCCCCGGCTCTCAGATAAACTACATTGCGACATCATTTTATGTCTATTGAAGGTGAACGATGCGGAAATGTATTCCTCTCGACGAGCTCTACGTGATGCGCTAATAAAAATTTAAAGTTTTGTTTCTTCTGCGCATTTGTCCTCGCTGCGCTTGGACGACAACAGAATGATCCGCGCCAGGTGGGTCGCGGCGTTTATGTGCCCGGTGGGACGGAATTTCCAACAATGAGGTTCATATTCTCATCATATAGCTATCGCTCATTAACCCCATTCATTCAATCCATTCATCATTTACTGTCATCGATTTAACTTTCACCAAATTCACGCATCATCACAGATTCGCCCCCATTCCTTCCTCTCGTCTATTTTATTCACCTCATCCCCACTTACATTCACACACGCATTGTTGTACCGTTCTTAATTCTCCGTTAAGCGCCTTAGTTAAGGCGCTATGTAAATTACATTAAGATAAGATGTTCATCTCAAACAAAGTGAGATCCTGAGCCCAACAGTTATAAATCCACAAGAGGTTTTTTGGTCACGAAAGCCTCAGCGCTAAACTGGTGATTATAAAGCATGAGGAATACACGGACAGGCTTTCGCAACCAATAGGCCCTATCGCTAACCATCAAGCAAAATGGTCACCATGATTGTGCGCCTTCAAATGTGCTTCTGCGGCTGTTCAGAATGCACTTCCTTCAGATATTAGGAAGTCACTGGAGCTATGCACTTTGAAATGATCTAGATTGAAAACTCATTCCTTATGTCTATGGGACCTTTTTGCCAGTATTAAAAATAATGAAAAAGAGTAAGAATAGGTGTTACCCTTTCTGGATATAAAACAGGTGTTAAGATGTTAAAATACCAAATAGATACATTTTGCAAGGCATCAAGTCTGCATTAACAGACAATGTATATATTACCAGAGCATGTTTGTTTGCATGTTTTGCCACAGATATGTGGTTAATGCAGACTTGATGCCTTGCAAAATGTATCTATTTGGCATTTGAACATCTGAACACAATTCCTGTTTTATTGCCAGAAAGGGTAAAACCTATTATTTTCAAGATTTGAATCTACGTGTCTTCACGTCTGCGGATTACACGGTGTCGTATGATGCAGTTGTATAAAAAACGCTATGTCTAAAAGTCAATATGACTACTACTTGCAGTACTAACAAGATATATTCACACAGATTGCCGAAAGCTCTTACCGACTGCATCAGCCAGGCTCTTCTGCATGTTGTAAGGCAGAAGTGGATCCGGCAGTTCCGTGAAGAAGGACTTGAGTGCTCCAGTGATTGTGTGCACCGTCACGTTGAGGCTGGAGATGTCAAAGTTGTGATCTGGAGCACAGTGGGGGTAGGGGAAAGGCAGCGTGTGAACAATGCTTACGACGCGCAAAGTAACCTGCTTTTTATGTTTTTATTGTATTTCAACAATACAGAGCCCAAACGGTGACATTACGAGGAAGGGCACATTAACTAAGTATTACTGATTAAAGTCCCAGAAAGGCAGCAATTAGTTCCTGTCCACCCCTGGGGGAGGGGGAAAAAACTCCCAGCATCCTTACCGCCCCCCCCGAACCCCCTCAGTTATTTGTAAATCACACAGTCGGCTCTGCAGGAATGAGGGACCATCCATCCTCAAATTCCCATTCCCTGCCTTTAAGCTCCTGGCTTAAATGTTCTGCATCCGCAAGGGCAAGAAGGATACCATGCCTTTCTAAACCCAACAGGAGTGGTTGATTCGTATCTATTACAATTTACAAAGTGCTGTGTTTGCTTAAATATTTTTGCCATTGAGCCCTGTGCTCATAAACTGTAAAAAAAAACGCAGACTTTCCTGCTTGCACAGTGATGCTATGGAATCACAGCCACTGAGAGCTCCTCAGCAGCAGAGGCGATGCCCTTCAATTTCACACGTTACAATGCATGCCCATGTCAACAATAAACAAACCCTGTATAAATATTCAATCACTAACATTAAGCGCCTAGATATTTTATGAAGGGTGCTACATAAGCTGTAATTATTATTCTTATTAAGGGCAGAACTCTTTCCCCATTCACTGCGTCGAGGTGCGTGCCCCTATGGAAATTAACTGAAGTGCACTCTTGACGATCGGTCTGAGAGCATCTACTCTTCTCTACACTTGAGGATCCGGTTTTAAACAAGCGTGGTTGCCCAGATTCAAACCCGGGACATGTCCTCAACCGGCAACAGAGCATTTAGACCGACACCTGCTGTGCATGTGGGTTAATTGAAATTGGAACACCACCTTTCTCGAACTGTTGTAATATGTTTTTCTGGTCGACCTTATTCCCAGAAACTCGATACAGCCCTTCATTATGCAGGCCTAAAAACACACACAAAAAACAGTTTTCAACATTAGAAAGTGCCATGATGGTGAGATGTTAACTACCTCATCTGGTATACAGGAGGATCGTGGGTTCAATCCCGACCCTGATGCCTGCTGAAAATTTGGAGTTTGCGTATTTGGCTGCAATACATTTCCACATGATAACCCACTTGTCGAGCAATCATTTGTGACCAGGTCGCTTCTGAAAAAGAGCTAAATAGTTCAGTGGGCCTTACCTGGTAAAATAAAAGTTTGGATTGGTTTTATAGAATAATAATAAAAACCACGTGGAATAAACAGCACAGTTGTTGTCAGCAATAAACATACAAATCTCAAAGCAGTCAGGGCAATTGATGATCCAGCACCCACTGATTAACTCGCTCACCAGTAGTAAGTCCCCTCCTTATCACTCATGCCGCTACTACCATGGTTACTATTCCCGTGAACTCACTCATCGATTCCTTCACCCATGTTGAGTCGGTCTAGAAGACACTTGACTGTTGTCTTCCATTACACACTGTGTTCAACCACCACACTTCAGGTCACAACAACACGCTGTGGTGTACAGAATTGTACACCGCAGTGAAGTCCAAGTTGGAAGATTGCACACAAAGTGGCACAAATGCGGTTTGCACGAAACAAGATTCTGTTTAACCGATTGGAGGGTCTGCTGGTTGGCACTCAAGACTCAGGCGAAAATATTTGTGGGAGGATGAGGTGTGGTGGTCACAGACTCCAGCATTCAGTTATCTACTCGTATCTAAAGAGCCTTGGCCAGAGGTTGCAAACGGTTTTGATTCCTTACCCGTACCCGGCCGCACCAGGGTCGCAAATGGGTACCCGTACCCGGCCGGGTACGGGTACCCGTTCCCTACCCGTACCCGTACCCTACCCGAAATGAGTGACAAACGGTTACTCACCAGTGACTCACGGCCTACCCGTACCCCGTACCCGGCCGCACCAGGGTCGCAAACGGCTACCCGTACCCTACCCGGGTATCGGGTAGGGTACGGGTATTGGGTACCCGGTTGCGACCTCTGGCCTCGGCACCATACTCGACCAGAATATGTTGTTTGATCACCACGTACAAAATATAGTCACAGTTTCTGCATTTTTCATATCGCCCACTATTGAGTAGTGAAATAGCCAACATGGTGGCATGCAGCATAGTATCAGCAATGATCGATTATTGATACTCATTACCCTATGGGACATTGGTCAAAAACATTTCCAAGCTGCAGCATGTACAAAATAATTTCGCAAATGTCGTGACAGGTACTGAAAGATCTGACCATGTCCGTCCAATCTTCGTTGAGCTGCATTGGCTTACGGTTGCCGAACGAATACATTCTAAAGTTGCACTCATGACTGTACACACATGTTTGCCATACCTTGCCGATCTCGTCAACGAGCATAAACCATCACGCAAACTCGGGTCATCCTTGCATCGGCTTCTGGGAGCCATCGAACAAAGAGGGTCATTGTATTGCATGCTTTCAGATGCGCTTCTGTGGCAATTTGGAAAGCTCTTCATTCCGATATTAAGAAGCCACTGGAGCTATGCACTTTTAAATCTAGATTGAAAACGAAATTCTTTAGAACTGCGTTGTGTTTCGTTTGTTGTCCTTTTCCCTGCACGTCCAATTAGCACGGTTGGTTATGTACAGTTCGAAAGAAGTTTAACATACATACTGCATCTAATAACCCACTCACGAATTAAGGAAATAGTTAACTCTTATTTATTACTGTTTGTTGTTGGCCACTTGACGTTTTGTGCCTGCACAAAAAAACAGTTTAAAAAAATATTTACGAGGATGTCCAGAATTAACACCCAATTTGAGACCCAAACATCGTCGCATACCTCCTGGCTTTGCCATTCCTCCTCAAAGACACTGGTGGAACCTCATCAATGAACTTGGCATACCCCAATGACTGTATTCACATGCCCTGTAAATCACCACACAAATGCTGCACTGGCTCGGGGGTAATAACCCAGTACACTTACATGGTCACTTGCACAGTGGGAATAGAATGGAACGATTGCTGCCAACTTTGCCCCTGCGTGAAGCGTTGTCAATAGCCAGAATAACAATTCCAACTTGTAACACTGCGCCACCACTACGGCCGCCACATAGTACAATGGTTTTGCCAATCATGGGGGTTTTCAGGAACCTAACCCCCTATTCTCCATAAGCGTTTGGGGCTTGCCAACCACGGGGGTTTTCAGGAACTTAACCCCCGCGGATGGCAAGGGATTGCTGTACTCGCACATTCTCATATAATGAGTTGCGGCCGTTACGTCCGCAAATTTGCGCGCGTTATAAATTGCATTATTATTCAACAGGGACAAGGATGAACCGCTGATGACTGTAAAGGTGGCAGCAGCAGCCAGGCAATGAGCCTGCATAAAAATTCCCCACCACCACTCCCCGAGCTCTGCGGTCCTCTATATATATTAATGTGTTCTCAGACAATTAACAAATGATTATATAGGGGGAGGAAACGAGTGATGGGAGAAAAACCCACGCATGCGAGGAGGCAACACTCTTGTTCCCTACAGCTGGAACAGGTGTCCACATTTTTGCTATACAGGCCTTTCCTGGTCGAGCCAAAGTATGTGGAAACCTCCTCGATACGGACGTGAAGGGAGTTTCACAACGGTTGTGCGATCCACCAACTCCCGCTGCCTCCACAGCCACCACCAGCCAATGCCCCATTGGAATTACTAGGTAACAAACCTGGAGCATCTCGTCATACATATCTCACTGCCCCACCACCCCGTTCTGCTTGCACAACCGTACTGTGCCAGCAAGATATGGGTGTTTTTTTCCCACTGCCATGTAACAGAGCCGAACTACAAGTGAGCCGCAGTAGCGAGATATTAACTAACTCACCTGGTATGCAGGAGGCCGTGGGTTTGATCCCAACCCTGACACCTGCTGTATATTTGGAGTTTGCATGTCTCTCTCATCGTGGTTTGCGTGGATTTATCTCCGGGTCCCCCGGTTTTTTCCCTCCATACTTAGAATCAATGTGCATTTAAAGAATATGGCTGTTATATATTTCCACACAATGATATGCTACTTTGTTGCGGTATTATTTGTGATAGTCAGGTCGCTTCTGAAAAAAGGCGGCTCGGCGGGCCTTCTAACATCATAAAATAAAAAAGTTAGTTCGTTAGTTATTAGTTAGTTATGCCAGCCTCACGCGACATCCAAATCTGACTCGGCATGACATGGCATCACTGCGTTATCTGCAAGCGTCTCGGAGCGTAAGGGGGAAACATCCGCAAAAAGGAGCATGAAACAATTACGGAGCCACAGACGTTATGCGAGCATTCCTTCCCACACGAACAACATTCTCACCATTCCGCTCAATGTACTCCACACATTTCTTCAAGAACACGGGGATGGGCTGGTCTGGTAGATCCACGAGGTCCTTGAGAGGCACCCCGAAGTAAGCGTTCTTGTTCTTGCCCTTCCTCTTTTTGGGCTAAAAAAATTCAAGGAGAAAATAAATAAAAATATATATTTTTTTATCAACTTGGCCAGGTCACGGGGAGCAGGTGGAGCAATGGTAGTCGGTACAAGGTCGTGTATGACAGGGAGTCCTGGGAGTGTAGGCATGGTAGTGTGTGATAGTGAGGGAGTACTGGGGGTGTAGACACAGTAGCGTGTGATAGTGGGGAGTACTGGGGGTGTAGGCACGGTAGTGCGTGATAGTGAGTAGCACTGGGGGTGTAGGCATGGTGTAGTGTGATAGTGAGGAGTACTGGGGTGTAGGCATGGTGTAGTGTGATAGTGAGTACTGGGGGTGTAGGCATGGTAGTGCATGATACTGAGTACTGGGGGTGGCGGCATGGTGTAGTGTGATAGTGAGGAGTACTGGGGGTGTAGGCATGGTGTAGTGTGATAGTGAGTAACGGGGGTGTAGGCATGGTAGTGCGTGATAGTGAGTACTGGGGGTGTAGGCACGGTAGTGTGTGATAGAGAGGAGTACTGAGGGTGTAGGCATGGTAGCGTGTGATAGTGAGGGAGTACTGGGGGTGTCGACATGGTGTAGTGTGATAGTGAGGAGTACTGAGGGTGTAGGCAGGTTAGTGTGTGATAGTGAGGAGTACTGAGGGTGTAGGCATTGTAGTGCATGATAATGAGTACTGGGAGTGTAGGCACGGTAGTGTGTGATAGTGAGGAGTACTGGGGGTGTAGACATGGTGGAGTGTGATAGTGAGGAGTACTGGGGGTGTAGGCATGGTAGTGCGTGATAGTGAGGGTGTGTTCAAGGTGTAAGCATGGTAGTGTGTGATAGTGAGGAGTACTGGGGGTGTAGGCACGGTGTAGTAGTGTGATAGTGAGGAGTACAGGGGGTAAAGGTAAATAAACAATGAAAGCCAATGCCTTCTGCGACTCACCTTGAGCTTCGAGTCCTTCGGTTTGGCGGCCTTCTTCTTTCCGCCCTCGGCTGCCCGTACCCGCGGAGCGTCGTCGAGATCGGCCGCGGGGTTGTCGATGCCGCAGCTGCTCCCTTCGGCGCCCGGAGAGAGCAGCGGCGCCGAGTCTGCATGGTGCCCGCCCCGTGCCGCCCTGCGCCCTCCGTCACGCGGCGCTACTGCCCCACCACCGCGTCCCTGCTCGCTGTTCCCCAGCACCTCCGACGGGTACACCTGCCTCCGTAGCAGGGTCTCCGACCTGTACCTGTAGGACGACCGCCTCCGCACCACCGGTTGGCCCTTCCTCCTTTCCTGCTCCGTCGCACTTTCCTCTGTGTCAGAGCCGTTCAGAGTCGCCCTCGAGCGCGTGAACAGCTTCGTCATCGACCAGGTCTTGGTGTCGGCGGCTGCTGCTGTGGGGACGTCTGCGATTTCGGTGTCCTCAGCATGAGCTAGAGGAGCTCGAGACAGCTGCGCCTTTGTGGGACCTTTACTCATAGTTTCATTTATTTTTTCTATCAGCTTAGGATCGAGTTTGCTCACTCCCAAACGCTCTGCGGGTTTCGCAGGCTTCGGCGGAAGCACCTTACGATTGCGCTCGCTGTCGTGCGGCAGTGAAGCAGAACTAACTGGGAGGCTGTTCCCTTCCAAATCCATCGGTCTGCTCCTGGACATGTTCGGAAGCAGCTGCGTCTCATCGCTGGCAGGGCTGTAGGGCGGCTGGCAATCGTCGTCATCGGAATCAGACAAGGACGATGATGAGAATGTGCCGCTCTGGTTCAGAGCCTCACTGCTGACGTTCATTGTGGGATCAAAGCGGAATTCCTCCTCGACGAGAGGTCGTTTCTCCAGGGCCTCCGCGAAGAAAGGTGTGAACACCTCGGTTTGACGGTGGAAATGCGACTGGGCAGGAACGGTGCAGAACCTCCCTCCGATTTCACTGGCAATGTGCTCCCCCTCGCTGACCAATTCCTTCGCTACGGCATTCTCGAAAAACTCATTTTGGCTCTCGGTTATTGCTACGAGCTGTACAGGAATGACATCGGGCACGTCAGAGAGGAAGGCGCGCATCGTTGCCATGGACGCCTTTCTCTTCGCCGAGTAAACGAGGATGTGGCCATGGGTCAGGTCGTCCCTCCTCAGTGTCGCCATGTGATAGGACATGACTGTGATCTTAATCTTCTTACGGTGGGCCCCAAGGAACATCTCCAAGCTGACGGAATCCACCTGGCCAGGCTGCCCGAAGGTACAGAAGCGAGACTCAAAGAAAGGCGTCAGTACCAGGTCCACGGTGAAGGGGTCCCCGCACATGACGCACATCGTGACGTAGAGATCTGCTTCGGTGAGGTCGCTGCGCCCGATCACTTTTGGCGGCACCACCTCCTGATGACACGAAGTGGCGATATGGACCAGCGCCTGCTTGACCTGAGCCTCTTGGAAGGCCTTTAGCACCGAGTCACCTGAGCTGTCAACGAAGGCGATCTGGTATTTGTTGGCCGCTTGCTGTGCTTGCTGCCTGAGCAGCGGGTATGTTCTATTGGCCACATCTTTGTGATTGGCCAACAACAGTACGATGGGAATATTTCCGGAGAGACTGTCTTTTCTGTTGCCAGTTGAGACGTTTGTCATTCTTTCTAAAGACTCCGTTAAACATTTTAAAGAATCCAAGGAATTGAAAGCACACAGGTACCCACCGGGTCTACCATTAAAGCAGGGATTTTGCATCGCAGTTGTGAAGGCAGCGACGTCTCCGTCAACGACTTTCAGGTCCAGTGCGTAGTTCTTGTCGTTGATGTTGAGCTTGTTGCCCGTCGACTGTCTGGATATTTCTCTAGACAGCTCGTGCCCGAGCCCATCCTTCCCGAACACGAATACGCCGAGCTTGTCCTCGCCGCGGGAATCCGAGAGATTCTCCGTGCTCCTCTGGCCGACCTTCGAGACGACGTTGGACAGAAGTTGCTCCACCTGCAGATCCACGCAGCCCAGTCGACTGAAGCAGGATTCCTTGGTCGGGTGATGCACGAAGAATATGTGCTTGAGGATGAGGGCGTCGCGCTCTGCTGGCACAAAGCGCAATGCCTTGTACCTGAGGTCATCCTCCAGGTCCTGCATGATCTCTCCAATCTTGTCGTGGTTGAACGCCTCATTCCTGTCCACATCCGCAAATGTCTCCGAGTGTTCCAGGAGCATTTCCTGGTAGTCATTCTTCGCCTTTTCAATCTTATGCTTCTGGATGTCTTGGTAGATGTCGATTCTCTCCTTCTCAGAGATCGTTTGGTAGCATTCCTTGGTGTAGATGGCGGACAATGAATAGACCTCTTCCCAAGGTTTTCCAGGAAAGATGCAGCTGGAACTTTCAAGGAGTTGCTTAAACTTCTCTTTCATTTCTGCCTTCTTCCTCAGGGTCTGCAGCATTTGTATGTGTGAGTGAAAGGAATTAGACCCACACTCCTTCAGAAAATCCAGGGGGACACGTTTGTCATTGGGCAAATCAATGTGTCTGCTTTCGCTCCACGGCAAGTCGGAGAGCTCAACGAACCACACCCCGAACTCACGTTTGTTTTGCACCAGCGGCAGAAACTCAGCCAATGACAGGGATTCGATTTCATTTAAGTCAGGGACAAGTGACTCGAAAGCCTTTGGCAGTGTCTGAAGGTATTCTTCCCTTTTTTGCTCAATATGTTCAATCTTCAATCTTCTGAGATGTTCCTTGAAGGACACCTCTGCTTTTTTCAGCCCCAAAGTATCAACCATTTGCTTGTACTCGGGGAAATCTTCCATCTTCCTACGAGTGAAATTCCAAAGTGCGTGGTAATCTCTCACCTGATGCTTCAGCAGAGCCTCGTATTTCTGCGTGGTCGCCTGAGTGAACTCTTTGGCTTGCTTAGCCGCTTCGCAGTAGGGAATCAACTTTTGCTTCCCCTTCAGTTTGTCGATCATCTGTGCCAAAAGCACAAACGCGAACGAGACGTTGATGTTCTCCTGCGCAGACGTTTCCAGCAGGGGGAGATTCACCTTTTTGCTTGAGGCGAAGGCCTGCACGTCCTTCAGGAACTGCTCATCGGCTCGGTCACATTTGGTAGCAAGCAACAAAATGGGCTTCTTCGATTTGTTCAGCTGCACAAACAACTTGTCGGTGAACCTCAGCTGGTCCGCCATGCTCCGCTGAGCAACCCGGCTCACATCCACACACAACAGAAACCCGTCGATGATCAGTTTGCCATCTGGCATCGGCTGCTGTTCAAAGTCATGCTCGATTCCCAACTGATCGGTGCAGATGTACATGAGCTTCTCCGCTGACGCGAGCCTGGTCGCTGCGGCTCGCTTGATGTAGTGCTGAGGAACGGAGATCCGGTGCGCCTGGTAGGTGGCATCGTCGATAAACTCCGTCTGCTCCACGACGTTGAAGACGTAGTCCTGGCCCTCCTCCGTCGTCTTCGTGGCCTTGCCCCAGTAGAGAAAGTGGTCATTGTTCACAACCCTTCCGCTGAAGTCGATCTGGCTCAGGATTGTGATGTGGTCAGTGTGGTAGTCGTCTGCTTTGGGCCTAATGAATCTGTTACAAAGGCATGATTTGCCAATTCCAGAAGCCCCCTTGTCCTTTTCAGTTCCAGAAAGTCCAACAACACTTATGTTAAAGGTCCGGCTCTCCTTGCTTTTGGACATTTCTGTATTGTGAAACGTTGAGTGCTCAGTTCATTGTTGGGGAGGTCAATGGGCACTTTGGTTTTATTTCTTACAAAATCACATTGTTTCTAAAATCCAATGTTTGTCTTTTCTTCCAAAATTACACGGTGCACAAGGCCACAACAGTTTCCTCAAGCTGGAACTCTGTAAAGACAGAGAGAATACAGAAACACATGGCACCATGTGTTATTTATTGACAGCACAACTATGAGTGCAAAAAACACAAAGCAAACGTGTGAGCTGCATTTTTGTAGACAATGCAAACATTAGGCAGCAGCAATTCGACAGCTCAGCAATTGTAATAGATGGCCATGAGTTAGGGTTCAATCTTTTGTCTAATGAACATTTTATTTTGGTCTCATTTGCATCGTATTATACTTTTAGTCTCATATGTACAATTTTGTATGTTTCATTGGCTTAACGACACAATAGCATAGATTATATAAATAGTCAGCATGTCTTACATAACTGAATGAATTAAACCTACAAAGTATTATTACATGCTCTCGTTTAAGTTTTGGAATAAAAAAAAAGTAATCGCCTCTACTTATTTGGTAAATGGATTAACAATCGGATATCCCAACTCTACGCCTCCACATACACCAAACTCCAGAGCCCATAGCCCACAAGTTACTGCCTCATGGTGGCAGCGTGCGGTTTGCAACAGGAATCTAGCAATGGCATTGATCAAAATCCAATCTAAATAATTTATCACGTATAAAGAGCTTTTGTGTTTTTCAATGAAGGTTGCTGTATATATAAAAACATTATTCTTTTAATGAATTTAACACGTGTAAGAATTCACTACTTCCGATGTGAGAGGTGGCCAGTCGGCTCAGAGGTCAGCGTTGAGCTGGAACTGATGACAGCCTGGGTTTGAATCCAGCTTTCAGCACACTGCCTGTGATTACACCGGTTATCACACGCAGTGCAGTACAGTAGTCCCTCAATTAATGTCTTTAATCCGTTGTACGAAAATTACTGTTAACCAAAACAAGTGTTAATATAATTCACTTATAAGTTGCAAGGGAGCAGTTTCCACTGCCAAAACAGAAAACGTAATTTAAGCAAAGCCAGTCGAAGTCTACACGCTCATAAATGGGCGTCGCTGACTGGCTGAGGGCATGGCTCAGCCCCACTTACGAGTGCCCGGATTGGCCGAAATTGGCACTGGTGTGCGTAACGTAAACGTACCGTTAATCAAAATGTTAACACTCATCAAAACCATGGGGTCCCGATGGGAGGCAAAATGTTAATAGAAAAAAAACTTTTACTGATGTCACTGTTAACCGAGGGACTACTGTAGTACGTTCATCATCTCAAGCCTGGTCATCAAACACCCACAGACCCACAAACTGAATTGTAATTAAACTGGGTACTCAAGCACCATGAGTTGATGGTCAGTCTGGTCACCAAAGATTGCACAAAAAACCCCATCACTTAATTTGGCAAAATTTCAGCTGTGAATAAGCCCTGGTGGTGAGATGTTATCTGCCCCGCCCGGTATACATACATCTCAGGAGTAACTGACAAATTAGCCCGGGTTTTGCAAAAGCAAAACATTAAAGTAAGATTTGGTACAGTGCACAAAATTCTAAAACTGGTATCTGGCACTAAAGACGAATTGCCCAAATTATCAACAGAAGGTGTATATCGGATTGTTTATGTGGCAGATGCTATATTGGACAGACAGGACGCAACATCAGTGTAAGACTAAAAGAACACCAAAGAAACATTATATTATCTCAAACACAACTGTCGGCAGTGGCAGAGCATGCTTGTCAACAAGGACACTCAATTTATTTTGATAACGTTGAAGTGTTGTGTAAAACGAATTATTACTGGTCAAGACTAATTAGAGAATCCATTTAAATTGAGAGAAACAGAAATAACTTCAATCGCTCTGACAGCTACAGGCTTAGTGTGGCCTGGAAGCGTATTATAAAATAAATACAATTACAAATCCTTATAAGGGAAACAAATACCAATGAATAACAATTGAATGATTACCAATCAATATAATTACAATACCCCCCCCCCTTGCTTCGAATCACTGCACCAGAAGGAATGAAATGATGACGTCACCCTGAGGCTGCTCTATTTAAGAACGGAAGCAACAGGAGAGCTTCACCCTTCTTGCCCGATGAAGCTGATTTTAATTATCAGCGAAACGTCGTACTCAAATTAAAAATGCTGTTGATCCTCTCTTCAGCACACCGGTGGGCTAAAGAAGTGAATTATTTTGTCCTTTGAAAACGTGACACATTTTTTACTATTTGGCCGTGTCGGGTGGTGGAGGGTTACGACATTTAGAATAACGCGATCTAACCCAAAAATCTTTGATGAACCAGGGCCGATGCCATGGAGTAATAATTGGGGGAGACCAAATTTTCCAGGGGGTCTGGAGGTCCACCCAGAAAAAAAAATCTAAATTTGAAAACGAATTTCCTGCCTAAATAAACAAAAATTTCACTAACACATAGGATGGACTTTTTATTTATATTTTACATTAATGTCTAATAGTGTATTGTATTCCATTGCTGTTTTTTCTTTTTTACCTTTTCTTGTTTCATTGTATGTAATGGCATTTAGAAACATGCTTCTATAAATTTCCACTTCGTTGAGTTATCATTTGTGATAGCCAAGTGGCTTCTGAAAAAATAGCTACATAAATCAGTGGGCCTTACTTGGTGAAATAAAAAAAAAAGTTTATAGTTTTATATAATGAAAACTACGTGGAATAAATAGGAGAGTTGTTAGGTGTCGGTACTAAACATACACATCTCAGCAACTAATACAGAAATAATTTAACAAAGCAGTCGGGGCGATTGATGATGCAGCACTCGCCGATTCCCTCGCTCACCAGCATTAAGGGGCCATCCATTTCGTACGTACGCATGGAGGGGGGGTTAACCCAAATGCGTATACTTGCGTTTGGGGGGGGGGGGCTACTGACAATGTACGTACCCCTAGGGAACACGGGGGGGGGGGGGTGAAGCCTCGATGATCATTTGTCTACATTGGCCTTCAAATGAGCCAGTTCAGTTTCTTCAGCTGTTAGACAAGTACGACCGGGAGAAGTAGGTCTGGGGGAGAGGAGTCACTTGTATGCCACCGTACCCCTGACTGATAGCTATCACACAGCTCAGTAGTAAGTCCGACAGTCTGACAGTCTGGTGGCCTGCCCCATAGATTACACATCCTTCAATCTGACCTCGCTGCAGACTGCCGCTGGCTCAAGATTTTAGCTGCCGCGGTGCTTTTTTCGTGCTGCTGCTGCCCGGACTTCAGTACTAACACTGGTCTGTACATCGGTCTACTGTTACAGCAGATCTTCTTGGTTCTTTCGGTAAAGTCACGTAGAAGGGAAGTAATAAAATAATAAAAATAAAACATA
>CM025668.2:1488982-1507551 GCA_014621495.2 Entosphenus tridentatus
ACCCTCACCACACACACAACACTCACCACACACACAGACCACCCTGACCACACACAACCATCCTCACCACACACACACCATCCTCACCACTCACACCACCCTCACCACACACCCCACCATCAACCCACACACACACCACCCTCACCACGTACACAACCCTAACCACACACAAAACCCTCACCACACGCTCCACCCTCCCCACACTCACAACCCTCACCACACACACCACCCTCACCACACACAACCACCCTGACCACACACACCACCCTCGCAACACACACCACCCTCGCAACACACACCACCCTCGCAACACACACCACCCTCGCAACACACACCACCCTCGCAACACACACCACCCTCACCACACACAAACACCACCCTCACCACACACACCACCCTCACCACACACACCACCCTCACCACACACACAACCCTCACCACACACACCACCGTCACTATACTCGCAGCAGCGGTGATGGCTCCAGGGTGAGGGCCGAGACGCGGGAGGGAGGAGGAGGCGGAGGGAGGAGGGGACCCAATCGCGGTCTCTGTTACTGCACTCGCCTCTCCAACAACAATCACGAACCACAACAACCAGAATCTACACAACCACAGCATCCGCTGCGAGGTGAACTTCCACCATCACCACCACCATCATCATCATCACCACCACCACCACCAAAATCACCGCCACCAATCGCGCGCATTGTTACTGCGCTCGGCTCTAACCACGGCCACAACAATCCCCTCAACCACCACCAACCACACTTCGACCATCGCTACAACCACCACCACCACACACATCCACCACCACGTAACCCTCACTCGACAAACACTATCCCTTCCACCACCACCAGAACTACCAACACCACCATCGCCACAACGACGACCAACCACCACACACACCTCACCATCACCACCCTAACCCTACAAACACCATCCCCTCCATCACCACAACCATCACCACCTCCACCACCCTCACTCGACAATCACTACCTATCACCACCACGACCACAAACAACACCATCGCCACCACGACCACCAAACCACACATACCTTAACAACAATCACCCTACAACAACCATCACCACAACCATCACTATCAAAGTCACCCCAATCACCCATTCAACCAACAACAACACCACCACAGTCCTCACATCCACAACTATCTTTGCAGGCAGTCACCATATCCAATGCAACCACCGCCACCGTCATCACCACTACTGCCAACATCACTACCACTGTCACCATAATCATCTGCACAACACTCTGTACAACCACCTCAACCTCATCCACAGTTGCCATCTTCATCGCACGACTATCTGCACAACCACTGCCAATCACCATATTCAATAGAACCACCACACAGTCACTGTCATCACCACTACCAACATCACCACCACCAACATCACCACCACTGTCACCATAACCATCTGCAGCACAACCTCGCTCTGCAACCCACCTCGACCACGGTCAAAAAGTTACCATCTTCATCACCACAACCACCACCACCCTGGCCGCCATTCGCGAGGCCATGGTGAAGAGGAGGCGAAACCCGAACTGGAGCGCGCAGGAGAAGTCGCTGCTGCTGGAGGAGTTCTGGAAGCGGCGCGAGGTCCTGGCGAGTCGCCCGGGCCCCGCGGGCTCGGCCGCGGCGAAGCAGCGCGGCTGGCAGGAGGTGGCCGCGGCGCTTGCGGCGAGACGCGACCCAGGACTCGAGCCCCGCAGCCCGGCCGAGATCCGTAAGAAGTACGAGAACCTGGCAGCCGGAGCCAAACGCCACGCGGCGGCTGTGGTGGCAGCGACGATGGTGGCAGCGACACAGGTCACGGCGACGACCCCGGCCGTGCAGCGGGACGACGGAGATGAAGCGGCCGCGGTGGAGACAGAGGGCGAGAGGCACACAGCCACGATATGACGTTACAGCCGTCAACCGCTGCTGCTGCTACCTGCCACCAGCTGTCACTGCCAACTACATTACGACTCACTACAACCACCACCAATTGCTGCCACTGTTACCAATACCAACATCTACTATCTAAACTTTTTTTAATTTTACCAGGTAACGCCCACTGAGCTATATACAGTGTATAGTTTTTTTTTTAGAAGCGACTTGGCCACAAATGATAGCTCAAAGATGATGCATGTTTTGCCACAAGTACATGTAGGTTAATGAAAACTTAATTTCTTGCAAAAGTTTTCTATTTGGTGTTTGAACATCTTAATACCTTCTGTTTTGCCAGAAAGTGTAGAACCTCTAACTTATTTTTTATCAACGAAGTGCCTTATTACGTGGACATTATAGCAGCGAAATACTCTAAATTGATTAGAATTGACGCAAATCCACACAAACAGAGGGACTCTTAGATTAGGGGGTGGTCCGAGCCACAGACAATGACCCACACTCATAGCAGCAGCAGGAGGTCTCTTAGACAGCAAGGTGTGACCTGGCCACAAATGGTAGCTCAACGAAGTTGTTTATCACGTGGAAAATTATAGTCAGCCAAATACCTCTAATTCTAAATGCAGAGGGGAAAACTGGAGGACCCAGAGAAAAATACACGTGACTATGGGGAGAGAGATATGCAAACTCAAAATATACAGGGTCGAGATCGAACCCACGACCTCCTGTATACCAGGCAAGGGAGTTAATATATTGCCACCGCTGCTGCTTCCTACCACTGCGAGCCATCATCGACCAAGACCCACCATCGCCTTCTGCCTACCACTACGTCGTATTCTTTACTATGGCCAATGAAGAGCAACTCCAAGTGATTTAGGCCATTCTTCTGCGGTGAGAGTTGGTAAATTGCAGATTCATCACCTTCACGTGCATGATTGGGGGCAGTGCGAAGTTACCTGGTCCATGGTTTGGAGTTCATAGCCAAGTTCACTCACACAGGAGAGAGTCTTTGATTTCTCACTTTTGCATTAGGTATTCACATGCTCCGTGGTTTCCGGATCCAATTAAGCACTGCCGATTTTTTTCCAGTTGAAGATTTGCCTCCAGGCAGTGTGGTGGTGGTGAGCTCACTGATCACGTGTTTGTTGGGTATGCCTAAAGCCCATGAGTTGGTCCGCGCCGTTTCCATGCCATAAATTCGCATCATGCAGAGTTGTGCATCATTGTATAAAAAAATGGCCGGGCTCTGGAACTCGGTCCATAAGACGCGGGATGTTGTTCAGGTTAGGGTTGATCGGCAGTTTTGGGTTGGCTTCTCATCGGTGAAGCTTACGGAGTTGTTGCAGGATCATGCCAAATATCTGTAGGGGCGATATTTGAGAGCGCAGGAAGTCAAGGCACTGGTGTTGATTTGACATTCCCTGCGATCTGCATCGTGATGCTTGACCGACGCCAGGGCATCGTTCCATATCCGAAGCACCGAGGCATCTGTCGCCATCTCCTACCAGCTAACATTTGAATGAGGTTCACCCATATCGTGGTTTTGCCTGCGGCCTTTTATTCAGGTGTTCATTAAAAAAAATCTGTGCAGTCAAGTGTCATGAACCTTTTCGCCACGGAAGGTCATGTCACGAGTGGCGTCAATTAAGCTTTTGCTGTTGTCGAGATGAAACTGAGACAATCCAGTTCCCTGAGTTCGTTGTCGGTCGCCACAATTTCGGAAGTGCTCTGTCATGATGTTGTGCCACGACTTGATTGCAGTGGCGTCTTTGTGGCCCTGAACGTGGCTTATGTGGTCTGAGACATTAAAATTGAACTTTCGATCCACGGGTAAGGTTCAAAGTTACAAATCACATTGGCAAAATGTATCCGGTGCTAATGTATTGCCTCAGAACATGTATTGAAGGAAGATTTACGATGTTAAGGGGGGAAACACGGTTCTTCCAAAACGTTGATGCTGCAACGGCAAAGGCTTTGTTAACCAATCCAATTCTTGTTCTCGGGATAGTTGAAAGGCAATCAGATGGATGTCATAAGAGGTTTCTTGGGTTTGACAATGTGGTCAACGAATTAGCTAAGTAGAGTGCAGATTTTCCAATAAGGAATTTATGGATGAACAGGGCTCAATGTTTATTTCTTGTTGCATCAAGTAATCTGAGATTGGAATTTAAGTAGGGGTAAAAATGGTGTATGGTACAGTGCAAACCGAAGAGCAGAATGAAAAGTGGGTTTAGTGTTCATGAGGAGCTGATCTGTAAGCAGCATCACCATAGTCAAAGTGGTAGAATGATAGCTTCAACAATTGGCAGGTGCAATCGAATGGGAAAACAATGTTTGTTTCTGTCTAAAACACTATTTTTTTTTCATATGTGATCAATATGGAGGTTGGAATGCAGGAATTCTCAGAGTTCAACTGTTCACGATGGCCGACGGCCTTCACTTTTTGTTGGTAGTGAGTGGTTCATGGTAGGTAGTAGTGATAGTAGTGGTTGGTAGGTGATTGTGGGGAACGATAGTGTAGCGGTTAGCGCACTGCGCTATGAACCTGGCGACCCGAGTTCAATTCCCGGTCATGGTCAGCACCAGAGACAATTATCTGAACCAGTCCTGAGCCTCCCCTCGGTCGACTCAGCCTAAAATGAGTACCTGGTGCGGTGTGTAAAACATTGCTACCGGGGAGACAATGGCGGCCGGTTGTGGTTTTGGCCACCCACCCCCTCGTGTGCCGTACCGACCTTCATAGGTGCTCGCTAACAGCGCTTGCCACAACAGTCTGTTATAGGCTATACGGGGCGGGGTCATTGTCTTTTTAGGTGGTGATTGTAGTCATGTTAGAAGCTATTGGGGGAGTAGGTGGTTGTGGTCGAAAGGGGGTTGTTGGTCGGTAATGGTATGGGAAGGCATTAGTAGGTGTCCAGTTAAACGCTAGTGGTGGAAGGTAGTCGTGGGGGGGGGGGGCATGAACATGGCTACAAGCTTGTGGTTGTTGTCAAGCTGGACCCTTTGTGTCTGCCACGAGCCTCTCTGCTATGGAATTGCCGATCGAGACCCATGCTGGATGTTTAGACCTCAGGCATTTCAGGAGCCCCCTCGGTTTCTCTGTGGTTGTTGTCAAGCTGGGCCCTTTGTGTCTGCCACGAGCCTCTCTGCTATGGAATTGCCGATCAAGACCCATGCTGGATGTTCAGACCTCAGGCATTTCAGCAGTCCCCTCGGTCTCTCCGGTTTGAGCGTGCGTAATTGATGTTTTTCCTCATTACCCTATCCACCGCTAGCATCTGGCCCAGTCACTCTGAAGGAGCCTTTGCTGCTGCTGTGTCCTGTACAGCGCTTTGAGATCCTTCATGAAAAGCGCTATATAAATGGAATGATTATTACCTATAGGTTGTGTTTTGCCACAAGTATGATGTGTGATTTATGCAGACTTGATGCCTTGCAAAAGGTATACCTATTTAGTGTTTGAATATCTTAACACCTCCTGTTTTATTGCCAGAAAGGGTCAAACCTATTATAATTTTCACCATTAACATTCACGTTAGATATTTCATTAATCTCTGAAAACACATGCGCTTGTCTACACAGATAATCGAGGAAATTACATTCACATCGACATTCACAGCAGACCGGTACGCTGTTGGCACGCATACCCATCCCATTATCAGACTTGCAAGAGCTGGTGGGTTTCCCAAGATAATCGTGCAGAAAAATATTCTTTATATATTTGGATACTGGCAAAAAGGTCCCATAGATATAACTGCTCGAACCGAGCTATAAGTGTTCTGATACTTGCATTGCTTTCGGGGTTCTCTGGTCTAACACTGGATAGACAAGGCCATAAAGAAGGCTCTGTCTCGTGTATGCCAATCGGTTTCAAAGACAAAACATATTATGAGAACATGTTTGTTTGCATGTTTTTCGAAAGGTTAATGCAGACTTAATGTTTTGCAAAAGGTATCTATTTGGTATTTGAACATCTTAACACCTGCTTTATTGTCAGAAAGGGTAAAAAATAATATTCTTATTTTTCATTACCTGTGGGTTGCCCACTGACTGGTTGGGATTGTTGAAACACAAAGCCTCACGCTCCGTCAAGCGTCTGTCAACCATTTTTTTCTGAAGCCACAGGGGATGTTGTTGGTTTTTTGTTGCGCAGCAGAGATCAGAAGGATATTTAACTGGTTCAAGTTGTCTGGTGTCAGCGGGATCTAAAAGAAAATGTCGTTTTTGATGGCAAGGGTAAAAAAAACGACATCTGGCCTCGCGGACATTCCATCACGGTCTGGCTTCAACAAACAATTACAGAAACTTTGATTTGCGACGCGTGTCACGATTTGGCCTATGTATGGTTCTGTGGAGGAGGCTCGTGAAGGACGCTACTGGGCAGTTGGAAGCAGTCGCCCTTCAACAACAATGGAGGGTAGAGGAGCAACGCTCACAATGAGGAGTGGATCGCCGGCTGGCTAAAATGCAGCGAGTTGGCACAGTAGGGGGTACAGCTGGTGCATCTACCAGTCATCTAAGTCAGCCAACCCATGGCACCTGCAGGGTCTATCCCGTGACCTCCTGTCAGTGAGCCTATGACACTTCACGTGGCCTCAAAATGCACTTGGCCTGACACAGGCGCCGTTGTGACATAACCGTCACTTCGTGGCGAATGGCGGACATTGGTATGGGTATGTATGGCTACTCGCTAAGTCAAGTGAGGGACAGTCTGGGGCCCCGCGCGTAGAGGAGTGCACCACTGCCATCCGTGGAGACGAAGGTCAGAGTCTGCATTATGATTCCCTTCTCCATCTGACCGACCGGAAAAAGGTAGCGCAGTTGTATTCTTTGTTGGTCCAACAGGAGGCGGAGGTCCTTCTGCAGGTGATGATTGGTATGTGTACACAGGTCTGCCTTCTCCCGTGCGGTCGCCGACAGCACAGCCCCCACTGTGGTGGGTGTGATTGCGCACTGGGTCACGGCGGGTTGTGGCCCAGTGTGCACGTTGGATTGATAATACTCATTTGCGGTGGTGAGCTCACCGATATCAGACAGATTCGGCGGCGGGGGCTGCTGCCTCCTTATCCTGCTGAGTTTGGTGATGTCCTTTTCTATTGCATATAGCATTATCTGTCTTCAGGAGCTGAGTGCAAATGTCGAAGGTCTGCCAGCTGTGAGAGGTTTTCAGGAGAGGGTTTGTGTGCGCACACTACAGTGATTTACTTATTTGCCCATGGTTTGGGTTGCATGGCCACACACACGACTGGTTTGTGTCTTTTCTCTTCTATTTATGAAGGAGATGTGCACATTGGACTGTTGATGTTCTGCTATGGTCGATGGCTACTCCATTGCCTTCGAGGATTGTCAATGCCAGGTGATGTCATGTCTCTCGGGTAGATCGCCAGGACCATGCTTGGAGTTGTAGGGGCTAGGTAGTGGCTCGTAGCCATGTGTACTATAACCGCACACTTAGTACTCACTGGAAATGTGGGTTTCTTCGAGTGATAGAATTTAGATGTTGTTCATCTTCAATATCTTCGTGGAATATTTTTTTGTGGAATTGGTCCGCAGGTGTTCAGTTGATATCTGTAGGTTCTTGATGTAAGGTTTAGCCCTGAGATGGATTTTTTGATGGCTTTAAACGTTGGTCTTCTGACTATAAGATCAATGATCAATGGGATTTCGCCATTTTGATGATATTTTCTGTGGTTTACCATGTAACAGAGTGGGCCACATCCTCTCCTTTACTGCCACTACCAAAGACAAGAATGAAGATAATCCATATAACCTTAACACACTGTTGGGGCAAGTGCTGTTCACATGGCACATGAGGGGGTGGGTGGCCAGCACCACATCCGGCCGCCTTGTCTCCCTAGTAGTGATGGTTATACCCCGTACCAGATACTCGTTTAAGGCTGAGTCAACCTAGGGGAGGCCCATGACTGGTTCAGATAATGGTCACTGGTGTGTTGGCCGTTAGTGGGAATCGAACTCGGGGTCACCAGGTTTGTAGTGCAGTGCGCTGACCGCTGCACCACCGCTCACCCCACCAGTAGTACCAGCACCCTTGTCCCTTTTTTACAATGTGTAGGGAAGTGTTACATCTTGAGGTGTGACATCTGGAAATGTGGTGGTGGCTAACCACATGGCTTGTAATCCACCGCTGTGGATGCAGCGAAGGTTGGTGGATCGCACAAATGTTGTTAAACTCCCTTACGGTGGGGGTCGAGGTGCTATACACACCTTGGGTCGCCAGGAAAACTTACAAAACCCACTAAACTGTTTTCTTTTCTTTTACCAGATAAGAATGCCTCACTGAGCTATGTAGCTCTTTTTCAGAAGCAACCTGGCCATCAGAAATGAAAGCTCAACAAAGTGGCTTATCTTGTGGAAATTTATAGCAGCCAAATATTCTCAATGCATGTTGATTCTAAATGTGGAGGAGAGAGAGAAACATGCAAACTTCAATATACAAGCATCAGGGCCCAGGATCGAACCCTCGATCTCCTGTATACCAGGTGACCTGTATACCAGGTGAGATAGTTAACATCTTTCCACCGTGGAGAGGGTGGTACAGCAAGTTGACTATTATCTGTTACAACTGCGTGGGATAGAGTGTTGCCCCCTCGCATGCATAGCTTTTCTATGGGTGCTCCGGTTTCCTAACATGTATATTGATCTTCGTTCGCACTGTACGTAGCCAACCGTGCTAATCAGAGCTGTCAATCCCTAATGTAAAAAGTCGTTGACGGAAAACATCTTCACATATACACGTACCTCTGTGTGTTGGGTATTGTGCAGTGATTGTGAGATGCAGTTTGCATGAATTATGCTAAATAAAAACTCACGTGTTTATTCCTATCAGATTCCTCCAATAGTTTTATGATTGTGTTATAGCTCCATATTTCTCTCTAGAGAGGGCCAAAGTTTTTTTGAATTGGTAATGATTAACTTCCTTTGTGCTGGTTGCATGTTCTCACAAGATAAGACTTTTGTGGGGAAGTCAACAGTGGTTTCGTTGTATAGACCACCCCCCTGTAGGAATGTGGAATTGCCACCACTGACTCAGGACTATAAATGGGTGATGAGGAACACCTCAGTGCCCATTTGAGCAGAAAATAACTCTTGACCTTTTTTACACGTTTTTTTTATCAGCGAAGTAAAGAAGAAGTGGGATATTGAGCAGTGGCTCGGTTAGAGAGAGAGGGTTGAGCCGTCCTCAGGGAAATGTTTTCCCACTCGGCAATATGACTCAGACTCATGGTGGCCACGGGCTCCCAAATGAGCCAGAGGAGCAGAGTGACATAATGCGTTGGCCTTCCATATCGCCCACACAGAAACAGAATTTCTGTCTCTCCCCCTGCCCATATATGTCCATCCACGTTCACAAATAAGAGTATTTTGTACAGGTCTCATCAGCTACATGGCCTAACAGAAAAACCTTTGTACCAGTTTTGACATTCAGTGTCTCATCAGGAATTAGGCTTGCATGTGTAGTGAGTCCAACTGAGTCGCAGACGTTGTTCTTTATAAGCAACACTTTTATTCTAACAACAACCCGCTAACACAAAGGGGTAACTGCCCCTGCACCTGGTACAACCTAGGGTGGTGATCACCCAGCTAACTACTCTATACGTAGGAGTTACAGCTACTAAGGGTCAGACCCTCACTCGGGTCCCTGAACACGTGTTGATGCCTCATAGGACGTAGAGCTTCCAGCTTTTAGACGTGCAGCTTCAGCTTGTAGAATGCAGCGACCACAGTCCCTCTCAGGGACCCACCTTATATCCCACCCGGGTCGGGGCCGCTCCGCCCTTGGCCCCACCCGCCTTCTCAAGTGTTCTAGCTCCCTCTCGATCCCTCTCAAGAGCTCGCCCTGGACACGTGATCACCCCCTAGCCCCCCCACCTGGGGGCCTCTCTGTGGACACTCCGGATCACGTGTCTATGGGGTCAACCAGAGTGCCATGACCCGAAGCAACCCTGCCGCTGGGCTGACACTCTCCCACTCCCCCTGGTGGGAGCTCGCATTACCCTCTATGCGTGGTGCCCACGCTATCCCAGCGCTCACCAAGCCCCACTAGGGCTGGTACCACACCCGCCCACGGGGTGTACGCGATGACAGTGCATCGCACGCCACGGCCCTCTCAGGCCGGCACCATATAGTGACATCCCCGATGTCATTCAGCTGTCCCAGCTGTCAACTCCCCCCTCCAAACGAACAAATTATTGAAATGCAAGAAAACATAGTGTGCTTCAACAATTACAAGATCAAAAATAAATACCCTAACCCACCTGTACAAATATTACACTATCCACAAATATACAAACCAACAAGGAGAAGGGTGTAAACAAACGACCACATAACAACACCCCATCAACAAGAAATATAAAAAAATGCACGGAACCCCTCGGGATCCCTCTTACCATCATACCTCCCACTTTCACCATGTAACAACAATCGTGAGCTCAATGGCAGCCAGGATCAACCAATCACCGCCACAACACAGCGAGCGCGACAAGCAACTGACAGCGTGGAAGCGTGTGTGCAAGGGTATCACGAAAAACTAGTCTTTGAGGTAGGCTCGCTAGTCTTTGAGGTGGGCTCGCTCACCCTGGAGGTCCCGGGGGGAAAGTGCAAATGTTCCACCGAACCAGCTCCTCACGGAGAGCAGTAGGCCGGGTCGACGAATTCTCTGCGCTCGAAGCCTGCAAAGCGGGCATGCGCGGCTGCACAGGAGACGTCAGTCCCGCAGCACCTGGGAGCGGAACAGAATTGCTCCGCCCAGGACCAACCGCCGCTGGCACACACCCCGGGTTGCCAGACACACTTGACACTCGGCCCCAGCAACGTGGAGATGAAATAAATTTGCGCGGCGCGATAACCGGTTCCAGGCGAGAAGGATGATCCACACCCGGGGATTGTCACATGCACCTGCATTCCCGACGACGCCCCCTTCCGGACGTGCCGGTGACACATGAGCCAACACCGTAGCCTCCTGGGTGACCGTGGTGTCCAACCCAGCATTAAGAACCTGAATAAAAGGTTCCTGGTTATTGGACACTAACGTATGAGCTACAATTGCGTACCCCGTTGCACCCAAATCGAGCGGCTTCCTCAAGCAGAGGGGAACAAACATCTGAACCGTAGCATTGGCCACACACAACCGGGTTGCTGGAAGGCAAAAATGCCACACGACGTCCGGATGGCAATTTCAAACAGCCGCGTCAATGCAGATTTCCAACTGCATCCTACCAAGGAAATCGGTTCTAAGTAAACAAGGAACAGCCAGTGACATGGAGACAAGAATGTGTCCCGATAATTTAGCGTCAGCTATGCGCACCTCAGCCATTATCCGACCGATGATGCGCAATGAGCCGCCGTCAGCGGCGAAACATGGCGCATCAACAGGGTCTAGAACCCGACACTTAGGGGGCAAAATATTGAAAATCAACTCTGAAATGATGGTTGCCGACACACCCGTGTCGACCTGCATCCTTATTTCCACACCCTCAATGGACCCAAGCACGGTAGATGAACCCGCGGCCGCAGCCACCACTCGATGGGCCAGCTCCGACCACTGATCCGGTTGGAGCTGACCAACCTCATGATTTTGCGTAGGACTCCCCCGTACTGACGCGCGATCGGGTCGCGAATCAAAATGCCTAGATGGATGAGGTGAGGCCAGGGGTCAAGTGTGAAATGCGTCGCGACTTGCCTCAGGGTATAGGGAAGCGTAGGATGGTGGTGATGCTGGGAGGCGCCGTCGTTGTACGCGGCAGACCGATGACAGGTGCCCCGGCAGGCCGCAATTGTAGAAGGTAACACGGCCGCCTCCAGAGTGAGACGACGACCTTGGCCGCCGCTGCTCGACCGTTCGCCGCATGCCATCACCACGCCGGTCGCCTCCACCCCGAGTCGATGCACATGCAAAAAGCGGCTCCGTTCCATCAGGCGGCCCCGGCCCCATGCAGGACATGGCACACGTCACCTGCGACCTGTCCCGTTGTAGAAGTAGCTGGGCTCGAATGCACTTAGCGATCTTGAGAGACGAGATGTCATCATCTTCGGCTAGAAGAATGATGTGGGGGGTTTCCGCCAAGGCCAGCAATCTCTCCAGGACCAACGCGTTGATGCCATTGTCCATCTCCGGGAAGGTGGCTTTCACCAGCGCCAAAAGCGCGCTATGGAAGGCGAGGGCCGACTCGTCCTCCCCCTTCCGTCGCGTGGCAAATTTGTGGAGCGCGTTCGCCGGAGGCTTGTAAATAGATGCCATCTGGTCGAAAGCCTGCGTGAGGGTGGACCTCTCCGGTGGCAGGATGGCGAGAAACGTGTCATGGTCGAGGGCGGCAGGTAGTGCCCATAGCGCCTCCGTCTCTGTCCACTCCGCCAAGCCGGCGTTCGTGAGGAACCGCCACTTGAAGGCCACCCAGTCACCGCTGGTAGCTGCGAACTCTCCAGCAAAGGGAGGCCGACGCTGGAGAGCCAGGATGTCCCTCAGTGCCAAAGGCGCGTCTTCAATTTTGGCGGGCTGCGCGCTCAGCGCCGGCATAAAAATGGCGGCCGAATGCGCGGGCTGCGCCACCGAGTTTCCTGCCAGCTGTGAAATGGCCGCAGAGTCGTCGTCCCCAAGGTGCATTGCCGCTCTCTCCTTCACCGTGAGGAGCGAAGTCCGCAGCGTGGAGGAGCTCCGCGAGGCGATCATGCACCTCCCGGAGGGTCGCCTCCGCCTACGGTGAAGCGTCGAGCGCCCGAATGGCGCCTTGCTCCGCTGGCAGCGTCCCTCCCCCACATCCTCCAAAGCTGTAGGCGACACGAGGTCCTCGTCCTCGCCATCCGACGTCCTGGTACGTGGTTTGCGACGCGTAGACATAGTCTACAGCTAGCTATATAAACTAGCTTGTTGGCCACTTCCGACACCAGTTGAGTGAGTCCAACTGAGTCGCAGACGTTCTTTAGAGGCACCAATTGTAAAATCAACCTGCTAACACAGAGGGGTAACTGCCCCTTCACCTGGTACAACCTAGGGTGGTGACCACCCAGCTAACTACTCTATACATAGGATTACAGCTACGAAGGGTCAGACCCTCACTCGGGTCCCCGACCACATGTTGATGCCTCGTAGGACGTAGAGCTTCCAGCTTGTAGACGTGGAGCTTCAGCTTGTAGAATGCAGCGACCCACCTTATATCCCCCCCAGGTCGGGGCCCCTCCGTCCTTGGCCCCACCTGCCTTCTCGAGCATTCTAGCTGCCTCTCGATCCCTCTCAAGAGCTCTCCCCTGACACGTGATCACCCCCTAGCCCCCCCCACCTGGGGGCCTCTCTGTGAACACTCCGGATCACGTGTCTATGGGGTCAACCAGAGTGCCATGGCCCGGGGCAACCCTGCCCCTGGGGTGACACTCTCCCACACCCCCTGGTGGGAGCTCGCACTACACACTATGCGTGGTGCCCGCCCTATCCCAGCGCTCACCAAGCTCCACTATGGTTGGTACCACACCCGTCCATGGGGTGTACGCGATGACGGTGCATTGCATGCCACAGCCCTTTCAGGCCGGCACCATACAGTGACATCCCCGATGTCACTACTTTCTATTAGATATGGGTCCTAGTTTTGACAAAAAAAAACAACTCTGCAATATGGAACACAAAATAATGATTTGCATCGTAGTGGAGAATACAAGTGGCAAAATAAATATATGCAGACAATACGACACCTTCACCAATATATGCACTTCTTTATTTTACCAGGGAAGGTCCACTGAGCTATGTAGCTCTTTTTCAGAAGCGACCTGGCCACAAATGATAGCTCGACGAATTGGCTTATCACGTGGAAATTTATAGCAGCCAAATACTCGTTACCATGGAGAGAACATGTAAACTCCAAATATGCAGGCGACAGGGTCAGGATTGAACCCACGACCTCCTGTATATCGTGACATCCTGCACAGTGCTGGATTGCAGGTGAACGTAGCCACCACTGCCCGGCTATTAAATGTGGAGGGGACCCCCCACCAATAAAATACAAGTAAAGTTGCTGCGAATGTTGCGGCTCAATCTGAACATTGCATTACTGTGCGTGTCTGTCTCCGCATGCACGTGCGTGTGTCTGTGTGTCTTTCCACGTGTCACCGTGGTGCAGGGGGGGTAGGGCGGCTGCCCACAAGCCCCCCTGTGGCGACGCGGCTGGCCGGCGGCCCGGCGGGAGGGGAAGCTCCAGCACCTCGTGCGCTCTCCGCTGGGACCAATGGCGAGGAGGCCGCTCCGAACAAGCGCAGCCGCAGCCCCGCGAGTGTCAGGTGCACGCACCACAGCCACCATGCCACCATGTCGCCATGCCGAGCCACTGCTGGATGAGAGGGGGGCATCCCCATCGCCATGCTGGTGTGGGCCTTGGGGGATTGGTGACTTTGCCGTGCTTCGCCACACCTATCAGCGTGGTATGGGGAAGGGTGGGGAGCATAGACGTGAAGAGCATGGAAATGCAATACAACAAGGTGCAGGCGTACCTCCTATAGGGTGCCACCATGGCGGGATGTCAACTAGCTCGCCTGGTATACAAGAGGTCGTGGAGTTCGATCCCAACCCTGACGCTTGTTATATATTTGGAGTTTGCGTGTCTCCCTCTCCCCGTGGTCGCGTGCATTTTTTTCCGTCTCCTCCGTTTTTTCCTCCACATTTAACGTATTTAGAGTCTTTGGCTGCTGTCAATTTCCACGTGATGATAACCTACTTTGTTGAGCTTGCATTGATCTTTTCTGAAAAAAGAGCTATATGGCACAGTGGGCCTTACCTGGTAAAATAAAAAATAGTATATTAGTTTGATGTATTATTGGCAAACAGAGTGCCAATTGGAGGTTCGACCTGGCCACAAATGATATCCCAACGAAAGTGACTTATCATATGGAAATTTATAGCAGCCAAATATTCTAAACACGATGTTTCTAAATGTGGAGGGAAAAGCCGGAGGACCCGAAGAAAAATCCGCACGATTACACGGAGAGAGACATGCAAACTCCAAACACATTCCTTCGGAGTGGGCAGGTAGGAACTTGGTTGGACAGCGCGTTTGTGCACGACAGCCAGACAACTCATCCCTGGTGGGCAGTGTGGAAGCTGTTACTACCTGTATAAGTGTAGTGTATCGTGTCGTGTATAGTGTAGTGTGTAGGTTAAACGTTGAGTTTTATAAGGGCACCACGGGGTGACCCACCCAGCCCCCTCCCCTTGCTTAGGCCCCTCCCATTACCCCCCTCCCTTAGGCCCCTCCCCTGACCAACCCCCCATATCCTTAGGCCCCTCCACCTGACCCCCCCTCCGTTAGGCCCCTCCTCTGAACCCCCCCCCCCCTTAGGCCCCTTTCATGACTCCCCCCTTCCTTAGGCCCCTCCCCTGACCCTCCTCCCTTAGGCACCTCCCCTCTCCGTACCCAGCAGTAGGTCTCCATCAATCAAAGAGCTGTTTGTAAGGTCTCCACCAATCAAAGAGCTGTGTGTATTATATATTTATTTATGCACGACAGACAGACAGACAATAAATCCCTGGTGGGCAGTGTGGAACATTGTTCCTACCTGTAATATACAGCAGGCGTCAGGGTCGGGATCGAACCCACATTCTCCTGTATACCAAGCGAAGTAGTTAACATCTAGCCACTGCTGAACTCGGCCATGTCAGCAACTTCTTCTTTGAGCGGCTGACTCCTTGAATGTTGAACAAAGTGGTTGGCTTCCTGGTTGTCAGTGATTCCTCCTCGTGCCTCTTGAGTTCTCTCTCATCGAGAGTGAGCCAATACTGTGCAGTGGCGCATTACAAGTTCACATTATTATTAATAAAACAGTAGTCCCTCGGTTAATCTTTTTAATCCATTCCACAAAATCTAATGTTAACCGAAATAACTTAATCTAAGAGAGAGCTGTGTTACACTGCCAAAACAGAAAACGTAATGTAAACAAAGCCAGTCGAGGTCTAAACACTCAAAGATGGATGTCGCTGATTGGCTGTGGGCATGGATCAGCCCCACTTACGAGCGCTCGGATTGGCCGAAATTGGCGCCCGCGTGGACAACGTAAACATACCTTGAATCGAAATTTTATGTTAGTGGAAACCATGGGATCTCTATGGGAGGGGAAATGTAAACCAAAAAACCGTCAACCGATGCCACTGTTAACCAAGGGACTACTGTACAAGCGTTTTAAAAAATGATTTGTATTGCTGGTAACTACATTAAAAAACAAAGTAGCAACAAACAAAAGTATTTCATATTTTATTTTTTTACCTATAAATCTAAATTTTTATCTGTCTGTTGGTCCTTCTGTCTGTCTGTGTGTGTGTGCACGTTTGCAAGGGATTTGGCTCTCAAACGGTGGGGTTTATGTGAAAAAAATAGCCAGGTACAACGCCGTAAGCCCCGCGGTGAGCAAGCCCTATTCGTTGTTCCATCTGTCAACTTTAAAGTACTTTATTTAGCGATTTAGTGCAGTTTCCATTTATTTATTCATTACGCCACTCTGCTGACCGGGAGTTGCCCCTGGCAACGCACAGGCACTTCGGTGGAAGAGGGGGGGGATTTCTCTTTCATCTTCATAATGCAAATAAACGCTGAGGTAAATTCTTAAAAGTTTCATGTCCCCCCCTCACCCCGATGCGTGCAGTTACTACTATACAGTCGGTAGATATTAATATTATAGCGCTTAGATAGTATTATTGTCGCGCGGGCGGGGGGATGGTGGGGGGGTAGCGGCCCAGCCCCCAGCCTGCCAAGGTGCTACCTCGGCTGGCTGGGCAATCTAGGCGAGACAGGGGGGACTAGGCCTCACCACGGCAATGTTAACTACTTTTTTTAATTGTTTTTTTCGCTAAACTCACGTTAATAGAAACATTATTTAAAAAATCACCTTGCAAATATTACATTAATAATGTTTGTGTGCAGACAACGAATATTTATATTTCTTCTTTCACGAAACTCACGTACATAGAAACCTATTCTTTAATATTCACCTTGGAAATATTACATTAATAATGTTTGTGTGCGAACAACTCATATTTCTATTTCTTGTTTCTTTTGCTACATTCACGTAAATAGAAACCTATTCTTTGTATAATCACCTTGGAAATATTACAATCTTTTAGTTTGTGTGCTCACAAGTAATATTTCTAAATGTACTTTGTATATATTAATATAATTATTTCAATAATCACCTTGCAAATATTACATTTATTATGTCTGTGTGCAGACAACTAATATTTATATTTCTTGCTTCTTTCGCAAAACTCACGTACATAGAAACCTATCATTTTAATAATGACCTTGCTAATATTACATTAAACTCACGTTTTTAAAAACCTATTATTTAAATTATTACCTTGCTAATATTACATTACACTCACGATTATAAAAACATTTTTTAAATAATCACCTTGCAAATATTACACGAATCATGTTTGTGTGCAGAGAACTTATGCTAATATGTCTTGCGTCTTTCGCTAAACTCACGTACATAGAAACCTATTACTTTAATAATCACCTTGCTAATATATAAAAACAAATGTTTGTGTGCTGACAACTAATATTTCTACATTTACTTAGTAAATCATAATTTATTTATTGTGTCCAAGTCCTTGTGTGCGAGTGAGTGTATGTGCGTGTCTGCGATGATGTTAGTGTGTGTGTACGTCCATGTGTGTGTACATAAGTCCATATGTGTGTGTGTGCTAAAATATAACTTTGCACATATTAAAGTAATAATGTTTGTGTGTTGACAAATGCATATTACATTAACAATGTTTGTGTGCAGACAATTAATATTTCTACTTATTGCTTCTTTCTCTAAACTCACGTACATAGAAACCTATTATTTTAATAATCACCTTGGAAACATTACTATATTTTTGTTTGTGTGCTGACAACTCACATTTCTAAATTTACTCGGTGAATTATTGTGTCTAAGTCCTTGTGTGCATGTGAGTCCATGTGCGTGTCTGCGACGATGTTAGTGTGTGTACGTCCGTGTGTGTGTAGCAGTCCATATGTGTGTGCAAGTCGATGTGTGTGTGCGTGAGTTGATATGTCTGTGTGTCAGTTGAAGTGTGTGTGTGTGTGTGTTAGTGAATGTGTGTGCGTGGTGTATGTTTGTACACAACTAAATTTAACAAAGAGGTTATTACTTTTTAAAATAATAATGTGTGTCTAAGTCCATGTGTGCGTGTGAGACCATTAGTATGTGTGTGAGTCGATATGTGTGTGTGTCAGTCGATGTGTGTGTTAGTCAATGTGTGTGCGTGGTCTGTATGTAGACAACTAATATTTTAAAATTTAGTTAGTACATTTTAAAATAGTTTTGTGTGTGTCTAGGTCCATGTATGCATGTGAGTCGATGTGCGTGTCTGCGTCGATGTGTGTGTGTGTGAGTCGATGTGTGTGTGAGAGTCGATGTGTGTGGTACAGATATACACGTCAATATGTGTGTGTAACTCCATGTGTGTGTATCTAAATTCGATGTCTGTATGTCAGTCCATGTGTGTATGTTAGTCAATATGTGTGTGTAAGTCCATATGTGTGTGTAGGTCATTCTGTGTGTCAGTCTATGTATGTGTGGGTGTGAGTCGATGTGTGTGTGTGAGTCACTGTATGTGTGAACATCGATTTGTGTGTGTAGCTCCATGTCTGTGTGTGTCAGTCCATAT
>CM025668.2:1512381-1540457 GCA_014621495.2 Entosphenus tridentatus
GCTGTCGCCTCGACAGACCTGGTTTCACCTGAAGACGGCTGCTTGCGTTGTGGCCGAAACGTCGTGAGAATTATTTTATTATGTTTTATTATTTTTATTATTTTATTACTTCCCTTCTACGTTTGGTTACATTGTCATTTGAAAAATAAAGGTAATTGTGACAATGATAATTGTTTTATAACAGTGTGTATTTTCACGTAACTTTTGTGGTTAAAAAATGTCGGAAGGAACTATTGGCCCCCGGGCATCTTCACTATATCAAATTTGGCCCTCTTTGCAAAAAGTTTGGACACCCCTGCCTTAGGACAACAAAGTCCACCCAATGTGTCTTTTTGCCCACAAACTTTCCTATTGTGAGCACGAATTTCAGTCACACACTTTTATTACTTTGTTTACATTTATTTTTAACTTTCGCTCGCCGCTAATTGTTCAAACAAGATGTTTCATTACAGCAGATATACACTATGTAACACGCTTTCTTCCCCTGCATACTAACTGCTATATTTCAGTTCGCTTGGACAACAAAGGACAGCCATTGTTTCTTTTGCCTCACAAACTTTCTATTAGGTCGGCTCAGCTTCAAATGATAACCTGCTGCGATGTGCAGTAAACATCACCACCGGGGACAAAAATGTATATATTCTTTACATGGTGTTTATTAACGCTTCTGCAAATTATATTGCAATGCATCACCATTAATTAAATTACTATCTCCATTTCGCATTCGCTGGACAAATTACAAACCAACATGCCAGCAACAACGTCGTCAACGTACTTTATTAATTCACTTTTTTAATGCATTCATTTACCTTCTTATTTCCAACTTTCCCTAACGTCACGCATATTGCTGCTTTCGTCACGTACATAGACCAATTGCCATGCAATCTTTAATGTTACTACTAAATAAATGTATACAAACACTATTTCACTTTTAAAGTACAACACTTCCACTTATCTACACTACAGCATGCTTCTTGATCGCACTCGGTGTACTGCCAGTCTATACTGTCCACTGTTGTCTGGTCACTGTACTGGCAGTCTTATGTAGACTGTACACATTTTATGAAGCTGTGACAGTATACTGGCATTCTGTAATGTGACCTGTTGCCTGCTTATTAATTCAAAGTCAGTGCACTGGCAGTCTATTATCCACATGCTAAATATTGCTATTAGGCACGGTGAGTGTATGCCAGTCTATAAGGTAGACTGTTGCCTGCCTCTTTACCTCGGTCAGTGTACTGCCAGTCTTTCATGTCGACTGTAGCCTGCTTCTTAACTTAAGTGTGCGTACTGCTGCTCTATAATGTAGACTTATTCTAGCTTCTTCAATGCATTTCAATTGTTTTGTTTGCTCACGTTACGCTATTTACTGATATGTAGTACTGCGATGCTGATTTATATGTTATACTGCTAAATACGTCGGACTTTCTTTGCTACAGCTGCTTACATTTCGCCTCCTCCACGCCATCACGGCCTCCTCCACACTATCATGCCCTGGCGTGGAGGAGGCCGCACGCGCGTGCACCACACATCCTTCACAGGTGGACCACGATACATGCATGAGAAGACTCAGCATGCCATGACGTACATCAGCCAATATGGCAGGCCCGATCTCTTTATCACCTTCACTTGCAATCCTAAATGGAAGGAGATCCAGGTTGAGCTTTATCCAGACCAAAAGCCAACAGACATGACATCATTGCAAGGGTCTTCAAACTCAAAGTTGATGAACTCATGAGGCTTATTACGATTAAGGAAGACAGCGTCGTTGGAAAGACAAGATGTAACTTTCACACCATGAGTGGCAAAAATATGCTCTTCGTAATGCTCACATTTTGCTATGGATGAGGGAAAAACATCATGCAAGTGACATTGACACATTTGTCAGTGCTGAGCTACCTGACCCCCATCAAGACCCTGCCCTATCTGATGTGGTCTGCAAGCAAATGGTCCATGGCCCATGTGGGCAGTTCAATCCAAACACGCCATGTATGCAAGACCGCAGGTGTACCAAAAGTATCCACGAAACTTTTTGAAAGACACTCAGTCAGGCCATGATGGCTATCCTCTATGGATTTGAAAGAATGCTCAGACCTGGAACTAACTCTGAAAGGAAGGTTGACAACCGGTGGATCGTTCCCTACTGCCCTCTTCTGTGCAAGATCTTCGAGGCCCACATTAACGTGGAAATTTTCAATTCTGTGAAAGCCATCAAATATGTTGTCAAATACATCAACAAAGGCTTTGACATAGCTGTCTTTGCCTTACAAAAAGAGGGGCAAAGTGTGGATGAGGTTAAACTTTTTGGCCAACGAAGATACATCAGCAGCAATGAGGCCATTTTGGATCATTCTTGGCTTCCCCATCCATGAGCGTTCCCCCACAGTCGTCCATTTGGCAGTTCACCACGAAAATGGTCAACGCATCTACTTCACAAAAGGAAATGCGCAGCAACAGGCCCTGGCTCGACAAGATACCACCCTGATGGCGTTCTTTGTTTAGTGCCAAAGTGATCCATTTGCTGCCAACCTGCTTTACCATGAAGTTCCTTCCTACTATACATGGACTGCTAAAAAATGAATGGAAGCGACGTGCTGGTGACGGTGAATCTGATGCCTTAGAAAAAGTCTTCAGGGTACATCCCAACAATCAGGAGTGCTACTTTCTCCGAATCCTTCTCCATGTTGTCAAAGGGCACACATCTTTCATAGACCTCAAAACAGTGGAAGGAGTTGTCTGTCAAACATACAGGGACACTTGCAATGTTCGTGGAATTCTTGAGGATGATCAGCATCTTGATAAAGCTATGCCATAAGCTTCTGTTGTACAGTCACCTTCTCAACTGAGATTGCTCTTCTGCATAATTCTTCAAGTTTGCAGCCCATCTAACCCCATGGGACTCTGGCAAAAATACAAAGATGGCATGCGTGAGGACATCCTCCACAGAGCTCTACGAGAAAATCCAAACCTCGACGTCACTTTTTCTGTTGTCATCTTTAGCCAGGCCCTCATCCTAATTGAAGACAAACTTCACTCTATTGGTGGAAAAGACCTCACGTCTATCGGACTACCAACACCCTACAAGGACAACCTGCATGCCCTTGCTTAAGATATCCTACGTGAAATATCCTACGATGGTTTAGAGCTTCAATTTATTGAGGAAAATGAACCAAAGCTGATGGATGCACAAAGAGAAGCCTACACAACAATCTTGGAAGACATTGAGTTTTAAAAATGGAGGCATATTTTTCCTTGATGCATTTGGCGGTACGGGCAAGACCTTTGTTCTCAACCTGCTCCTGGCTAAGGTTCGCCAGAGGAAGAAAATTGCTCGAGCTGTCGCATCATCGGGAATTGCGGCAACTCTGCTTACTGGAGGAAAAACTGTCCGTTCCACATTCAAGCTTCCATTGGATCTATCCCGACAACAAACCCCTGTTTACAATATTTCAAAGGGGACTGCCCTTGCACAAGTCCTGTTTAATTGTAAATTAATAGTGTGGGATGAATGCACCATGTCCCACAAGGGAGCATTTGCAGGACCTCCGCAACAATTCCAGAATCATGGGTGGTGTAACTTTCCTCATGGCTGGTGACTTCCGACAAACCTTACCTGTTGTACTTCGAGAAACCAAAGCTGATGAGTTAAATGCATGCATCAATTCCCCATTCTTCTGGAGGCACGTGATGAAACTGAGACAAACTACAAACAGGCGTCTATATCTCCATGGAGACTAAGAGGCAGGCAACTTTGCTGAAGCTCTTCTTGATATTGGAAAAGGCAGTATTGTTGCTGATGGCACAGATGGACTTATTACCATGTCTAAAGACATCCTTTCCACTTCAGAGCAGGAACTAGAGGAAAAAGTGTACCGAATAATGCAACAACACTTTCAAGATGTTATCTGGCTACGGGAGAGGGCCATTTTGTCTCCAAGAAATGATGCTGTTCACAGAATCAATTCCATGCTGTTGCATAAATTATCTGGAGAGAACAAGTCCTACAAATCTATTGACTCAGTGTTGGACCATGATCAAATTGTTCACTATCCAGTTGAATTCTCGAATTCTCTGCAGCTCCCGAGTGTTCCATCACGTAACTTGGCACTAAAGGTGAAGACGTCTTTCTCTCTCGCATACTTATAATCCCAAAAGACACAGTTTTTGAATGTGTGTGTAAGTCGATGTCTGTGTGTGTAACTCCATGTGTGTGTGTGTGTAAGTGGATGTGTGTGTATATACTCTTGGTTCTTTCGGTAAAGTCACATAGTTAGAAATAAAATAAAATAAAACAAATCACGACGTTTCGATCGCAACACAAGCGGTCGTCATCAGGCAATGTGTGTCAGTTGCTATGTATGTGCTTGTGTAAGTCGATGTGTGTGTGAGTCGATGTGTGTGTCAGTCAATGTGTGTTAGTCAATATGTGTGTGTGTAAGTCGATGTGTGTGTGTGAGTCGACGTGTGTTTTTAGTCCATATGTGTGTATCTGTAAGTCGATGTGTTTGTGTGTGTTGGTCGATGTCTGTGTGTGGCTTTTTGACCCAGGCAACGCCGGGTACTTCCCTCTCGTATAAACTAAGAAACTAAGGAAGCTGCCACAGTGGTGAAATTGTCAGCAGCGGTTTGACTCCAATCTCCCGGTGCGGCGGTTGAGACAATAGGGCAAGTTTCTCCTATGCATTGTTCTGTAACGCATTGGGGCCCAGTCAGCTACAAGGGGGCCTGAATCAACAGATAAACAAGTAACAACAAAGTAATAAAATGTATTTTAAAACATGTATTCATTGAAAATTACCTGCAGTCTACCATGGACCAAGCCCGATGAACGCACCTGGCTATTGTATCAATAGACCAGCATAAAGTTGTGCGATCCACCCTCCTTGAGAAAGTCCTAGACCAAGCCGCACGATAACTTGTGAGTATTGTGCCTTGAAATATTTGTTTTATCAATACTGTCACTGTGAGACTCTCTTCCTCTAAACCCAATATGTGGTGTAACTAAAATAATGTAGTTATAGCCTACATATTATTGAATACGAGGTTAAAAACATCCGTAGCTATTTCAGTAAAAGTGAGTCGGGAGAAAGGAAGGGGAGTCCCTGGAAGGTCGCACATGGTGGAATAAAGTTGGGTATGCTCCCACCACCACTTAAATGATGGCTGGTCTGATCACCGTGGGAAGAGTTGGCAAAATACTACTCTAGTTATTTCTGGATAATAGAACCCTACCAACCAGCAGTGATGTGAGCGATCAATCGTAGGGACCGAGAAACGAGGGCAAAACGGAGCACGCTTATGAGTGAGGCCACTGTACCATTTGTACGTTCGAGCGCGTGCATGCAGCCGCTCTGTAGCCATCTCTTGCCTCTTGTGAGAGCTTGTGCTAAGCTGGGGCCAGGGTCTTGCTGAGGACACAGTGATCAGGCAATTGAAGAGTACAGACTTGAACGTATCTAGACTTATCGGTTTGACAATAAACAATTACACGTGTAGTGAGATAGCACTAACTGTTGGACAGCAGCAGCAACTGCAGGTGGGCAGTTAGTGCACACGCCTCTGAGCATATACGCGGGTGTGCCAGCAAGGCGGAGGAACTGGGGTAAGGGTCATGATAGACCTCATGTGGAAGCCCCTGGAACCCTCGTCGTCACTGTCATCGTCACTGTCGTCGTCACTGTCGTCGTCACTGTCGTCGTCACTGTCGTCGTCACCGTCGTCGTCACTGTCGTCGTCGCTGCCCTTGTCGCTGCCGCCTTTGCCCAATCATTCCGCGGCCGGACAGTCATTGGTTGTCCCGGTCGACACCGTCGGTGCACCGCGGACAGGGTCGTGTCTGAGATGGGGAGTGCGCCAGCGGGGTCATGTGTGAGAGAGAGAGGGGGCCCGAATGGTGGCGTGAGCTCGGCAACAACGAATAAAGAAGGCAGATCGATGCCTTCTGCGACACACGCCACCCACACACGTATGAACGTATTGGCGATCCACCAGTGATAAACGGTAAAAAAATAAAAAAAGAGTTTTTCGAAATAATGATTTATTTTCCTGCAGTTGACAAGCCCCAGTCAGAAAATCGTGCGGGGATGATGGTGCGTCATATTAAGTTCTCGTGATGTTGAAGTGGTCAGAAGACGAATGTCATTTGCCCGCTAATACGTCCATTTTTAAACACACTTCACAAAAAAAAGAGGCAAACATTTTAAATAAGAAATGTTACAAACTTAAAATCTCATCAATTATTTTTACTATCAGGGATACTAAATATTAAATTATTGATAATTCGTTTTTTTTGTTTGTAACTTAATTTGAGATCGTACAATGCTTTGGGACATTGATTTTTGTCAATGATGCACAAAATAAATAAACACGTACACATTTTGACATTGCTTGTGAAAGCGGTTACTGGTTTACTAGATAATCGTTCAACAACCCCTGCGACGTGAACCGTGTTTTTCCATTTCGTGTTTTTAGGGAGGAGATGAAGAATAAGAAGAAGGATTTCCCCTCGCTGAAATCAAACAGAACGACACCAGACGACATCATGGCCCTGAAGAAGACCGTCTTGTTGCTCGAGGCTCAAAAGTTAAAGCTGGAGATCGAAAAATTGAGGATAGAGAAAGATAACCTCGAGATGAAATCGGTCATTTTAAACCAGAAAATCAGCAAACTAATAACGTCTGGAAAGCTTTAAACTTGCAACTGAATCTGAAATTCGGGACGGAGAGAGATTCAAATTCAACTTTGCCAAGCTGCGCTGCCCAACATACTGTGATGGCCAGCTTTGGTGTTCATCGGTGATGCAGCAAACGGAGTGTGTGCTGCCGGGGAATCTGATTGGTTACACAGCAACGAGAGTATGTGCTGCCGGAGATCTCATCAGTTACATAGCAAACGGAGTGTGTGCTGCCGGGGGGTCAGATCGGTTACCCGGCAACCGGTGTGTGTCCTGCTGGGGGATCTGATCGGTTACACAGCAACCAGAGTGTGTGCTGCCGGGGGATCTCATCGGTTACACAGCAGCCAGAGTGTGTGCTGCCGAGGGATCTGATTGGTTACACAGCAACCAGAGTGTGTGCTGCCGGGGGATCTCATCAGTTACACAGCAACCGGAGTGTGTGCTGCCGAGGGATCTGATCAGTTACATGGCAACCGGAGTGTGAGCTGCCGAGGGATCTTATCAGTTACACAGCAACCGGAGTGTGTGGTGCTGGGTGATCTCATCGGTTACACAGCAACCGGATTGTGCGCTGCCGGAGGATTTTGTTAGTTATGCAGAAACCGGAGTGTGTGCTGCCGAGAGATCTGATCGGTTACGCAGCAACCGTAGTGTGTGCTGCCAGGGGGGACCTTGATCGGTTACACAGTAATCGGAATGTGTGCTGCTGGAGGATTTTGTTGGTTACGCAGAAACCGGAGTGTGTGCTGCCGGGAGATCTGATAGGTTACACAGCAACCAGAGTGTGTGCTGCCGGGGAATTTGATCAATTACATAGTAACCAGAGTGTGCTGCTGGGCGATCTGATTGATTACACACCTACCGTTCGCGGAAACCCCTTGGCCGAGTTCGTCAAATGCTGCAAATTGGGGAGTTTATTTGAAAAGATGAAAATGAAATGAAGAGCTTTTCAGACCCAAGCCTGCATTTTAAATGGTCGTCTCACTGTAAAGTTAACCTAATTGTATAAAATGCATTGCTGTTTTTAAACTAACTTACTTATGAAATTCAGGAAACTTAAGCGACATCTTTTGGTTCAATTACAAATCAATATTTTTACTGTGCAAGCGAACTGCGTTTTTATTTATTCATACGTTTGATATTAAGCATACCGTTGACATTGTACAAAGCAATATTTATCCCACATGTGATGCAGGGAGAGTTGTTCGATATAGACAATAAGCTGCTGGCCTACAGGGGACATGGAGCCTACCGCCACCCCTCAATGGCGGTTCCATTAAGTGTGGGCCTTGCTCTTTGGTTCTTTTGGTAAAGTCATTTGCATTGCTTGTGTTGCAATCTAAACGTCGTGATTTTATCTTCTTGGTTCTTATGGTAACGTCACGTAGGAGGGAAATAATTAAATAATAAAAATAAAACCTAATAAAATAATTGTCACGAAGTTTCGGCCACAACGCAAGCAACCGTCCTCAGGTGAAGAATGAAACACCACCAAGCTTGGAGCGTATATTTAAGCTGGGTTGGAGGGGGAAGAAGAGTGCCTTGACAAAATAATTTGCATATCAAGAGGAATTTAGCATATTTATGGGAAATGCATAGGAGGTGGGCGGGGGGTTTAAAAATCATATTATGCCCGTGCATTATGCAGGATTAGCAGCATCAAAGGGAGGGGATGGGGGTAGCATTAACAAAGGGAAGGAATGTTAATAGTATGTAGCTGCAGTTACTAAACAACCACGTAAAAAACTAAAGTACAAATTACATAGTATCATCAGTATACTAAATATACTCTCCAATAAGCTGAGCTACTAACAGTAAGTAATACATTACAATTCTATGTCGCAAAAAATATAATATGCTTCCAGCTAAACTTTTTCTCTTACATCACACGGGTCTACCCCGTACTATATACTACCATAGACAAACCCAACATTAAATAATATACTGTATTTCTACACACCACTCTATACCTTCGACTATAATATTACCCTAAGTATTATTCTACCCACCCTACTGTATACCACACTGCTGTATATTCACTATACAATTACGATACTGTATATTACCTTATGCATTGTATTAAACATTACAATTTTATACTATTTATACAATCTGCTATACACTATACCATTGACCGTCGCGTGAAAGATACTAAGAGGAAGCAACGAAATATGTCAATGGGAGAGTGGTGGAAGGAGACTTGCAGCGGAGCAAAGAATCCATTCCCTGTGGAGAATACAAGATATATAGTCAATGCCAGTGAGTGGACTGTCATCATGGACAAAATAGAATACAACAACAAAATTCAAGAACTACTCAACGATGGCAGCTATACAAAAATAAAAAGAGACCCCACCAACAGCCTCGTCATTAAAACCAACAAAATCATTTCTGATTCAACTGCATTAATTGATCAAACCAAACAGTTCTCGTTGAAACCTTCTGCAGCCAGGCCACCAAGATTGTATGGCCTTCCAAAGATACATAAAGAAGATACACCTCTTCGTCCCATTGTCTCTACTATCAACTCCCCCACCTACAAACTGGCTCGTTTTTTGTCTGAAATCCTGCGGCCTTTCACTGGAAAAAACACCTCTGCGGTACTAAACTCTACTGACCTGGTATCGACAATCAAGGGAATTTCCCTGTCCCCAGACGACCTGCTTGTCAGTTTTGATGTGGTTTCCTTATTCACCAAAGTTCCTGTACCTGACACCATCGCAATCATTGAAGACTTGGTTCATCAAGGACTGAATACTGGGGTACCCCCCCTGGTGAGACACTGCTTAACCAATACATACTTCACCTGGAATGGAACTTTCTACAAACAAACTGAGGGCACCCCAATGGGCTCCCCCCTATCTCCGGTTGTAGCCAACGTTTTCATGGAGAAATTTGAGACTGACGCCATCCAGACTGCCACTCTACGCCAGACCTTATGGAAGAAATACGTAGATGACACTTTTGTCATCTGGCCACATGGCCGGCCTGCTCTAGACCAATTCCTCGACCACATCAATTCCATACACCCAGCCATCAGATTCACCATGGAAGTCGAAAAAGATGGCAAGCTACCCTTTTTGGATGTCTTAATTAAAAGGAGACCTGATGGTTCAATGAGCCATTCTGTCTACAGGAAAGCCACCCATACGGATGCTTACCTAAAACCGGATTCCCACCACCATGCATCCCAGAAGAACTCCCTCATCAAGACTCTATACCATAGAGCCCAATGCATCTCCGACCAGGAACACATTGCCAGTGAACTCAAACACGTACGCCAAGCTCTTAAGGCTAATGGTTACTCTGACTACACAATCCGCAAAGCCATCACTCCAACCATCAAGAAGGATCCTGTTGAGGAGCCTTTCAAACCCATCACCTTGCCCTACATTTCTGGGATCACAAAAAAGATCTCCAAAATATTGATTAAATACAAGATCCAGGTCCGATTCAACACAGTACATAAAATCCGTGATTTGGTCCCGTCTGTAAAATATGTGGTTCCAGACATACAGTACCCTGGCGTCTACAAACTAAGTTACCTCTGTGGTAGCAGTTACATTGGAGAAACCAAACGACATGTCTCGGACCGCATCCATGAACATAAAGCAGACCTGAAACACCGTAGGATAAACACCTCAGCCGTGGCAGATCACTGTTACAATTCAGTGGGCTCACATGACATTGACTTCTCCAAGACAGAGGTTCTCTGCAAGCCATCTGGCTACCATGAGAGATTCGTTCATGAGGCGATCCACTTATACAAACACAGAGACAATTTCAACTGAGAAGATGGATTCTGGCTCAGCAATCATTGGAAGGACGTAATAAACCATTTCGGATCTTAACTGATTGTGTTCACGTTTACTGTGACTTTCAGACCGCAGTCCACTCACTGGAATTGACTATATATCTTGTATTCTCCACAGGGAATAGATTCTTTGCTCCGCTGCATGTCTCCTTCCACCACTCTCCCATTGACATATTTCGTTGCTTCCTCTTAGTATCTTTCACGCGACGGTCAATGGTATAGTGTATAGCAGATTGTATAAATAGTATAAAATTGTAATGTTTAATACAATGTATAAGGTAGTATACAGTATCGTAATTGTATAGTGAATATACAGCAGTGTAGTATACAGTAGGGTGGATAGAATAATACTTAGGGTAATATTATAGTCGAAGGTATAGAGTAGTGTATAGTAATACAGTACGTAATTTTATGTTGGGTTTGTCTATGGTAGTATATAGTACGGGGTAGACCCGAGTTATGTAAGAGAAAATTTTTATCTGGAAGCATATTATATTTTTTGCGACATAGAATTGTATTGTATTACTTACTGTTAGTAGCTCAGCTTATTGGAGAGTATATTTAGTATACTGATGATACTATGTAGTTTATACTTTAGTTTTTTACGTGGTTGTTTAGTAACTGCAGCTACATACTATTAACATTCCTTCCCTTTGTTAATGCTACCCCCATCCCCTCCCTTTGATGCTGCTAATCCTGCATAATGCACGGGCATAATATGACTTTGAAACCCCCCGCCCACCTCCTACGCATTTCCCATAAATATGCTAAATTCCTCTTGATATGTAAATTATTTTGTCAAGGCGTTCTTCTCCCCCCTCCAACACAGCTTAAATATACGCTCCAAGCTTGGTGGTGTTTCATTCTTCACCTGAGGACGGCTGCTTGCGTTGTGGCCGAAACGTCGTGAGAATTATTTTATTGTGTTTTATTTTTTTTATTTTATTATTTCCCTTCTGCGTGACTTTACCGAAAGAACCAAGAAGATGAATCCCTGCAGTCACGAAAGCTTTAAGTCGTGATTTTAATTTATTTTATTTTATACCTACGTGACTTTACTGAAAGAACCAAAGAGTGTGGACCTTGCATTCGTACAGAAGCTGTGACTAGCCGTTTGATGCAATGCAAGTGTTCACATCCGTTGCCGGCACGCATCTAGCCACTTGATGCCATGCAAATGTTCACTTACATTGCCGGCATGCGTCTAGCTGTTTGATGTAACATTCCCGATGTGCTCATGGAGATCGCCGATATGTTTATTAGCCTACAGCAGAGACAGCCTTTTTTATGGCCTTGTCTCACCGTGTTAGACCAGAGAATGCCGAAAGGAGAACAGTACATTTTAACACGTAGGCTTTCGCGACCAATATTATTAATAATCAACGTTGATTATGAATAATATTGGTCGCGAAAGCCTACGTGTTAAACTGACTAACCTCTATGGTTAGGATACTTTTCTTAAAACCAGAAAATTGGAGAAGCTCCGCATTAAGCAGATGAAATTGATATCTTCATTGGCGTTCCTCAAAAGGTGCAGAGATTCGAAGGTAATACCAAAAGCAGTTAAAATAACACATCACAAAAAGTCTTCTAAAGCTAACAAAATACTACACAACAGGAGTGAATTATCCAACATTTCGGAATCGCTAGAGCATTTACATTTAGATATAAGCAAGTGTGTCCATGCATGATTGGAATATAATCGATACTATAACACAACAATCGGCTGATAATGTGTTTAATCTAACAAAGGCTAACCAAATTAACAGATTTTCTAGACTTTACAATAAACAAATCCCTATTAAAAACGAACAATTTTAAAACAAAACCGTAATGAACTTGACTAACACTGATTTAACCACTGACATGATTTCTGTCCTTTCTAAAGGCCTTATCTTTGCCGTTACCCCACACACAATTCCAGTGGATGAGATAATTGCTGAGGTAGAATCAGCAGTAAGACTCCTTCCACATAATGAGGCAGAGATGACTAGACACGAGGTTGCCAAAATAATTGAGAATAGTAAAGTACCAAAAGTAAATATTAGCTCGAACGAGGCAAAAGCCTTAAGAGAGCTTCGTCTAAATAAAGATATTCAAATCCTAGCAGCTGATAAGGGCCGCACTACTGTAGTGATGTCACGAGCCCATTATGATAATAAAATTAAAGATTTATTAGAGGAAAGTACCTACATTTAAATTTAACGAGATCCAACTAATACTTTGGAACGTAAGACTACTGCAATCATTGCAAATTCTTTAATCCCAAAAAATGAGCAATTCCTAATTAAGCCAAGGGCTTCAAAACCACCTTAGGCTGTGTGGGCTACCAAAGATCCATAAAATCGGCATCCCATTACGACCCATAGTCAGTACAATTGGCTCTGCCACATATAAATTAGCAAAATATGTAACTAAACAAATACAGCCCTACATCGGTAGGACATCTTCATTCATAAGAAATTCAGAACATCTTGTGAATGTGATCAAAGATATTAAACTTAACCCTAATGATATTTTGGTGAGTTTTGATGTGATTTCGCTATTCACTAAGGTTCCAGTGAGCGAGTCGCTTAAATTACTTGATACACTGTTAAAGAATACAGGTTTACCAAAAGATATTCCGAAACTCGCTGACCATTGTTTAAGTAACACTTACTTCTTATGGAGAGGCGAATTCTGTAAACAAAGGGAGGGAGCAGCAATGGGCTCTCCTTTATCTCCTGCTATAGCAAATTTGTACATGGAAAACTTTGAAACCAGAGCACTTGCCTCGAGCACATTAAAAACATCCTTTTGGTTTAGATATGTGGATGACACTTTGGTTGTCTGGCCACATGGTAAAGATACTCTTAACGATTTTCTAAATTATCTCAATGCACAAAACCCAGCCATTCAGTTCACCATGGAAATGGAGGTGAATAACACACTCCCGTTCCTGGATATTTTACTTGGGCATGGCCTAAATGGTAAAATAACACGCAGCGTTTACAGAAAGCAAACGCACACTGATGCCAATCTGAATGCAGATTCGCATCATCACCCAGCTCAGAAATCCTCTCTTATCAAGACGCTCATACATCGGGCTAAAACAGTGTCAGATGGTGAAAGTCTAGTGAGAGAGATTAAACATGTTAAAGAAGCACTAAGACAGAATGGCTACAATAATGCTCAAATTAACAGAGCACTAAATGCCAAATCACGATCGCAAAGCAACACTGCTGAAAGCGATCAGATTATTAAAACAATAAAAATACCATTTATCTCAGGAGTAACTGACAAATTAGCCCGTGTTTTGCAAAAGCTAAACATTACAGAAAGATTTGGTACAGTACACAAAATTAAACAACTAGTAACTTGCACTAAAGACGAATTACCTAAATTATCAACAGAAGGTGTATATCGGATTAATTGTTTATGTGGCAGATGCTATATTGGACAGACAGGGCATAACATTAGTGTAAGACTAAAATAACACCAGAGAAATATTAAACTATTGCAAACACAACTGTCGGCAGTGGCAGAACATGCTTGCCAACAGGGACACTCAATTGATTTTGACAAAGTTGAAGTGTTGTTACTACTGGCAAAGACTAAGTAGAGAATCCATTGAAATTGAGAGAAACAGAAATCACTTTAATCGCTCAGACAGCTACAGGCTTAGTGCGGCCTGGAAGCGTATTATTAAATAAGATACATTACAATTCCTTATAGGGGAAACAAACACTAACTGATTACTAATGTAGCATAATCACAATAAAACACATTCCAACTGATTACTAATCTACAACTCGCATTGTAACAACTGCCTGATTACTAATCTAGTATATAATTAAAATAACCCCCCCCTCAAATCGTTGCACCTGATGAGTTAATGAGTTAATGATGACGTCACCTTGCTGCTGCTCTATATAAGAACGGGAGACAGAGCAGAGCCTCACCATTCTGGCAAATCGCCCGATGAGGAGGGGCCCCTGGCTTGCCAGGGGGGACACCAGGAGCATCGAGGTGATCCTTCCAGCCCGTCCGGATCTCAAGTGAGACCTAGCCACCAGCCCCGTGGCCTGCGGGGGCCCTGACCGTGTGGCCAGGGATGACCACGCTGCCAAGAAGCGGGGACTGTTGGAGAATGGAGACGGAGATTGCAACAGACGAAGAAAGGAAAAGGCGAAAGTCAAGGACCAAGAGGGCCACCAGAGTTGCTGAAGGAGACTGGGATGACCGAGCCGCCCAGCTTATGCCCGCAGCAGATGAAAAGGAAGCAGGGAGAGCGACAAGAGCAACGAGTGCCACCTGCACTGCTGACGGAGCCTGGGACGACCGAGTCGGCCAGACGGTGACTGCAGAAGAAAAGAAGAAGACGCAGAGGACCACCGACACCACCTGCGCCGCCGGAGGGGACTGGGGTAACCAGACCGACCTGCCGGCAGCAGGGGGTGGCGTGGAGGAGGCACGGGGACGGGTGGAGAGGAGCGCGGCGGAGGCACGGCAGAAGGAGAGGATGGAGGAAATGGAGGGGAGGGCGGAAGCTGATGGAGTGGGTGAGCGAGGCCGAGGAGAAAAAGGTATGGCATCGGGAGGCAGAGAGGCGGGCGCCCCCGACCGGAGGGTGGGGAACGAAGCCAGGGAGATTCCAGCAACCCTGGGGCAGTGGGACGCCTGGAGGGAGAACGCGACAGTGGACGTTGGACCGGTGGGAGCTGGGAGGCCCCGGGAACGAGCCTAGAAATGGCGAGGAGGGGCAGGGGCGAGTCTGACACCACCTCATGTCAAACGACATAATTGTGTCAGAGTAGTGATGAAGGACGAGGTAGCAGAAGAAGTGACCATCGACCGAGCGACCTTTGTACGGTCAATAATGATGGGCTTGCTACAAATAGAGCCAACAGACTTGTACTGTTTGATAACCCTGCCGGGAGGGAGGGCGTTTGATGTAAGCTTCAACTCAAGCCCCCTGCTACAAAGATTTATGACCCGCTTCGAGGAAAAAGCGGAGGAGAAGCCATTGACATCAATGAAGCTACAACTGTTATCAGAGCTCGACACGAAGGTGGTGACTATTTTCCTATATAATGAAGCACTACATGACCATGACGTGGAGGTCTGGCTAAGACAGCACTGCTCGGTACTGTCGAGCTGTAAAAAGGTGAGGGACTCACTGGGGATATGGACAGGGGCAAGACAATGGAGGGTGCGGCTGAAAACAGAGGGAGGGGCCTTGAGACACATCCCGAGTGCCCTGAACATAGGAGGCAACCGGGGATATGTTGTGTATGCCGGACAACCTAAACTGTGTAGGAGGTGTGGGGGAAGCGGTCACCTGGCCGCAGCGTGCAAGACAAAGGTCTGCTACAGATGCAAGGCACTGGACCACGAGGTAAAAGAATGCAGTGTTCCGGCACAATGTAACCTCTGCGGTAGTCGAGAACATCTCTACAAAAATTGTCCGGAGTCGTACGCCAACAAGGTTAGGGCGTATAGGGTAGGAGGAGCGGGGGATGAGGAAGGGGGTGGGACCAAACTGGACCCGGTTAAGGAACTGGTGAGGGAAGAACGAGGGGAGGTGGCGGTGCAGCAGCTACCAACGACGGACGGTGGGGGAGAAGGGGAGAGGCATGCAAAAAGAGCAGAATCGACATCAAGCGAGCAGGAAGGGGGGATGGCAGGGGAGGGGAGCGACGGCATGGGCAGCATCTCCGACACGACTGTGGATGACTGGGCGGAGGCGGTGGAGGAAGATGAAGGAAAAGGGGAACGACAGCAGGAGGAAGGCGATAGCGAGATATGGGAGGGACCAATCGGAAGGAAAAGGAGGATACAGAGAGCCCCAAAAAGAGTCGCCCCTTCAGACAACTCGGAACCCTCGGACTCCTCGCTGGACATTGAGGCCTCGAGGGAGGGGATAAAGGAAATGGTGGGGAGCCGGCGCAGGGGGAAACCCTTGAGAGCAAGGGGCAAAATGAAATTACGGGAACTGGCGAATGAAGACTGCTACGGAGGGCGAGCGGAGAAGGCCGTTTCGGACTGAGACGCATCCCAACATGGATCTTTGGGTGGCGTCCATAAATGTGAGAGGCTTGAAAGGGAAGGAGAGGAGCAATAATACAACTACTACAGGCTTCCAAGTGGGAGGTGGTCTTCCTCCAGGAATGCCACCTACCATACACCCTGGGCCGGGAGGAGCTGTTGGAGAGCTGGGATGGCTACTACTTTTGGTCCGGGAGTAATGAAAATCGATGCACGTGGGTGGTTACCCTCCTAGGCAGGAGGAGTATACAGATAGTCGGATCCCAAGAGGTGATCCCGGGCCGCCTCCATTATGTGGACGTGTCTTATGGAGAGGCAGACCTGAGACTAATAAATGTGTACGCCCCCACGACGTGCACAGAAAGAGTGGACCTATGGAATAATGTAGCGACCCTGCTCGTGACGAGACGGCAAGTCATAATGGGGGGTGATTTTTAACTGCCCGTTGTGCCTGGCAGACCTATTATCGGTGGCGGGGAGGAGGAGGCTCGACCCTTCCTCTAGGAAGTTGAAGGAGTTGATAGAGGATTTTAAAATGACTGACACCTTCAGAAGGGTACACCCGGTGAGACCGGGATACACGTGGTCGAATAAAGGCGGTAGAACGCAATCACGAATAGATTTAATCTTTGTGTCTGCCAGTGTGAAGGTGGATGGAGCAGACCTGGAACCCTTCCCCTTGTCAGATCACAATTTGGTGAATGCAAGGCTCGGTATTCCAGGGCCTGAAGATGGGGAAGGGAACCTGGAAAATGAATGTAAGCCTGTTGGAAGACAGAAGGGTCGTGGAAGACTTTGTAAGGAAGTACGAAGACTGGACGACCCTGCAGGAATGTTTCGCCACGAGGGTGGAGTGGTGGAGCATGGTGAAGGGCCGGATAAAGGCCCTCTTCCAGACACATAGTAGAAGGAGGAGTGTAAACAGGGAACTGCAGCTGTGGAACGCTAGAATCGAGAAGAAGCTCAGGTTACTTGAGCTGGGATTCCCGGTGGGTGAGGATATACGGAGATTAAAGGGAAAGTTATCCTCGGTATTGGAGAAAAGAGTCAAACAAATGGCATACAGGGCAAGGGTCAGGGCAACGGAACAGGGAGAGAAATGTACGAGTTTCTTCTTTAAGAAATGCAAGGCAGGTGACAACACACTTAGGGAATTGGTGAGTCCGGTCAGAGGCAGGCAGGCAACGACAGAGGGTATGATAGAGATAGCGGAGGAGTACTATGGGGAGTTGTATAGGAGGAAGGGAACGGATAAGGGAATAAGGGAGGCACTACTAGTGGAGCTAAGACATGAGGTTAAGGACCCAGAGGCACTGGGAGGGAGGATCCAGATGGAGGAAGTGGAGGAGGCAGTGAGGAGGCAGAATAGGAATAGGACGCCAGGACTGGATGGAATTTCAGCAGAATTCTATATTACATTCTGGGATTTAATGAAAGGGGACATGCTGCAGATGTATAGGGAAATGCTGGAGGGCGAACTGGTGCCAGAAGAAATGTGCGAGGGGCTCATCACGCTGATGTATAAGAAGAAGGGGGACCGGAGAGAGTTGGGAAACTGGCGTCCAGTTACGCTCCTGAACTCGGATTACAAGATCATGGAAAAAATAGCTGCGACGCGCCTGGGGAAGGTGGTGGAGGGAGTAGTCGAACCCGACCAGACGTGTGCGGTCCCAGGAAGGAGGATTTCGTACTCCCTGATTTTATTAAGGGAGGCAATAGAGGTAGAAGGAGAGAGGGGATGCCCCCTAGGGCTTCTTAGCCTGGATCTTGACAAGGCTTTCGACCGCCTCTCGCATGAGTATATGTTCGCAGTGTTGGAAAAAATAGGGGTGAGGGGACCCTTGGTCGATTGGGTGAGGCGTCTTTACCAAGGGCTCAAGACCAGACTACTGATAAATGGGGAGCTCTCGGGGACAATTTCAGTAGAGTCAGGGGTGAGACAGGGGTGCCCGATGTTCGCGGTTATATTTGTAATGTGTATGGAACCCCTTGCACAGGCAATGAGAAACAATGAGGAGATTAAGGGAGTGACCATCCCCGGGAATAAGGAACAGGGGAAGGTGGTACTATATATGGATGACGTAGTCGTGCTCTGTAGGGACGTGGCATCAGTGTGGGGGGCCATGAAGGAGACAAACCACTTCGGCCTGGCCTCCGGATTGAAAGTGAACGCGAGAAAGAGCGAATTGATGGCCTTCGGGGACCCGAGACTATTTGAGGGCCGGCCGCCTGAGTTGGGGATAAAAACGGAGGAAGTCAAGGTCTTGGGAGTGTCCTTTTGCCGAGAGAGGTCGGCGGAACGAAACTGGGACGTGAGGATAAAGCAGGTATTGGGACAGTTAGGCAAGTGGGCCGGGAGATGGCTCACGATGGAAGGGAGGATTCTGGTAGTGAGGGTGGTGGTTTTACCAACACTCAACTACCTCGCATATGTGTACCCGCCAGGTAGGAGGGAGGCAAGAATCCTGGAATCGCTGTTGTTTAGATTCATTTGGGGAGGCGGGATGGATAGAGTGAAGAGGGTGGTGATGTGTAAACGCGTCGAGAACGGGGGGAAGGGCGCCCCAAATATTGCACGTGTGCCTTCCTCAATTTTTGTGTGCAACACCTTGAGGCTATTCTTTTCCGAAGAGCCCCGGGGGAAGGTCGCTTGTTATTTAAGGTATCGCCTGACGTGGCTCCTGAGGGGGCTTGGGATGACCCAATTACCGGCGGGCACGCCCTTGGCCTGGCCACAAGGATGGCTGAATGCGGCGGTAGGAGACTACATAAAAAAGTACAATTTGAGTCAGAGAGGGGGACCGTGGAACTCCAAGGAGGTACTGGCCGAAATAAATGAAGGGGAGGCTTGCGAGGGGGTGATGGGCGCAAAGAGGACTATGTACTGCCAAGTGTGGAAGAACATCTCATCAACGGCACTCACAAAAGAACAGAGAGATCTGTCCTGGTTGGCGGTATGGGATAGATTAGCAACGAGGGGCTTCATGTTTTCCCGCCGAATGGCACATTCGCCCAAATGCCCGAGGGGCTGCAGCACAGACGAGGACGCGGTGCACATCATGGTGAATTGTCCCTTCGCACAGGAGGTGTGGAGACTGAGCAGTCTGCTGTTGTCTTGGTTTTACCCGTCGCAGGTGACAAGCCGGGACATTATGTGGGGAGTCTTAAGGGAGGTGCGGGGAGATAACAGAGATCGAACGTGGGCCATAATAGGCGCGACAAAGGAAGCCTTATGGGGAGCCCGCAGAAAAGAGTTGGATGGGTCCCCTATATCACCTTTGGGGGTGTGCTACTGGGCGAGGAGGTTGCTAGAAAGAGTGATCAAAGTAGATCGGGTTAGGCTGGGATACAAAGCCGCAAGTGTGAAGTGGAAATGGCCCCTACCCGGCGTAGAGTATCGAGGGGACTGGCGGGTATAGAGAAGGAGGGCCATGCACATGTTAACTGGCCTGCTAAATCATATGGGCGAGGAATATACGTGTTCGATCCGGGGAAGGCGATGCAATAGAACAGCGCACGGGTGTATGGTGGTAATGAATGTATATAAGGGGCATGGGACGGTGTGCGATATGGCGGCGAGCTTTTTCTGCTGAATTATATGTGAGTGGAGCCCGCGGATGTGACGGAGACTCGAAGGTGCCGATCGAGGCGCCCGGAAAAGAGTGTTTTTCAGTACTCGTTTTGGTTTCTTTGTACCTGCTGAGAAGTTAATAAAACTTCTAAATCGGCAATTACCAGCGAAACGGCGTACTCAAATTTCTCGGCTCCCTGGCTGCCTGGCCAGTGACAGCCTCGCAGACCCTCGGGGGCATGGCGACCAAGCACTCTAGGGTGGTGAGCCGAGGTGAGCGGGCCGGTGGGTCTGCTGCTGAGGCGGAGGATGGTGCGATGAGACTGCCTGGAGGAGGGAGGCCCGCAGAGGAGAAGGACGAGGTGCGAGCGCGACCTCGAGGCAGGCGGAGGAGGATGCCTGGTGGCAGCAGGCGAGGAAGGGAGAGGAGCCGACGAGGAGTGGAATGGGGTCGGCCAGCCCAGGAGAGGAGGAGGAGGAAGCACCGAGCTCGGCGGGCCTGCAGGCGCAGGGGGCCCAAAGCGATGCTGTCCAGGCAAGTCCGGGACCTGTGGGAGCAGGGCGGCCCCAGGAGCACACAGGGCGGTGGCGTGGAGGACCGGGGGTGAACTTCACCCCGACACACGCCAAGCGGCACAATTGTGTACGGATGTCCTTCAAGGAGGACGTGCCAGAGGAGGTCACTATCGACAGACCGAGATTCGTGCGGTCTGTGATGATAGAAACTCTGCGAGTGGATCCTGCAGATCTGTTTTGTTTGATAGCCCTGCCGGGTGGCCGGGCTTTTGACGTGAGCTTCAAGACAAGTAACTTGTTGCAACGTTTTATGACTTTGTTCGAGGAGAAGGCGGGGGAACGGCCACTGTCACTGCTTAAGTTCCAACTGCTCTCCGAGCTAGATACAAAAATTGTCACCGTGTTTTTGTATAATGAGACTCTGCCAGACCACGACGTCGAGGTGTGGCTGAGACAGCACTGCCTGGTGCTATCTGATGGTAAACGAGTCCAAGACTCTCTAGGGATCTGAACGGGCGCCAGGCAATGGCGAGTGAGGCTGAAAACGGCAGAAGGAGCCCTACAACACATCCCGAGCGCCCTGAACATTGGTGGCAATAGGGGCTACGTGGTAAACGCTGGGCAGCCCAAGCTTTGCAGAAGATGTGGGGGAAGCGGCCATCTGGCCGCAGCGTGCGAAGCAAAGATATGCTACCGATGTAAGGCGCAGGACCACGTTGTGGCGGAATGTAGCGCCCCGGCATCGTGTAATCTATGCGGGGAAAAGGACTACCTGTATAGAAATTGTCCGCTATCATATGCCAATAAGGTCCGGGCACATAAGAGCAAGGTGGCGGATGGAGAAGGGGAGGCGGCCGAGGTCTGGCGGAAACAAACACAGCCAGAGGGGATGAAGGGGGACGGGAGTAGAGAGGAAGACGGGCTGGGTACACCGCTGCGGGACGAGGAGGAGGGGGAGATGACGTCGGAGGAAGACGCAGATCCCACGGGCCGGCAGGCGGAGCATCCCATGGACGAGGACAAGGAGTTCGAGGAAAAGCCCGCCGAACCAACGGTGGTTGACTGGGCAGAGGCGGTGGAGATGGGAGAGGATGGGGAGGAGCAGCAGAGGGCAACCGCCAAGAGGGAGAAACTCACGAGGGTAACGAAAAGAAAACGGAGGGCGCCACGCGCCCCAACGAGGACTACCCCCACACACGGCCCAGAAACGTCGGGCTCCTCGACAGATACGAGGACGTCAGAAGATGGTGCCGTGGCGGCTAAGATCAACAAGGGAAGAGGGCTGCCCAAGGAGCTTAGGAGAGCGGAACAGTTGCAGGGATTGGCTGATAAAAACCTGTACGAACTATTGGACGACATGTCTGGGTAGGGAGAGGCAATTCTGAGTATGGACCTCACCATAGCATCGGTAAACGTGAGGGGAATGTGGGGCAGGGCTAGGAGGGGGGCCATTCTACATTACCTACGGTCCCTAAAAAAGGACGTTTACTTTTTACAGGAGTGCCACTTGCCATACTCCCTTGGTCGAGAGGAGCTGGCTAGGGACTGGGAGGGACACTGCTTCTGGTCCGGAAGTAATGTTAATAGGTGCTCAGGAGTGGTTATCCTCCTAGGTAGAAATAACGTAGAGGTGCAGGAGGCCCGAGAAGTGGTCCCGGGACGACTCCACTATGTCGATGTTTCATACGATGGTGCGGCGGTCCGGCTGATCAACGTGTACGCCCCCTCACGCTCCCCAGAACGCGTGGAGTTACTAGAGAACGTGGCAGCCTTGCTGCTAACATGAAGGCACATCGTCATGGGGGGCGATTTTAATTGCCCGCTAACCCTGTCGGACACGCTGCCAGTCGCCGGAAGTCGAAAGTTGGACCCCTCCTCTAGGAGGCTGGGGGCTTTGGTTAGAGATTTTGATTTGAATGACTCTTACCGGTCATTACACCCAAAGCGACCAGGGTTCACGTGGTCTAGTTGTTTGGGAACCTCACACTCGAGGATTGATTTCCTCTTTATCTCTGCCAAGGTTAAGGCGGAGAGGGTGGAAAACGAACCCTTCTCATTTTCCGACCATAAAATGATAGCTGGGAGGTTCAGAATCCCGGATGGGCTGAGGTTGGGAAGGGGAATCTGGCGCATGAACACGAGACTGCTGGAGGACAAAAAGTTGGTGGAGGAATTTGTCAGGCAGTACGAGGAATGGAGGAGCCTGCGGTGCTGCTTTGGCACTATAGCTGAATGGTGGGGAATGGTGAAGGGGCGAATTAAGACCTTTTTCCAGACCCAGAGCAGAAGGAGGAGCGTAGGGGGTGCGTTGCGGGGATTGAATGAGAGATTGGAGGGAGCGTATAAACTGATGGAACTGGGATTCCCCGTCATGGGAGAAATAAAGCAACTAAAAGATAGGATCTCTGCGTTGTTGGAGAAGCAGGCCGCGCAGCTTGCTTTCAGGGCACGGGTGAAGGCGGTCGAGGAGGGGGAGCGATGCACGCGTTTCTTCTTTAAGAAATGCAGGAAAGCGGACAACACAATCCGAGAATTGGTATGCCCCAGATTAGGTAGACTCAAGCACACAGATGAGATAGTGGAGGCCGCCAGGGGTTACTTCAAGGAATTGTACAGGAGTAGGCAGTCAGACGAGGGGGCACGGAGCACATTTCTAGGGGAGGTAGATAGGGTTATTGGGACTCCAGAGGAGATGAACAAGCATATCCAGGGGGCAGAATTGGATGAGGTGGTGGGGGGATTACGTCGGCACAGAGCACCGGGGAAAGACGGGATACCGGCCGAATTCTATGTTACGTTTTGGAATACCATCAGGGACGACATGTGGCAGATGTATAAGGAAATTACGGAGGAAGGCCCTGTGCCAGATTCAATGACAAGAGGGGTCATAACCCTTGTATACAAGGGGAAGGGGGAGCGCAGTGACCTCGGGAGCTGGTGCCCGATCACCCTGCTGAACACCGATTATAAAATCCTGGCCAAGGTTATCGCGGTGCGACTGGGGAAGGTGGTGGGGGAGGTGGTGGGGTCTGACCAGACGTGTGCGGTCCCGGGCAGGCGGATATCCGATAACCTCGTCCTGTTGAGGGAGGTGGTGGAAACCACTGTGGAGAGGGGTAACTCATTGGGAATACTCAGTTTAGATCAGGAGAAGGCATTTAATAGCATCTAGCACGATTACCTGTTCGGGGTTTTGAGGCGAATGGGGGTGGGGAAACAGCTTATTGATTGGATAAGAAAACTATATCATAAGCTCACAGGTAGCCTGCTAATAAATGGAGTCCTCTCGGAAGGGTTTCCAATTGGGTTCGGTGTGCGGCAGGGGTGTCCGATGTCGCCTGTGTTATTCATAATGTGCATGGAGCCTTTTGCCCAGGCTGTCAGGGGAAGCTGGCTGATTAGAGGGGTGAGCATGCCAGGGTGTACGGAACCAGCAAAATTGCAATGTATATGGACGATGTTGTCATTTTCTGTGGGGATGTTGCTTCGGTATGGGAGGCCCTAGGGCTCGCGGATAGATTATTTTTGGCCTCAGGATTAAAGGTGAACGTAAGCAAAAGTGAGTTGCTGATATTCGGTGACCCCAGGTTATTTGAGGGCCGCCCGCCAGGTATAACAGTCCTGGTGGAGGGGATCAAAATCTTAGGAGTCACGTTCTATAGGGAGGACTCTGCGACAAGGAATTGGAGGGGAAAAGAGTGCATGGTGAGGGGCAGGCTGGCTGGTTGGGCAGACAGGTGCCTTTCAATGGAAGGTAGAATGCTGGTCTTGAGGGTGGAAATCCTCCCGGTACTTATCTACCTGGCCTACGTGTTCCCGCCGGGGGCGCAAATGGCAAAAAGGTTGGAGCGCCTGTTCTTCAAGTTCATCTGGGGGGGAGGAATGGACCGAGTGAAAAGAGAAACAATGTACAAACGTGCCGAGAACCAAAGGGAAGGGGGGCCCCGAATGTCGCGTGCATCCTCGACACGATTTTTGTCTGTAATACGCTGCGACTATATTTCTCCAATGGGCTCCAGGTGAAAGCCTCGTATTATGTAATGTACAGACTGGCGTGGCTCCTGAGGCGGCTAAGCATGGCGTCGTTGCCACGTGGCACCCCCCTGGCTTGGCCTCAGGGGTGGTTGTGCACCGCGGTAAATTAATACATCACGAAGTACGAGCCGGACCGGACACGGGGGTCGTGGGTTCCCAGGGAAGTCCTGGCAGAAATGTCGAAAAAGGAGGTCTGTACAGAGGTGCCAGGTGCTCGGGGTACCCAGCCCCGACAAATTTTGGAAAATGTAACATCGGCAGGCCTGACGAAAAGGCAGCAGGACTTATCCTGGCTGGCCGCATGGGACAGGCTGGAATGCAGGCTATTTATGTGTTCCCGCAGATTGGCCCGTTCTCCTGATTGCCCGAGAGGCTGCGGCCTGGGAGAGAGCGCGGCTCATGCCCTCGTACAGTGCCCATTTGCCAAGGAGGTGTGGGAGTTAAGTCGACCCCTGCTGTCCCATTTTTGCCCCGTAAAGGCCACAGCGCCTAATATAATTTGGGGATGTTCAGGCAGAGGGCGGGTGAGGTCTGGGCTCAGGCATGGGCCGTCATAGGTGCCGTAGAAGAGGCCCCTGTGGACGGCGCGCCAGAAGCTGATTAAGGGCGTCTATTTGTCGCCTCCCGAGGTATACCGACTAGCCAGGGGACTGTTAGAAAGGGTGGTAGTGGTGGAGCGGGAGACAATGGGCAGAGAAGCCACAAACGCAAAATGGAGATGGCCATTACCTCCGTGTGGCATAGGTTGAATTGTGTTGGTTGAGAAGGCTCTCCGCCGTGGAGGATGGGTGAATGAGTGTATCCTCCTTCGCGACGCTGAACACTTTTTTGCCTTTTTGCTTAAAGGGTGTGTAGGATGGGGAGTTCTATCGCGACGTATTCTGCGCATCTCTAAGGGCGCTGGTTGTTACAAAGATCCCCTGTTTTCGGGTTATGGTCACGCGGTCTCCTGTTTTTTTTTTCATGTTATTTTTGGCTGTTCAAGGTAGTGGTCTACCAATGATTGAGTAATGAAGGAATTTCAAGCAGCCCTCGGCCCTTTCGATGTGTAGGATGGGAAGTTCTATCGCCTCGCACTCTGTGCTACTGCAGTAAGGGCACTTTGTTACGAAAGGATCCCCTGTTTCGGGTTGTGGTCATCCGTTCTCCTGTTTTCCCTGTTTTTCCTTTTGGCTGTTCAAGGAAGCGGCCTTCCCGTGATTGAGAAATGAATAAAACTTTTAAATAGCAATTGCCAGCGAAACGTCGTACTCAAATTGTAAATGTTGTGGTTTCACGCTTCAACACACCGGTGGGCTAAAGCAGTGAACTATTTATCTTTTGTCAACGTGACACTTTTTTACTGATTGGCCGTGTCGGGTGGTGGAGGGTTACGACACATTTATAAATAACGCGATCTAAACCCAAAAACGTTGATTATGAACAGTACATGTTCACCACAAGTACATGTGGCAAATGCAGACTTGATTCCTTCCAAAAGGTATATCTATTTGGTTCTAGATTTGAAGCTTTCGTGACTGCAAGGATTCATGTTCTTGGGTTTTTTCGGTAAAGTCACGTAGGTAAAAAATGTAAACTAAAATTAATAAAAGTAAAATGAAAATCACGACGTTTCGGAGGCAACACAAGCTTCCGTCTTCAGGTGGAACTGTCACAGCACGATAGCTGTATCAAGTAAGAGAAATTCCAAGAAAACAGTCCTTGTGTATATATACTGGTTGAGGGTGGGAGGAGCCAAGGTAGGCCCTGAATATTATTTTTGTGAGGTTCGGTGAGGCTTAAGCACGCTGTTAGGAATGAGCCTTTGTTGTGTAAACTAGGTGCGGCTGATGTAAAGGTGCGTGTAAATGGGACTGCGCCTTTTGTTATGTAGAGGTGGTGCGGCTGAAATCGCTGCCAGGAATGAGTCTTTGTTGTGTAGAATGGTTGAACTGGGAGGTTCTAAGAGTTGTTAAGGTGCGGATGATGTAAAGGTGTGAATAGGACTGAGCCTTTGTTATGTAGATGAAACAGCACTTTGTTACGTTGCTGGGATTAATTCTAGATTTGTCAAATATGTGTGGTAAAACTTAAGGTAGGAAAACCAATGTGGGTTGTGCATCTCGTGGCAGGAGCTGTGATGGTTGGAGCAGACTCTGACGCCTGCCTCTATATTTGGAGTTTACGGTGTCTCTCTCTTTCTCCCCTGCTATAGAGTTAGTATAGCTACTACGACTACCAGTACACACTGCTATAGAATTTCGATTTAAAGCTTTCGTGACTGCAGGGATTCATATTATTGGTTCTTTCGAAAAAGTCACGTAGAAGGGAAATAATAAAATAATAAAAATAAAACGTAATAAAATTCTCACAACGTTTCGGCCACAACGCAAGCAGCCGTCCTCAGGTGAACAACAGAGCTGTCGGATATACAGCGTCTTAATGAACACTGCTAAGCGTGGCAGTGTATTTTAAGCAGGGTGGGAGGAGCAGAGAGCCTTGACTAAGGAGTTTACATATCAACAGAGGAATTTAGCATGTTGATGACAAATGAAGATATGGGGTTAGTCACTCCTTGTGGAATGTGTAGGCAGTGGGGGTCTCAAAGTCATTATGCTAGTGTATTATGTAGGATAGCAGTAATACATTTACTACTAATTCTACGTAATATATTTACTGCTAATTCTACATAATAATACACTAGCATAATATGACTTTGAGACCCCCCACTGCCTACACATTCCACAAGGAGTGACTAACCCCATATCTTCATTTGTCATCAACATACTAAATTCCTCTGTTGATATGTAAACTCCTTTGTCAAGGCTCTCTGCTCCTCCCACCCAGCTTAAAATACGCTGCCAAGCTTAGGAGTGTTCATTAGGACGCTGTATATCCGACAGCTCTGTTCTTCACCTGAGGACGGCTGCTTGCGTTGTGGCCGAAACGTCGTGAGAATTTTATTATGTTTTATTTTTAATATTTTATTATTTCCCTTCTACGTGACTTTACCGAAATAACCAAGAATATGCTATAGAGTTAGTATAGCTACTACTATGGACATTACACACTGCTATAGAGTTAGTATAGCTACTACTACGGCCAGTACACACTGCTATAGAGTTAGTATAGCTACTACTACAGCCATTACACACTGCTATATAGTTAGTATAGCTACCACGACAGCCATTACACACTGCTATAGAGTTATGTATAGCTACTACTACAGCCAGTACACACTGCTGTAGAGTTACTATAGCTACCACTACAGCCGGTACACGCAGTTATAACGTTAGTATAGCTACTACTACAGCCGGTACACACTGCTATAGAGTTAGTATAGCTACTACTACACACAGTACACAATGCTATAGAGTTAGTATAGCTACCACTACAGCCAGTACACACTGTTATAGAGTTAGTATAGCTACTACTACGCACAGTACACACTGTTATAG
>CM025668.2:1541404-1626543 GCA_014621495.2 Entosphenus tridentatus
ACACTGCTATAGAGTTAGTATAGCTACTACTACGCACAGTACACACTACTGAAGAGGAGTCGGAGACTGGTTTACGCACTGGTTGATTCTTCAACCCACAGCCACACTCGTTCCTAAAACCAACCCTGTACACGTGTCTCGCAGTCCCTTTTAAACCTTCCATCCCCGCCCTCGTTCCCAAAACACATCCTCGTCTCGCACGCTGGGTCCGAGTGATGTCAGTGCCCTTTAACCCTTGACTCTTGTCTAGTAGATTCCCGTGCGTGTGATTGGTAGATGCGTAGTGGGTTCTTCAGACGCCGTAGATGGATAGTTGAGGCAACACTTATTTATTATAACACCAACTTATTAACACAACACAACACCTTCTAACAGGAAGGGTAACGGCCCTTCCACCCGCTAGCTAAGGGGATACATTTCCCCACGGAACTCGCCCTATTCCTAAGCTAGGGTATTGGGCTAGTCTGACCTGACCGCGCCAAGGTGCAGGCAGCGACCACTGGTTACACGGACCCGGCCCTGACAAGGACTGCGGGCTCCGAGGCTCCAGGGTCACACCACTGGCTCAGTCTGCCCGGCCCTGACAAGGACTGTGGGTCAGACGAGTCTAGGGTCCTAGGCTAGCCGGCCTTCTGTCTTCACTGGTTCTTCAGTACTTTTTGGTTCTTTCGGTAAAGTCATGTAGATGAAAAAAAATAAAATGAAAATGAAAATAACTCAATTAAATCACGACGTTTTCGGAGGCAACACAAGCTTCCGTCATCAGGTGGAACAGCCACAGCAAAATTACTGTAGTGAGTATAGAGAGCTATTTGTGACAAACGATTATATCGGGTAGGAGGGGAGAAGGAGCCAGGGAGAAGGGATGCAGGGGGGGGGGCGCCGTGCAGAGTCGGGAGGGGGGGGTTAAGCTGAGATAAGCTGATTAATAATGTCCTTTTAGAACGCAGGGGGGGCCGGAGTGTGGATTTGGGGGAAGAAGTTAAGCCAATTAATAGATAAGCTGAGTTAAGCTGATTAGTAACATTATTTTAGGACGCAGGGGGGGCGGTGTGTGGACTTGGGGGCAGAAGTTAAGCCGATTAATAGATCAGATGAGATAAGCTCCTTAGTAACATCCTTTTGGAATGCAGGGGGGGGGGGGGGGGCGGTTTGGGACTTGGGGGCAGAAGTTAAGCCGATTAATAGTTAAGCTGAGTTAAGCTGATTAGTAATATCCTTTTGGGATGCAGGGGGGTCGGTGTGTAGAGTCGGGGGCGGAAGTTAAGCTGATTCATTGTGTGTGGCAGGCAACGGCTGGTGAGATACAATGCCTGCGTGGGTCTGGGGGGGGAAGTAGCGTGCTGTAGAAATAGAAACTGTAAATGTGAGTATGGGAGCAAGCCATGAAAGCAATTCAGATTTTACCTGGTTAATGACATCCTTCCAATGATTGCTTCATTTGTATCCATCTTCTCGGTTGAAGTTATGTCTATGTTTGTATATCTGGATGGCTTCATGGACAAATCTTTGGTGGTATCCAGACGGCTTGCAGAGCACTTTGGTGTCGGAGAAAACAATATCATGAGAGCCCACAGCGTTGTAGCAGTGGTCAGCCACGGCCACAGGAATTCGTCCTGTCGTGTTTCAAATCTGCCTTGTGGTCGCGAATATGGTCTGATATATGACGTTTCGTTTCTCTAATATAACAATCACCACAAATGCAACTCAGTTTGTAGACTGCAGGGTACTGTAAGCCAGGAATGACATCCTTTACATATGGGATCAGATCATGGATTTTGTGTACTGTATTGAATCGGACCTGGATCTTGTGTTTGTTTAAGAATTTGGAAATATATTTGGTAACGCCTGCTATTTGTGGTAATGTGATGGTTTTGATCGGAGTCTAAGGTGGTTGTTTCTCCGTGGTTGGAGAAACAGCTTTGCGGGTAATACAGTCCGTATATCCATTCATCTTAAGGGCCCGGTGTACATGTTCCAATTCACTGGCCAGGTAGTGTTGGTCAGAAATGCAGTGGGCCCTATGGTGTAGTATTTTGATGAGGGAATTCTTCTGTGCCAGATGGTGGTGAGAATCAGGTTTCAGATAGGAATCTGTGTGGGTGGCCTTTCTGGAGACAGAATGTCCCAAAAAGCCATTAGCCCTCCTCTCAAACAGAATATCCAAGAATGGTAGCTTGCCATCCTCCTCCACTTCCATGGTGAATTTGACGGATGGGTGTATGGAGTTAATGTGGTCGAGAAATTGGTTCAATGCTGGTAGGTCATGTGGCCAAATGACGAAAGTGTCATCCACATATCTCTTCCACAGGGAAGGACGCAGGGTGGATGTCTGGATGGCGTCTGTTTCAAATTTCTCCATGAAAACATTGGCTATCACCTGGTGACAAGGGGGATCCCATGGGGGTACCCTCATTTTGTTTGCAGAAAGTACCATTCCAGGTGAAGTACGTGTTGGTAAGGCAGTGCCTAACCAGCGCAGAGACATCAGGGTTCAGTCCATGTTGGACTAAGTCTTCAATTATTGCTATGGTATCAGGCACTGGAACATTGGTGAATAGAGAAACCAAATCAAAGCTGACGAGGATATCATCAGGGGACAGTGAAATGTCCTTGATTAGAGAGACCAAGTGAGTTTAATTTAGCGATCAAGTTAGCTTTACATTTGGTTGACAATGAATTAGCAGAGGAGACTGTCATGTTGTCAGCACAGTCCCAATCGGAAGGGGACATTTGAACATCGAGTTCAAATCGGAGCAATCTTATTCTTTCTGAGATTAGTGATAGGCCAGCTTAAAAAAAAATCCATTTAGCATTCGGTTAAGAGACAGCAGCAGATGTGAGTGTGAATGTGCTGGGTATTACCACTGCTACAACGCTGTGGGCTCTCATGATATTGTTTTCTCCGACACCAAAGTGATCTGCAAGCCGTCTGGATACCACCAAAGATTTGTCCATGAAGCCATCCAGATATACAAACATAGACATAATTTCAACCGAGAAGATGGATACAAATTAAGCAATCATTGGAAGGACGTGATCAACCAGGTAAAGTTTTAACTGCTTCGATGTTCCCTTCCTACCTGCCAATATTAGCTGACTCTCAAATTTCCAAGCCCTAGCCAAGCTCGGCCCTTGCCGAGCTTACACTTACATTTACAAGCAAATTTCCGGGCCCTAGCCGAGTTCGGCCCTTGCCGAACTTACATTTACATTTACTAGCAAATTTCCGGACCCTAGCCGAGCTAGGCCTTCGCCGAGCTTACATTTACAAGCAAATTTTCGGGCTCTAACCAAGCTCGGCCCTCGCTGAGCTTATATTTACATTTACAACCAAATTTCCGGACCCTAGCCGAGCTCGGCCTTATTTAACATTAGCTGCCCTGCCCATCTCTAAACCTTTATAAACAGCATGCCTCAGCAGATTTCCACCTCTTTTTCACCGGAAGACGATTGCTTGTGTCTATAGCCAATGGGGGAAGCCTAGGGGCATGGCCCTGACGTAATGGAAAGGTAACAGCTGTAAGTAGAGGATTGGTTCTGCTGGCTTTGGCCACAGCCAATGGGGAGATGAGTCGGGGGCGTGGTCCCGGGAGCCTACGAGGGAGCCTGGAATATTCCATGGAGGCTAACCATGATTGGTGGAAACGTACCACGTGACCCGGGTATTAAATAGGGGTGGAGACGAACGACACGTGGTCAGAACGGGAATAAACAGAGGAAGAGGCCACGCGTGAGCGGGGCTCCGGGTTGCAACGTAGCGGCGCGTCTCTCTTTCTATCCCTCTCACGCTGCCTGTCAGCAGCATGAAGGAAAGCTGTAATGCAAGTTGAATAAAAGACCGGATTCCAGAAGTCGCCTCAACGACCTTTATTACATTGGTGTCAGAAGTATCTCTTGAGACCGTTTGGACGATTCCTCTAAAATGTCCAAGCACCTCCAAGAAGAGAAACCCACCAGACCCTCTGTCAGAGGAAGAGGTTGAGGCGGATGAGGACGAGTTGCTGGGAGCTGTGGGTCCTCTGCCTCCGGCTGCTGCTCTCCCCGACGCCGCTCATCGCCGACAGGCTGGCGAAGCGACGTCTTCGACTGCGGATGAGGGGTGGCGTCGACTGGCGGAGCAGATTGAATCGCTCCGTGCGATTTTGCTGAATCTGGTGATGGGCTGATGGCGGTCGCATCTTCAGCGGCCCTCGGTCGGCCGCGTGGAATTCAACTAAGGGCCGATGATCAGGATTTTCAGCGGGAAACGATGTCCGCCATTGCTTCTGCTGCGGAGGGAGAGGCCTCCATCTTGGGCGGGGCTGCTGCAATGAAGCCGCCGGACGCCATCTTGGGAGGGGTTGCCAACACGCGGCCGCCGGACGCCATCTTGAGCGGGCCTGCTGCCACGCGCCTGCCGGACGCCATCTTTGGCGGGGCTGCCGCCACGCGGCCGCCGGACGCCATTTTGACGGAGCCGCGAAATACGCGGGGAGCGGGATTGGAGACGCTCGAGGCGTCGGACATTCACCGCGGACATCGCCTTCCTCAAATCAAGGAATTTGTCGCTGGGGGCGATTGGAGTGCATTCACGTGGCGGTTCGAGTCAGCCTTTTCGGACGTTGCGATGGACGGAGGCGGAGGCACTGGAGGCTCTGCCCACGCTGCTGGATGATGTCTCCTTGGCGGTCTTCCGATCCATCCCGGCGAGCAAGAAGAAGATGCTGCGTGACACTTTCACGGAAATGGCGGAGTTCTACGAACCGCCGACGGCGGCTACCAAAAAATGTATGTCACGTCGTCGAGGACCAGAGGAATCGCCCTTGGCTTACCGAGGGGCGCTGTTAAGGCTTGCCATGGCCGCCTACCCTGACTCGTCAGCTGATCTCCTGGATCCTCTCATCCTTTCCAGAATAATTGAGCTGGCCCAGGAACTGAACATCTCCGTGCCGGTGTGCGGCCACGAACCGCTTACGTCTCGATGGGCGGCGCGCTGCTTGGACGCCAAGTTCAACCTAAAACGGGGAATCCCGAAATAGACGGTCTACCGTTGGGGTGGTCTCCACGTCGGGTCGTCCACGGCTCCAATGATTCCAGCGACGACGAGGTGATGGCTGCTGTTCCTCGCTGGGTCCCGAAACGCCGGCCACGCGAGCAGCGTGATGGAGCCGGACGACCATGTGCAGGGACCGGGACGAGTGACCGCCGGGCGACGGCGGCTACGTGTTTTAAGTGTGGCCTATGAGGCCATTTCGCCCGGGATTGCCGCTGCCGACTTCAGCCTTCTCAGCTCCCGTCGGGTCGGCTTCCATCTCCTCCACCGGACGCAGATCCACGGCACCCTCGGGCAAGTCGGCACACATCGGACACCCGGCAGGTGTTGTCACATCACCCATCCACTCGCACACATGTTTGCACTCCAGACGGTAATTGTGGTGCGCCTGTGTCGATGCCGCACTATGTGACACAATGGAAAAAATTGGCCCGTAGGGTGGTAGCAGCCGCGTCGGGGTCCTCGACGGTACGGGGTACCATCGATGGGATCGATGTTCGTATTTTGGTGGACACTGGCGCGTCTGCCACCATAATTTCTAATGTTATTTTGATCTCCTACGTCATGGATTCGACCGGCTAATGACGCGTGCATTGCTGCTAATGGGGATAGCATGGGTATTTTGGGGCGAGTTGATGTGCGCATTGCTATAGGGAATATCACCACGGAGGGACCAGTTTTGATCTCACGTTCATTGGCCGGCCCATGCCTATTGGGCACTGATTTCTTGCGCCGCATGCCAGTTAAAATACTCGTCGACCAAGGTTGCTTGGAAATGCCAGGGGGCCGTAGGATGTCAATTTAGCGATCCCTGCTGGGCCGTTCGCCCCTAGGTAACGCTGTTAACGCGATTGTTGCTGCCATGGTGGAGGTGCCGTCGGGCTCGCAAATGCTTGTTCCGCTGCGTTACTGAAAGCGTTTGGATGCTGCAGACGGTGCGACGGGTGTGCTGTTGTCCCCATCGAATTCTGTGGCAAAATCCTTTCCCCTAGTAGCGGCTCAAACTATCGTTTGGCCTGGTCAGGCCCCGTTTATACAAGTGTTAAATGGGGGCCCAGACCGGGTCGTCGTCCCAGCTGGTTCGGTATTGGCTCACGCCACTACCGATTTCACCAGCTTTGAGGGTGAACCACCCACAAAAATGGCCGCTGGCGGGCCACGATACGATCGTTCAGACGATCGATGGATCGCAGATTTGTGCGGGGAAAATACATCTTTGTGGGCCACGCAGCGGAGCGCCTTGCATTCATTATTATCGGAGTACACTGACGTTTTCAGTAAAAACGATTTGGATCTGGGCCATACCTCGCTATTGTCGCACCATATCGACACCAGTGCGGCGGGACCGATTTGTATGTACCCGCATCGCATGAGCCCTGCTGAAAGGGAACACGTGCGTGGCGCGGTGGACGACATGTTGGCGGCCGATATAATTTCGCCGTCCAACAGTCCTTGGGGCGCGCCGGTGGTGCTGGTTAAGAAAAATGATGGTGGGACGAGGTTTTGTGTGGATTTCCGCCGATTGAATAAGATATCCGTGGCAGACGCATACCCCTTGCCACGGATGGACGACTCGTTGGACGCTTTGTCAGGGGCAAATTTTTTCTCCCCCCTCGACCTGTCATCTGGGTTTTGGCAGCTTCCCCTCGATGACGCGTCCAAAACCAAAAACGGCATTCCGCACGCCACAAAGCCTCTTTGAGTTTAACCGCTTACCTATGGGCTTGAATGCGGCACCGGCGACGTTCCCACGCCTGATGGAACTGGTGCTAGCGGGGCTGCAGTGAGAAACGTGCCTCATATATTTGGACGATATCATTGTATTCAGCCGCACGTTCGAAGAACACCTCCAATGACTGGAGACTGTCTTTCAGAGGATGCGCTCGGCGGACCTAAAATTTAAACCAAAGAAGTGCCACCTTTTGCAACGGTCCGTCCGATACTTGGGTCACATCGTCAGCTCTGACGGTGTGTCCACGGACCCTCAGAAAACGGCGTGTGTCCGAGAGTGGCCCACGCCCACTTCGGTGGGCGACGTACGGCGGTTTATTGGGTTCGCATCCTACTATCGCCGTTTTGTTAAGAACTTCGCGACGCTGGCTAAGCCACTGCATGTTCTGGCAGGGAAAAATCAGAGATTTAAATGGGGCCCGGAAGAGGAGCGCTCTTTTCAATCTCTTCAGGATCATTTGGCCACTGCGCCGACGCTTGACTACCCGGACTTTTCCCAGCCGTCCCAGCCGTTCATCCTTGACACGGATGCTAGCGATATCGGCATAGGCCCCGTTTTGTCGCAGCGGAAAGACGGGGTCGAGCGAGGTGGTGGCATACGGTAGTAGGGTTCTGTCCCCTGCCGAGACGCGATATTGCTTGATGCGACGAGAACTGCTAGCTATCGTACATTTTGTTCGCCAGTACCGGCCGTACCTGTATGGACGGAAATTCCTCGTGTGCACCGACCACGCTGCCTTGCAATATTCTTTGAAATTGGAACAACCGTCCGGTCAATTGGCTCAGTGGTTGGAATCGTTACAGGAATTTTCTTTCAATATCGCATACCGCAAGGGTACTCGCCATGCCAACGCGGATGCTCTCTCCAGGTTGCTCCCAACTCCTCCCTGCGCCTGTCTGATGGGTACGCACTGCTGTTCGGCGCTGCCTACCTCGCCCTGTCTGGTTATGGGGGCATTATCGAACGATGAAGCTCAGGATGTACCCGTTGGCACCGACGATACACTGCATTTGCCGCACTCGGTGTGGCTACGTGAGCAGGAGGCTGATGCCTCTCTGGCTCCACTGCGGGAACTGATCGGGAAACCGAGATCTCATTTGACTGGATGGAAATGGCAGATGTTTCGGGGCCAGGCGGGATTGCTGATGTGTACGGATGGATTATCTGACCGTTCACGCCTGGTTGTGCCGACATCCCTGCGTCACGATCTAGTCCGCACTCTGCACGCCGACAAGCTGATGCACCTCGGCGTGCAGAAAACATTGGCCGCGTTGCAACAGGATTTTTTTTGGCCCGGCATGACTGCAGACGTCACAAACTTTATCCGGTCATGCCATGATTGTGCAAGGCGGAAACCGCCTCGTCAAAATTATATCCCGCCACTACGTTCGATCGAGGTGTCCCGTATTAGGGAGCTAGTTGCTCTGGACATCCTGGGCCCGTTCCCTCCATCGGCGAGGGGAAATAAATACCTCTTGGTCGGGGTCGAATATTTTTCTCGCTGGCCTATGGCCTGGCCTTTGCCTGACCAAACGGCCTCGTCCATCACCGATGCTTTCTTGAATGGATACGTCATGGATAAAAGAGCAAGGGCTGCTCATGGATCAAGGACGTAACTTCTCCAAATTGCTCAAGGATGTATGCTCTGCATTGGGTACAAAAAAATCCGCACTTCCCCTTACCATCCGCAAACGGATGGCATGGTGGAACGATTTAACCGCACCCTTTCGGCCATTCTTTGTCACACGGTGAGTGAAAAAAAAACGATTGGGACTTGCACATACCGGGCATCCTGGCGGCATACCGCATGGTTCCGCACGCATCCTCAGGATATTCGCCATTTTTCCTCATGTATGGCCGTGAGAATGTACCCCCGATTGATGTGCAACTGGGTGCAGGGGGGAACCAACCGTCCCCTTCCTTGCCTGATCACGTACGGGACTCGCTTAAACGGGTTATGGAGGCGCGAGAGGCCGCTAGATGTACGATGGCCCGTACGCAGGCAAGGAACGAGAGGTATGCGCGTCGATCGCGAACTGACATGCCTTGGTCGGTGGGCGATATGGCATGGCTCCATTGCCCTCAGGTGCCAGTGGGTACGTCCCCTAAACTGCACAAGCCTTGGCGGGGGCCTGTGAGGCTGGTGGACATTCGGAATCCCCAAAGTGTTCGCATCCAGTACGGCCAACGTCGTTGGTATGTCCATTCGTCGCGGCTCAAGCCCTACGTTGACCCGCGTGCTGGCCCTTCATCTCCACTTGTTGACCTGCCGGGGTCTGGCGTGCCGAATGTGCCACTTGCCTCACCCGTTGATCCCCAGCGGGGCTGTGTTATACCCCCCGCAGATGAACAGGTTTTGAGGGACGACGAGAACCCGGATGTCCCTCCACCAATCGGGCCTGTCCCAGATACAACGGAAACCGAACATTCTTCTTCTCCATGGCAACCACCTCCTGCTGAACAGTCGGCGAGGCAACCACGCGCGAAGAAAGGAGAGGGTCCAGCGTCGCGCACGCGGTCTAAATTTATCCCGTTTCGCTAATATTGATTGCCTTGCGGTCTGTCACCCTGTTGTTACTGCGCTACAGGGGCGCCCTAATGTATGTCTGTTGTTAAATGTTTTGAATTCCTCGGCGCATTGACGCCTACTCCCCCTTACCTTGTTAATGCGTCTTAGACGCCCTAAAATTTATTCTAATGGTATTCGGCCTGTCACCCTTTTCCCAGCCGAGACGGCTGACTTTTTACACTGGGGGGGGGGGGGGGATCGCGGGAGGGGTGATGTAATGTGAGGATATATCCGGCTCACTGACGTATCACAACTCGTCATGATGATTGGCTTTGCCGCTCCTGGTCTATAGCCAATGGGGGGAAGCCTAGGGGCGTGGCCCTGATGTAATGGAAAGGTGACAGCTGTAAGTAGAGGATTGGTTCTGCTAGCTTTGGCCACAGCCAATGGGGAGATGAGTCGGGGGCGTGGTCCCGGGAGCCTACGAGGGAGCCTGGAATATTCCATGGAGGCTAACCATGATTAGTGGAAACGTACCACGTGACCCGGGTATTAAATAGGGGTGGAGACGAACGACACGTGGTCAGAACGGGAACAAACGGAGGAAGGGGCCACGCGTGAGCGGGGCTCCGGGTTGCCACGTAGCGGCGCATCTCTCTCTCTATCCCTCTCACACTGCCTGTCAGCAGCGTGAAGGAAAGCTGTAATGCAAGTTGAATAGAAGACCGGATTCCAGAAGTCGCCTCAACGACCTTTATTACACTTGTGTTGCGATCGAAACATCGTGATCTATTATTTTTTCTACCTACGTGACTTTACCGAAATAACCAAAGAGTATGGATTCCTGCAGTCACGAAAGCTTCAAATCAAGATTAGAACTTGAGGCATTCTGAAAGACGTTGTCGGCCTGGTTTCAGCATCTAGTAGTAGCTGCCAGAATCCCGCCAAAAGGTCTAGTGTGGAGAAAATGTTTGCTCCTGCGAGTGTATCCAATGAGTCATCTATGCGCGGGAGCGGGTAGGCGTCTGCCACGGTAACTTTGTTGAGCTGCTTGAAGTCTACGCAAAACCGCAAGGATCCATCCTATTTCTTAACCAATACAACCGGCACCCCCCACGGACTCGTAGATGGCGATATGATGTCAGACTCCATCTCCTGCACTTCCCACCGCACATGCTTCTCCTCGCTAGGACCCATACTATAGGCATTCTGTCGAATGGGTGGCACCTCGCCCGTATCAATGTGGTGCTCCATCAGCGTTGTGCGACCAACATTGTAGGGACCCTTACTGAACACGTCTGCGAAGTCACACAACAAAGTACTGAGCTTCCCCCCCCGATTCCTTTGCTGACAGATCGGTGTTTTGTGCCAAGAGCGCGTCTATCCATGACATATCCTCTGTGCCGACCGACGGAGTGTCCAAATGCACATTGATTATGGTCTGCGTCTCAGGGTCCGAATGTATGGGACTGACATTTACAAACAAGGTCCCTTCCTGAACTGTAATGGGTGTGTCAGCCTTGTTAAGGACCTGCAGGAACATTGGCTGATTCCGGTGCACGAGCATGTCAGCTGCTGCTAGGCAATGGCGACCCACCACCGACGGCACCGCGGAGACGATGAGCAGCGCATACAAACGGGAAGTGACGAACGGGAAGTGACGAGCGGGGTGCGATATCGAAGCGGCACTAAGGCCTGTGCACCAGGCGGGATCAAGACCGTAGTCCCGACCGGCGCCTGAACTCGCGTAAGCTGCTTCGGTTCCCCGTCTGGATGCAAGAAATACAAGCGACCCCCCCCCCCCCCCCACCGAAGGGGTTTCGAGGCAGCCTTCGTCCATCAGAATGCGAAGGGGCATGCGACTCAACAGATCCGTCCCCAGCAAGCAGGGAACTGTGAGCACACTGGAGACCGGTACCGGAGCACATACCTCCAGCTCCCTGATGTGGACCGGCACTACCACTTGGCCTATTATCCCCATACTTCTCCCATATGCGGCTATGTACCTTTCCTGAACCAGCGCGAGATGATGTTGTCCCTCCGGTAACAAGTCAAAGACGTGCAGGGATATCATTCTGGTCAACGCACCAGTGTCAACCAACACGCGGACGCTAACCCCTGCCACCGAGCCTACCAACACGGACATCCCAGTCGTGGCCGCCATCACCCTTCTGGCCAAACGATGCCACTTATTAACCTCGGGTCTGGACCATCATCAGGAATCCTAGCCACCGCCCCCGAGGATTGAGATACATGATGGGGTGAACCTGGGGTGGATAGTTCTGGCCAGATGTCCGAGGTGTCAGCTCTCGCTGATGATCCCGGCTGGTCGTCCCTGGTGCACTCGTTCTGCTGCGGCATCCGCGGGCGATTTGTCCGTCACGAACACAGCGATGGCAGATGACTTCTTCAGTGACCTGAAGATGCTCTCCTGCCCAGCGCCGGGGTCGGCGCTCCGCTTCCCGCGGGATCCTCGGATACCGCTGTAGGGCTGCCACCATCTCTCCCTTGTCCTCCTCCGCCGGTGGCGCATGTCTGGTTGGGGGCTGTGGCAGCCCCTCGACGTCACCGCGATCCCATGCGAAGTGTGCCAGACTTCGCGCGGGTCCCGCCATCTCTTCGTAAGTGCAGAGATGTCGAGCTTCCTCCTCCACCACCGGCAGCATCACTCCCGCCTTCTGTGCCATGCCAAGGAGCCGTTACTCCACCAGTGAGTCCAGGCCAGGCTCGTTGAGCCGCGGGAATGCGGCTTCTGCCAGCGTCAACAATTCTGTCCTGAAGACCAGGAGCAATTCGGATGCTTCCCACTGGCGTTTTTTTTTACTTCTGGAGGGTCGAACACCTCACCATCTCCTTCTAGATGCGCTGCAGGGATCCTCTTTTTGCAGACGGAATCCGGTCGAACACTGCCAGTGCGGGGTCGTCCAAAAGAGTGGGCAGCATTGTCAGGGCTTGTTCCTCCATCCACTCCATTGACCGGGCGGCCATCTCGACAGACGAAAGCACGCCATTCTCCTGATCTAGACGCGAACCTCTGTATCGCGCCCAGCTGGCGGCTCCATCCTGGTCCTCCCTCCGCGGGCTGCCTCGGCTGAATTTTGGGCTGAATCTCGCTCCCGACCTGTGTCCTTGCCCCTTGCCCGGTCAGCTGCTTTCTGCTGCACTCCAGTCGTTCATTTACCACGGTTGCCGCTGCTGTCGGAGGATATCGGGAGGATAGGCCAGAGTGTTTGCCCAGGTCCCGCGCGGGATGCATGGTCGGCGGCATCGCTGGTGCTGCTCCATCCCCTGATAGCTGCTGCGGAGTGCCTGGTAGGGAAGGCTGACCATGGCTCCAGTTCCCTCGCTGGGGAGGCGGTGCGGCTGAAGTTCCCCCCACTCGTTCGACCTCAGGACCCAGCCGGCGAAGCAGCGTGGTGACTGCATCCATCCTCCAATTCCTAGAGGATGATCTGCGGCGGCGGCGCTGGGTCTGCACCGCCGGGTTGATGGAGGAAGGTGTCCACATGGGACGAGCCGCTGCTACGGATCCCGTCGATGAGCCGGGGGACGAATCCCAACTCGTCGGTTCCATTTCTGAACAAATCTCGTCCCGGGCACCTAGAGTGTCTTCTGGCTGAGTCTCCCCCCCTTATGATCCTGCATTGGCTGAGGCAAGACGAAGAGGAGTCGTAGACTGGTTTATGCACTGGCTTATTCTTCAACCCACAGCCACACTTATTCCTAAAACCAACCCTGAACACACGTCTCGCAGCCCCTTTAAAACCTTCCATCCCCACCCTCGTTCCCATCTCGTCTCGCACACCGGGTCTGTGTGACGTCAGTGCCCTTTAACCCCTGACCCCCGTCTCATGGATTCCCATGCGTGTGATTGGTGCGTGCTATGCTGAGTGCGGAGATTTCATGTCTGCTTGTTGCGAGTCCATGAGGATGGCTCGCAGATCCGTTACACGACTATAGAGTTAGCAATCTTGATTCTAAGCTTTCGTGACTGCAGGAATCCATACCCTTTGGTTCTTTTGGTAAAGTCACGTGTTACATGCTAATTTCTCACTTTAACATCATGCTAATCTATCACATTAACATAGCCACTTCCGTACCCAGTTACATGCTAATTTCTCACATTAACATAACTAGACCCAGCCACTTCTTTATGACCCTTGGGCTGCACCCATTTCAAACCTTTTAAAACAGTCTGCATCAGCAGCAGACCATGCTTTCCCACCTGATTGACGGACGCTTGTGTTGTGCCCAAAACGTCTTGATATATTTTATTTTATGCCTACGTGACTTTACCGAAAGAACCAAAGAGTATAGAGTTAGTAGTTACTACTATAGAGTCAGTAGATACTACTATACAGTCAGTAGATACCACTGTAGAGCCAGATACTACTGTAGAGCCAGATACTACTATAGAGTCACTAGACACTACTCACTCTATTGCATGTAGAGTGTGTAGGTATGTATGCCTACGGGGGGGAGGGGGGAATATTTTTGAGGGGGGGGGGTCGACAATTTTCGGAAACCTTTTAGATCAACTATTTACCTGCCACTTTCTATTCCTTTTTGATTCAGGCATTCTTCAAGCCTCTTATAATTTTGTTGATGGACAAATAGACAGACAAATGGAACGCTGGGCTTTCACAATAGCCTAGTACTTGTGTATGTATATGTTATGTTTTTATGACAAGTTTTAAAATATATTTTTCCCCCGGGCAACGCCGGGTACTTCCCGCGAGTAAATGATAAAACTCTCAACTGTTTTATTGTACCAGTTAAGGCCTACTGTGCTATATAGCTATTTGTCAGAACAATGATGCATGTTTTCCCACAAGTATGTGTGGTTAATGCAGACTTGATGCCTTATAAAAGGTATGTATTCGTCGTTGGAACATCTTATCTTGACGTAAATTATAAAGCGCCTTTACAAAGGCCTTTACAAAGGCGCTTTATTCAGGTGCTTTACAGATAATTAACGGTACAATATCGCGTGTGATATGTAATGGTGGAGATGAGGTGAATAAAATAGACGAGAGGAGGCAATGGGGGCGAATCTCTGATGATGTGTGAATTCGGTAAAAGCGAAATTGATGACAGTAAATAATGAAAAATTGATTAAATAAATGGGGTGAATGAGTGAAAGACATATAATGAGAATATGAACTGGGGACAATCACGGTGGTGGTGGTTATCAGGGGGAGATTAAGGGGGGGGGGGTCGTGGGGTGAGATTTAGGGTAAAACCTCTACTTTGGCTTATCACGTGGAAATGTGGCCTTTAACTCATAGCAGCAGCAGGAGGTCTCGTAGCCAGCAAGGTGTGAGAGGGGTCGTCCCAAGGGGATCATCAGAATAAAAATATGTATTTATAATGGAGGAATCCGATGAGCTATAAAGCTCTTTTTTCACAGATGTCCAGGAAGGGACACAAGGTAAGAACGTTACAACAACAAACAATGCAAAAACATGATAGTCGTGTAAAGTTCAAGAAAGATAAACAAATCACCCAAATCTTCTTGGTTCTTTCGGTTAATTCCTGCAGTCACGAAAGCTTTAAATCGAAATCACCTAAACATTCAAATAAAAACGAAATTATCCTCATCCTATGACAGAAAACCTCACTGAAGTATTAACTTATTTTTCAGAAGCGACCTGGCCACAAATGATAGCTCAACAAAGTGGCTTATTATTTGGAAATTTATAGCAGCAAAATAATTTAAATAGTCTCAATAAACAAGGGAGGGAGAAGACAGGCAGGGGAACGGAGTTGGGTGCTATCCTCGCGGTGCCACGGGGTGTGGCGCTGCTGAGTCACGCGGAGATAATTGAAGTGCGTTGTGAAGTCACGCGCTCGCGTGATGTTGGGTATGCGGCGGTTGTTGTTGGGGGAGTGGTAGCGTAGTGGATAGCCGCACTACACTACAAACTAGGCGACCCGATTTAGATTCACGTTCAGGACCAAAATCAGTGGCAGATATTTGAACCGGTTCTCGGCCTCCCCTAGGTAGACTCAGCCTTAAATGAGGAGTAGACTCGGCACTGGGGACACAAAGGCGGCCGGGCGTGGTTCTGGTCACCCCCCTTCCTCCTGCGTGTGCAGCGCCAACCTTAATAGGCGCTAACTCGCTAACAGCACGTTGCCCCAAGAGCCTGCTGAAGGTTAGTCGGGGAAACTTTGTATTCCCTGTTGTTGTTATCGGCAACGCAGGAGACCACCCACTCCAACCATCCCGGCCGTGAATAGCCCTAGAGGCGGGAATGCGCAATGCATCCCCACGGGCGCCTTGTCGATGGAAGCTCTCACGGGCAAGCGACGCTCGGCTTTGCCGGCGCCAGTAGATCAGCCGCTTCAATTCGCCTCTCCCTGTCATCTTAACGTAATTCATATAGCGCCTTAATCGAGGCGTGTATGAATGTTAATGATGGAGATGAGGTGATTAAAATAGACGAGAGGAAGCAATGGGGGCGAATCTGTGATGATGCGTGAACTCGATGAAAGCGAAATTGATGACAGTAAATGATGATGAATTGATTGAATAAATGGGGTTAATGAGTAATAGCCATATAATGAGAATATGAAGAGGGAACAGTCGCAAGGGAAGAAAGAGTGAGACAGACGGCCCCGTTCTCTGCAAACAGCTTTTTTTACCATAATATCGTTTTTTTTGGATTAGATCGCGTACATGTGAATGTGTCGTTAAACCAACCACCACCCGACACAGTCAATTAGTAAGGCCTGTCACGTAAACGAAACCTGCCAATTAGTTACTAGTTCAGCACTAACCGGTGTGTTGGAGAGTAAACCCATAACATTTACAAATCGAGTACGATGTTTCACCGGTAATTACAACAAAAACAGCCACAATTCTGTTTACGTAACACACTTTACTAATTGGCTATTTCGGGTGGTGGCGGGGTTTAACGACACATTTATATTTACGCCTTCTTACGCCAAAAAACCTCTATGGATAATGTAATGTAGTTAAAAGTGGGTTTCGTTTCACAAGGCGAGAATTCAAGAAACGAGGATTGGGTTCTCATTCGCCTGAGTCACAAAAATTACGAAAGTAAAAACGTAAAAACAAATATGCCAAGGAAGCAAAGATAAATAGGAGCAAACAAACAACCAAATATAAATCATAGCAGTGCGCAATCATGATGTTAATAATAACAACCGTCAGCTAAGATTCACTTCTAAAATCCACTCAGTAAAGTTTTAGTTTCATAAACATCAACATCGGGTTAGGGCGAATATTGCAGTAATACTTAGACAAGGACACGTATACCTCCGATTAGCACGGTTGGCTACGTACGGTGCGAAATAAGTTAAACGTACACTTGCAACAAACGTCACGATGAGCGTTGTAATAGTTGTGAGTTATCAGGTGGCTTACATTGACAGAGGGAGGTTAATTATTATTATGATAAGAGCTTGGGAGGAGAGATGTCGGGAGGGGATTCCAAAGTAGAACAGTGCGAAGGAAGAATCGGCTTCATTCCCTGTCGTCAGATTATCTTAATTCCTCGTTTTAAATAAATAAAAAAGTCGATGACAAACATTCCCTTTTTTGTAAACACAGCGGTTAGCGCTACGCTGTGCTACGAACCCGGTGACCTGAGTTAGATTCCGGTCACTACCACCAACATCAGGTGACGATTATCTGAACCGACCATGGCCCTCTCCTCGGTCGTACCTCGGTGCGGTGTGTAAACATCACCACTGGGGAGAGAGACAAAGGCGGCCGGGCGTGGTGTTGGCCACCCACCCCCTCGTGTGCCGTGCCCGCCTTCATCGATGCTTGCTAACAGCACTTGCCCCTACAGTCTGTGGAAGCTATACGGGAGATCGTTGTCTTTGCACGGTTGTGGAAGGTATCATATAACTAAATATAAAGATTATATCTACATTCACTTGTTTTCAACAGTTTCACAATCTAACAGAGAGGGCCCCTTGCCTCTCTGTAAACATCTGGCAGTTCACCTGCATTGCTGCAAGCAAGGCGTGGCTCTGTATAACAAAGACATTGATTATTTACGCAGAGAATCTCACCCAGAGCTATAAAAACGCTGGTGAAGAGATTATAACAACACGGACATCCATTATAAGTGCCTCATTCGGAAGGATGTTGAACTTTTTTCGCAACCTACGTCGTCAACCGAGCTTTTCGGAGGTGCGGGGGGGGGACAACAAACTAAACGCCAAAGGAAGTTATAAATAAATGGATTTTCAATCTAGATTTAGCAAACAAAAAAAATGTCCAGGACATGAGCATCGTACCTACTCCTGGCATTCAAATCTCTCTTCGTCGTAGTCTCTGATGGGTTACCCATCAACTGCAACAGAACATCAACAGGCCGATTGTGGCCACGTAACCCCAAACTAAACTACGGACCATATAGTAGACCACCTTGCTCGTTCAACGCAGGAGGAATATCAAAACTACTCCAGCTCTCTCTCCGGATGCGCCTCTTGTGGCGAGCGCCAGACCTCAACATTGGTATCCGGCCCCTGGACGCATCGCTGCTTCCATGATGAGCGAGGAGAGAAGCCGTCTGCGTGTGAAGAAGGCGGATTGTTTGCCTTGGAGTGTCGACTCGTTACTCTGGCCCCGTGGAGAGACCGGGAAAGACCGGGTGGCCGTTCTATCGCGCGGCGCGCAGTTGCCCCCCTGTCGATATCAGTCCGCGGTTGGCCCGTGAGCTGCTCAGATTTGTGTCACCTGTGGGTGGGTGGTGGTGTCGCTGCTCAGATTGTATCACCTATGGGTGGGTGATGTTGTCGCTGCTCAGATTGTATCACCTGTGGGGGCGTTGCTTGTACGACGACAACAACAGCAGCGCGAATATAAATCGGCGGCGGCAGGGGCACGCAGACTCGAGCAGTGAACTCTCTGCGCGCCACGCCGCCGCTTCTGTTGCTGCTGGAGGTCGACTATCTTCGCTACAAGGTTCTATTGTTCACATTACTCTCTCTCTCTCATTGCTTTGTTGATTCCACTTGAGTGACTAACAGAAAAACAAACGGATGCCGACTGCGTAACCTGTAACTCGGCGTTTTGAATGTAAGTTTAACTTCTTTAGCATTCTACATAGCCAACCGTGCTAGTCTTACGTTATCTATAGCTATTCCATGAAGCGTATCACCGTTACCCGTGGCGCACCGAAGGCATTGGCGTTGGTGTAGACCGTAAAGCCTGTTCTCATATAACGCATTCGTAGTTGCGTTGCTGAAGAACACCGCGTTATGTAAAAATCGCGTTAAAATAAATAATATATAATTTACTGGATAAAGCGCAGTCCGCGATAACAAGTGAGATGCGTACGCAGGCTGAACAAAGACTGAGGTTGCGCGTGGGTAGTATCTCGAAGCATCCAGCAACATCCCAACGCCTTGTGTGGTGATTTTACGCCAAGGCAGCCGTACGACCGCTTATTCCTACTCGCGCTGCGAAGTAGTTCCGTTCACTCGATCGCGTTATATCCAATTCGCATCCGCGTTATATATATAAAAAAACACATGTTCCCAAATAGATTCTTCGCATTATATTCAATTCGCGTTATGAAAGCTACGCGCGGCGTTACAGGAGAGCAAACCATGTAAGAAGCGCGAAAAATAAGTGGAGAATTCGCCTCCTCTGCCGGAATGATGCGCTGCCAGCAGGCCTGCTGGTTGATGTGTGTGCTAGACATTGCCGTCCGCAGCTCTGCGTCCTTGTGGACGTTGCGGCCTAATCGTGATGTGCGAACATCGTGCGTGCATCGCAAAAAAAGAACGCGTTCACTGTGCACACGTCGAGGCAGGCACGCAGGCCCAGCGGTGGCGCGTTCGCTGCTCGTTGCAGAGCTTCACGTATCGGCTCCAGCGGCCACCCTGGTTAATACTGCGGATGTATTAACTACGACGATTACGACGCGACGCCTGCTTCACCGTTGGCATAAAAAGATTCCGTGACGTCAACCCGACTTTACGGTTAAAATATTGGCGACATTTGACAAATTACACCGCAAATGACTCATTCGGAATTTTAAACGTGGCAGTATCGGCTCCCTCTACGCGAAAACGTGGCAGGACCCTCTTGAAAACGAGTCACTAGACTCAAAGAAGCTTTCGTGGGGAAAATACTATTCATAATATTGACAATGATTGTACGTACATTTGTCTCTGTTAGATATGACAATTGGAAGAAATTGTTTACGTGACCTCTCTCCTCTCACTCCACTCTCCCCCATGCACTCTCCTACCTCTCCCGTCTCATCTCGCTTCACTCTCCTTAAAACACTGTATTACCTCTCATCTCACTCCACTCTCCTCCACACACTTTTCCACCTCTCCCCTCTTATCTCACTCCACTGTCCTCCACACGCTCTCCTGCCACTCCCTTCTCATCCATCTCACTCCACCCTCCTCCACACACTCTCCTACCTCCCATCTCACTGCACTCCCCTCCACATACTCTCCTAGTTCTTATCTCACTCCACTCCCCTCCAGACATTCTCCCACCTCTCCCCTCTCATCTCACTCAGCTCCCCTCCACACACTCTCCTACCTCTCCCCTCTCATCTCACCCCACTCCCCTTCAGTCACTATCCTGCCTCTGCCGTTTTCTCTCACTCCACTCTCCCCCATGCACTTTCCTACCTCTCATCTCACCACACTCTCCTCCACACACTCTCCTGTCTCCCCTCTCATCTCACTTCACTCCCCTCCACACCATCCCCTACCTCTCCCATCTCATCTCACTGCACTCTCCTCCACATACTCTCCTGTCTCTTCCCTCTCATCTCACTCCACTCTCCTCCACACAATCTCCTACCTCTCCCTTCTCGGCTCACTCCACTCTACTCCACACGCTCTCCTACCGCTCCCCTCCCACCTCACTTCACTCCCCTCCACGCACTCTCCTACCTCTCCCCTATCATCTCAATCCACTCCCCTCCACACACTTCTAACTGTCCCTTTTCATCTCACTTTATTCTCCTACTTCTCCTCTCTCAAGTAACTTCACTCTCTGTCACGCTGTTGTCTCGGCTCCTTCTTACAAATCCGCCCACAGTCAACATTCGTTTCACGGGAGGAGGTCGCTCCTTCTCGCCTTCTGCTCCTCGGAGTCTGAAATTATATTCCCTCCTCCTGTAACTCTTTGGTTATTTAAGTAATAGCCATGGATACTTTTTAATTGGGCTCTTCTGAGGGGGCATCTTTCATTATTAAAAATCTCGAGTTTGTTTTTTTATTGCAACGTAATATAAACTGTTTACCTTGAGCAGCAGAACTGTCGTGAGACCCAGCGTCACCCAGCCAGCCACGCCTCGAGCGTCTTGCGCTCACCACTCACAAACTAAACTCAACAATGTTTTTTTATTTTATCAGGTAAGGCCCACTGAGCTCTATAGATATTTTTCAGAAGCGACCTGGCTTTTAAAAATGATAGCTCAACGAAGTGGCGTATCGCCTGAAAACTTATAAAAGCCAAATTCGCTAGACGCGCGTTGATTCTAAATCAGGAGGTGTCCTCATATACACATAATCTTATTAAAACTATTCACGAACAACGTCTTTATCTAGTTCAAAGGAACTCGAACCTAGTCGAGCCTAAACACCACCACTTGTTTTCCTAGCCGCATCGAGCTCGCTCATCGCTTATCGTGTCCCCTCTGTTGAAGCGACTGTAGGTGCGGTTCCATTGAGGCGCTATTTTATAAAAGTGTATATTATTAATATGAGCTTTCATGTGTGCGATTTTCCTGGGAAATCCACTGGCTCTCGCCATCTCCGATGGAGTGGTATGCGTACCGACCGCAGACCGGGTTGCTGTAAATGTCATTTCCTCGATCATCTGTGTAGACACGCGCATGGGTTTTTAGAGATTGATGAAATATCCAACGTCAATATTAATGGTGAAAATTTAGAATAGGTTTTACCCTTTCTGGCAATAAAACAGGCAGCGTTGAAATGTACAAACACTAAATATAACATTTTGCAAGGCGTCGTGTCTGCATTAACTTGTGGAAAAACATGCAATGGAACAGGCTCTGATAATACATGTATTGTCTTTAAAACTACACGAGAGACAGCCTTATTTATTGCCTTGTCTCGCCAGTGTTAGACCAGAGAACGCCAAAAGGCGAACCGTACAAAGATAATGCAAGTAACAGAACACTTACATATATTAATAATATAATATTATTATTCTGTTTGTTTACACAGGAAAGTCTCAATGAGTCTCAAAGCTACTTTTCATGAGGGTCCTTGCAAGTTTTCATATGAGAGGGACGATGATTGCTAAATTTTTTTAAACCGATTGAGTTATTTGCCGTTATATTGTTTTTAAATTTGGACATTTGGCCTAATCTTACAAATGATGCCATGGAATATCTAACGTCACACTGATAAGCACGTGGCATGTGGCACTTATACGATTATTACACCAAGCAGTATTAACCAGGGCGGCCGCTGCAATGACACCGTGAACATATGCAATAACAAGAATTGGTGAACGCGCTACTGCTGGTCCACGTTATCACCCATAAAATACCGAGCATTTAATACATAGATCGCTTAACACTTAGATCTCTTAACACATAGAGGACTTAACACATATATAACTTCACACATAGAGGACTTAACACGTAATTATCACGTGTGTTTTGCTGTAACCAGTTCTTTTTATCCAGGTCTCCATAGAAAATGAGCAATTACTTACCAATGGGTTTTACCTGGGCCAAAATAAAGCTAAACATAGTGAACTTAAATTTCGATTTAAAGCTTTCGTGACTGCAGGGATTCATCTTATTGGTTCTTTCGGTAAAGTCACGTAGAAGGGAAATAATAAAATAATAAAAATAAAATATAATACAATAATTCTCAAGACGTTTCGGCCACAACGCAAGCAGCCGTCCTCAGGTGAAGAACAGGTCTGTCAGGAAGACAGAGTCTGAATGAAACATCCCAGGCTTGGAGCGTATATTTAAGCTGGGTTGGAGGGGGAAAAGCGCCTTGACAAAATAATTTGCATATCAAGAGGAATTTAGAATATTTATGGGAAATGCAGATATGGGATTAGTACTACTTATGAAATGCGTAGGAGGTGGGTGGGGGGTTTGAAAGTCATATTATGCCCGTGCATTATGCAGGATTACCAGCATCAAAGGAAGGGGATAGGGGTAGCATTAATAAAGGGAAGGAATGTTAATAGCATGTAGCTGCAGTAACTAAACCACCACGTAAAAAACTAAAGTATAAACTACATAGTATCATCAGTATACTAAATATACTCTCCAATAAGCTGAGCTACTAACAGTAAGTAATACAATACAATTCTATATCGCAAAAAATATAATATGCTTCCAGCTAAACTTTTTTCTCTTACATCACACGGGTCTACCCCGTACTATATACTGCCATAGACAAACCCAACATTAAATTATATACTGTATTACTATACACCACCCTATACCTTCGACTATACATTGTAATATTACACTATGTATTATTCTACCCACCCTACTGTACATCACACTGCTGTATATTCACTATACAATTACGATACTATATATTACCTTATACATTGTATTAAACATTACAATTTTATACTATTTATTATTATACAATCTGCTATACACTATACCATTGACCGTCGTGAAGAGGAAGCAACGAAATATGTCAATGGGAGAGTGGTGGTAGGAGACTTGCAGCGGAGCAAAGAATCCATTCCCTGTGGAGAATACAAGATATATAGTCAATGCCGGTGAGTGGACTGCGGTCTGAAAGTCACCGTAAACGTGAACACAATCAGTTAAGATCCGAAATGGTTTATTACGTCCTTCAAATGATTGCTGAGCCAGAATTCATCTTCTCGGTTGAAATTGTCTCTGTGTGTGTATATGTGGATCGCCTCATGAACGAATCTCTCATGGTAGCCAGATGGCTTGCAGAGAACCTCTGTCTTGGAGAAGTCAATGTCATGTGAGCCCACTGAATTGTAACAGTGATCTGCCACGGCTGAGGTGTTGTCCTACCGTGTTTCAGGTCTGCTTTATGTTCACGGATGCGGTCCGAGACATGTTGTTTGGTTTCTCCAATGTAACTGCTACCACAGAGGCAACTTAGTTTGTAGACGCCAGGGTACTGTATGTCTGGAACCACATCTTTTACAGACGGGACCAGATCACAGATTTTATGTACTGTGTTGAATCGGACCTGGATCTTGTGTTTAATCAGGATTTTGGAGATCTTTTTTGTGACCACAGCAAGGTGATGGGTTTGAAAGGCTCCTCAACTGCTACCACAGAGGAAACTTAGTTTTTATTATTTCCCTTCTACGTGACTTTATCGAAAGAACCAAGAAGATAGTGAACTTAACACAGCACTTAACACGGGCAAACACGCTATGATAGTTTACACTTATGAATTAAAATACCACATACACGGCACTGGATATCATCATGTAAACACATTTGTAATTTTCCTATAGTTAATTCGCTGGCATAAATGACGCTATAGATTGGATAATGTTAAGAGCAACAAAATTAAGTCCTCAATATCTTCACGTCTCGCTGCAACACATACACACACAAATAGAAAAAAGCAACGACCAACCATATAGCCTAAACAGACTTTTGGGGCAAGTGCTGTTATAGCGAGCACCTATGAAGGCCGGCACAGCACACAAAGGGGTGGGTAGCCAGCACCATGACCAGCTGTCTTTCTCTCCCAGGTGGTGATGTTTACACACTGGGTCAGGTACTCAATTTATAGCTAAACCAAACAAGGGGAGGCCCAGAACTGGTTCAGATAATCGTTACTGGTGTTGACTATAAGCGGGAATCGAACTCGGGTCGCGTGGCTTATAGCGCAGCGCGCTAACCGCTACACTACTGCTCCCCATGCAGTATATAAATACACATACCTAGCTACATATATAATTATATACTTGATCACACACACACGCACGCATATCTAGCTACAAATATAGCTATATACTTGATCACACACACACACACATATATTATATAAATATATAATTATCTACTTGATTACACACATATATATAGCTAAATATATAATTATCTATTTGATCACACGTACATACACACAAATATAATCTACGTATATAATCCTCTACTTGATAAACGCGCGCCCACACGCCCACGTGTAATGAATGACCGTGGCCCCGTGCGTGTGCAGGGCAACTGGAGCGAGCCCCTCTCTCATTCACCGCGTTTGACTTTGTTTACCTCACTTGCCGAGCACAGGGCCCAAAGGCCAGCAACAAATAGTAAATAATACGTTTTAACACGAAGTGTGCAGATTATCGCCTTCTCGTCATCATCATCGTCACGATCCATGGACAGATAGGCCATAGTAGTAGGTGTCCACAGCACATTTTGTCATTTGTTTCCACATTCCTCTGTTTTGTAGTGCCAATACGCTGAAGTTGTGCGCACATCTTTCTGGCACCAATCAATCTCTTATGTCTTCCTCAAGCCATTCTCTGTTAGGTTCTTCCTTTCTTTCGGGTTCCTTCCATTTTTCCAAACAACAACACACCTTGAATTTTCTTGTTGTCCATTCTTCTACTACATATGTGTAAAAATCGTGCCAGTTTCCTTCTCATGACCACCTTCTCCCCTATCTGATATATTTTTAATAGTTTACAAAAGTTTATTTGCGTGCGTGGGTATCTTCCACTGTCAAATTATTCTCACGTTTAGTTTCTCACCACATTTTTTTTGCAAACCTTGGTTTCGGATTTTTTGACGCCCCTGGTTTTATACCTTGAATTTGCTTTTTGTAGCGCACCTCTCCCTGGGACAAGAGACCAGACAGTGCCTCTCCACGTGCGACCCTTTCACATTGGCAATGGTATTTTTTGGTGGCTCAGAGGTCAGAGCCGCTGGGCCAGCACCACTGAGACCCTGGGATCGAATCCAGGTTTCAGCCACTGTCGTGAGTTTACTGTAGTGAGTTTATGATCTCAACCTGGTTAACCAATGGCTGATAGAGACCCACAGACTCATATATAGACTCACATCGAGATATAAATGCGCAGAAAGACCCATACTCTCACATAGAGACCCAAAGACTAACACAAAGAACCATATACACTAATCAACAGAGATACATATGTAGTGATGTACTCACACGGACACTTAGCTTTTCTCCTGTGTCACTTTATTTACCTCGCATCCAGTGTGGATTCTCCTCACTAACACACACACCCTTGTTTCGAACTCCCTATATTCCGCTATCTCTCTCACTCAATACTCCGCTAACTCTCTCACTCACTCACTCAATACTCCGCTAACTCTCTCACTCAATACTCCACTAATTCTCTTCTGCTTCCCTCACACCTCCACCCTCGTCCATGCCCCCAGCAAGGGATTAGCCAACACTGCTGGGGAGGACGAGGTGAGGAGGGTGAGGTCCCAGGCATCTTCTCCCCGACTCTTGTGTTTTTCATCCCTTGAGCACCAACCAACCAATTCCCCGTGTTGCTCCGCACACTTCCCTATATCTCCCTCCTCATTTGAGGTCCTCACTTACCCCCAATTAAGCGGTTCTACGCGTGGCGCGACGATCACACGTGAGCGAGCCTCATGGGCACCTCGCCTCATGGGCACCTCGCCTCACTCGTGTAAAAGCCGACTGCTCGCTTCTATTTATTTAACTTATTTTTCCATTTTACCAGGTCGGGCCTATTGAGCTAGATACTGCAGCTCTTTTTCAAATAGCTCCATGAAGTGGCTTATTATGTGGAAATGTATAGCAGCCAAATCATTCTGAACGCACATTGATTCAAAATGTGGAGAAAAAACCCAGAGGACCTGGAGAAAAAAAATCACGTGACCATGGGAAGAGAGAATGAGACACGCACACTCCAAATCATACAGCCGGCATCAGGGTCGGAATTGAACCCACGACCTCTTGTATACCAGGCAAAGGAGTTAACATTTTCTAGCCACCGCGGCACCATCTGCATTTGCCCGCTGTGTGGCAGAGACACGGTTGATTGCTTCGCTTCACAGTTTCAATATACCCCAACACGACGGTTTATGTATTCAAACGTAATATTATTTATTTATCGACCTGGCTCGATAATAGTTTGCATCTGGGGATGTTTTTTTTTAACCCAACTCCGCACACGTCATTTGGACGTTTGATGTCCGTCCGTCCGACCTAGCAAGCCAGTCAGCTAAACTTAAAAAAATACTACGTGACTTTTTGCAAGGCATCAAATCTGCATGCAAACAAAAATGCTCTGATAATTTGCCAGAAGGGTTAAACCTAATCTGATTTTTACATCTTTTTTGCTGCTGGCAAAAAAAGTCCCATTAGATACTCTACGACCCCGGCGTCATACTTGTTTTCAACAAAAACAATCGATATTCGTCAAGGGCATCTCTCTGGAAGTACACGACCCCCTATAAACAATCTAGCAACAGAGATCGCATCACGGAGAAACCAGATGATCGCTCGAGACGATGACGCAGCGGGGAACACTTTTCCAGTGGTGTGAGTGCGCTCGCACGGCGTGCGTCCGCCGGCTTGACACATCGGCTCCGATCCCGACAGTCCAACGCCATCGGAATTTTCCACGAAGGGACTGCGCGAGTGTTGCCCACGCAGTGGCGTGCCCACGTGGCGCGCGCACGCTGCCGCGGCCCCGCGAGATGGGAATCGCGCGTGCGTGACGCGCGGAGACTTGCTAATGATGACATGTTGGTTGAACTTCTTTCGCACCGTACGTAGCCAACCGTGCTGTATGTTGAACGTCTTTCACACCGTACGTAGCCAATCGAGCTAATGTATGTATGTTGAACTTCTTTCGCACCGTACGTAGCCAATCGAGCTAATCTATTTATGCTGAACTTCTTTCGCACCGTACGTAGTCAACCGTGCTGACGTGTTTATGTTGAACGTCTTTCGTGCCGTGTGTGGGAGGCGTGAGGATGTATGTGTATGTATGTGGTGTTGGCCACCCACTCCCTCGTGTTCCTTTCGGGCCTTTATATGAGCTCGCTAACAGCACTTGCCCCAATAGGCTAAACGTGGGATTTTTGTATTGTTTGTGTACCTACGTGAGGCTGTGTGTGAGAGATTTTGTGTGTGTGATTGCGATAGCGGGAGCGAGGCTGCTGCGGTTAGGCTGTGCGCGCGTTGAGATTGAGTGTGCGCGTGAGATTGCGTGCTGGTGTTTGTGTGTGTGAGAGTGTTTGTGTGAGATTGCGTGCTGGTGTTTGTGTGTGTGAGAGTGTGCGTGTGAGATTGAGTCACCGCTATCGCCACCCCCCATCGCTCGTACCGCCGCTCCCCACTCGGCGAGAACGGCAGTCGGGCACGCGCACTCTCCGTTCACACGACAACGCGGGCACCATAAAGAGAGAGGATTGTCAGAGGCTTCGCGACTGCTGTGTGCGTAATTTGCGACTGGTGAGTGCGTGATTCGCGACTGCTGTGTGCGTGATTCGCGACTGGTGAGTGCGTGATTCGCGACTTCTGTGTGCGTGAGTCACAACTGGTTTGTGCGTGATTCGCGACTGCTGTGTGCGTAATTCGCGACTGGTGCGTGCGTAATTCGCGACTGGTGAGTGCGTGATTCGCGACTGGTGAGTGCGTGATTCGCGACTGGTGAGTGCTTAATTCGCGACTGGTGAGTGAGTAATTCGCGACTGGTGTGTGCGTAAATCGCGACTGGTGTGTGCGTGATTCGCGACTGCTGTGTGCGTGATTCACGACTGCTGTCTGTTCTCCTACAACGTGGTGGTAGTTGCATTCCTGAAGAATACCGCGCCATGGAAATATCGCGTTATAATAAATAAGATACAGTATAGGTGTTAAAACATAGCCCACAATAACACGTGAGATGCGTAACACAGGCAGAACATAGACTGAGGTTGCGTGTGGGTAGCATCCAGAAGCATCCCAACGCCTTGCGTGGTGATGCTACGCCGAGGCAGCCATACGACCACTTATTCCTACTCGAGCGACGTAGTTTCGTTCGCTAGATTGCGTTATATCGATTTCACGTCCACATTGTAAAAAAATGTGTTATCTAATACGTTCATCGCGTTCTCGCCAAATCGAGTTGTAAAAACACGCAGCATTATAGGAGAACGGACTGTACTCAGATTCACAATTACAGTAAGACCCCTCCCCCTCCCCGGTTTACGTCATGGGGGGATGCGTTCCTAAAAGTTGCGACGACGAATATTTAAACGACGTCAATCAAAGCGATATACAGGGTGGTAGTAGTAGTGGGTGGTGGATGTGAAGGCTGAGAGGCGACGGATAATGATACAGGACGGACGACGATGCTGTCAGTGACTTAAGCGTGTGGGGGCTGAGCCGACGTATATCGGGTAGCGGTGTTTAGAATAAAGTGACGACGTGTTTGCCAAATGAGACGTAAATCGGGGTATTACTTCACTTCCTGTTGGTTCAGACCAGGGGTCGGCAACCTGCGGCTCCAGAGCCGCATGTGGCTCTTTAAAGGGCTGCTCCGTGACGTTATTCACATTGCATTGCGGCTCTTTGAATATTTAGTTTTTTGTTAAAAACATTTTTTTGGCTCTTCTTGTTATTTTGCTTGCCGATCCCCCTGGGTTAGATCGTCGTGCGGGTATTGATGCCCGGTGATGTTGGATGTTATCTCCAGCAAAACGTCGCGTAAATAAAAAAAATACTTCTTGGGGTTTTCAACACTCATTCTCCTCCGCCTAATGCTCCGGATTTTATTGATAAACCAAGCCTATTGGAATGTTTTTTCCATGACGTGACAACTCTATTTCATTGGTTCTATCGAGTGATGTAGAGGTTAGTGTCAAAGGAATAATGCCATTATACCGACACGATTTGACCCAACAAAATAAAATCATCATCAACCACGTGCTTATTTTGTGGTGAGGTTTCTCGTTCGCTCATCATCACCGCGACCCATGGGCAGATAGCCCGTAGGTGTCCACTGCACATTTTGTTATTTGTTTCAACTTTCCTCTGTCTTGTGCCAATTTGCTCAAGTAGTGGCCACATCTTTCTGGCACGAATCTTTTCTGTGGACGTCAAGCCATTCTCTGTTAGGTCTTCCTCTCTTTCTGGTTCCTTTTGTAATAAAGCTCGTTGAGGCAACTTCTGGAATACGTCTTTTATTCAACTTGTATTACAGCTTTCCTTCACGCTGCTGACAGGCAGCGTGAGAGGGACAGATAGAGAGAGACACACACTGCCACATGGCAACCCGGAGCCCCGCTCCCGCGTGGCCCCCTTCCTCTGTTCGTTCCCGTTCTGACCACGTGTCGTTCGTCTCCACCCCTATTTAATTACCCGGGTCACGTGGTACGTGTCCAGCAATCCTGGTTAGCCTCCATGGAATCTTCCAGGCCCCCTCGTAAGCTGCCAGAACCACGCCCCTGACTCATCTCCCCATTGGCTGTGGCCAAAGCCAGCAGAACCAATCCCCTACTTACAGCTGTCACCTTTCCATTACGTCAGGGCCACGCCCCTAGGCTTCCCCCCATTGGCTATAAACCAGGACCGGCAGAGCCAATCATCATGACGAGTTGTGATACGTCATTGAGCCGGATATATCCTCACATTACACTTCCATTACTTCATGCAACACATTTTTATTTTTGCTGTTGTTTTACATCCTACATATGTGTCAAAACAGTGCCAGTTTCCTTCTAATCACTGCCTGCATCAATATCATCATAATCATCATCAGGTCGTCTTCTTCTATGTGCGACCTTTCTCTTTCGTCTACGTTGGTCGCTCTTTGGGCCCAGCTGAGATGCAGCAGTATCCTTCTGTAGCAATACATTTCTTGTGCTAATATCTTATCTGCGTTATTCTTTTTTAATGTCCAAGCCTCGCAGGCATACACATCTGTACTGAACAAGCATGTTTTTAAGATTTTCAGTTTGGTTTTGTAGCTGATTTCCTTGCTTTTCCATGTTTTTGAATCCTGCCATTACTCCTTTTTCCTTTGCGAACGTCTCTCTTATGTCTGTCGTGGAGTCGTTGTCCCATGTCAGTAGACATCCCAAGTATACAAATCCCTTTACATTCACAATCTTGCTACCTTCCATTACGTATTCCTTCTTTCTCAACGTTCTCCCTTCCGAATACCATTGTCTTTGTCTTTCCCACGTTAATCCTCAGTCCTCCATCCTGCCCTGACTTATTCAGCGTATTAACACTTTTCTGCAGTGCTATGCAGAATTTTCTTCCATCAGATCTCCATCGTCAATTACAGATTTTAATGAACGTTGCCTTTAGGCAAGGGGTCACTCGGGGCTTCCAGAGGCAGGTGGCAGCAGCGAAAGCTGATGGCCGTGCCGTACTGATGAGTCCTACTGAGAACGAAACTGGTCCACAGCTGTGCCTCTGTTTCACTGCCGCCTGTTAGCACGACGACATTGTCTCCTCAGATCGTTAAGTCGGCAGTCTTACCATAGACAAACCGGACACAAAACGTGCGGTGAGTTGATTTGAGCTGGTGGTCTGTAAGAAGGCTGAGAGCACTTGCAATGCTGCACACCTCTGCGTGCACCAGTTGAAGCTGAGAGCCGCACGTGTTAAAAACAACCTCTCAGTGGCTTAGCGAGGCGCGGTAACTCAGGATTCGGTCCCGTAGCCATGCACTCCGTGTTTTCCCGAAGTCTTCATTGTGAGTAACTCTCTGCAGGTCATTGCCATCAACCTACGTTAGGGGGAGCGAGTACGCAGCGGTTAGCGCACTGCGCCACGAACCTGAGCGACCCCATGTCGATTCCCGGCCACGACTAACATCGGTGGCGGATGATATCTGAATCGTTCCCGAGATCCTCATGTCCACCAACCCGTGTTGACTCGCGTGGTCAAGTATGGTCAAACAGCCCCCTACCATAACTATTACGGAGCTCACGTGTCTAACCACTGCTCACGTGTCTTACCGCTGCTCATGTGTCTCACGTGTCTAACCCCTGCTTACGTGTCTCACCACTGCTCAAGTGTCTCAACCACTGCCAATTACTCCGGGTGCTCGGCAAAGTGGGACCACACTGCGCAAATCAGGACTCCCATCTCACGGAATGTTGTCATTAATACACATGTTGGCGCTGTTCACACAGCCCAGCTTTAATGTTGCTGCAGCCATCAATAATCGTGTCAACTTGTAACGCACCACACGAGTATTTGTTCGTTCGCCCGCTCTCATAGAAAGACAGTGAGGTACGACTCAGAGGCGTGAGGAGGAACCGCAGACGAGCGGGAAGGCAACAGCAGCCAGGCGGCGAGGAGCCAGCGCTCCAAACAATTGTCCAAGCTCTGTGCTCCTATGTTTTTAAGGCCAATGAACGGGCGCTCACAATGCGGTACCCGACGCAGCGACGCCGGTTTTACTGCGCGCGCCTTTTCCACGGAACGTTCGCTTTTTAAACTACCAGTAGTACCATCGGTTAACGTCTCTAATCCGTTCCACGAAAACTACTGTTAAACTGAAATTACTGTTAATCGAATTCACTTATAAGTTGAAAAATGTAGTAAAAAAATGACGGAGTCTGCAAGAGAGCTGTTTCCACTGCCAAAACAGAAAACGTTATAATGTAAACAAATCCAGTCGAGGTCTAAACGCTCATATATGGATGCCACTGATTGGCTGTGGGTATGGCTCAGCCCCAATTTTGAGCGCTCAGATTGCCCAAAATTGTCACCCGCGTGCACAACGTAAACCGTTTGAACAACATTTAAAAGTTAAGTGGAAACCATGGGGTCCCTATGGGAGGCGAACCTTAACCGAAAAACCGTTAATCCATGTCACTGTTAACCGAGGGACTACTGTATGCATAGCACCCTGAGCCAAGACGCTTTATAAATCAAAAATAAAAAACAAGTTGTCTATAGAACACAGGTCGAAAGCAAAATGTCCTCGTGTCAAACAAATAACAAATAACAGCGCGGCGAAGCGACACGGCCCAAGCAACGCATACAGACAGGCGCCAGACAAGCGCCAGACACACTGGGCGCTCATCGCCGGTGACAGCAATCACTGACAGCAGCCACTTATCTGCAACCGCTCAGTAGCAGCCTCATAAAAATAAAAATACAGTAATACATCACGATTTAATATTCGTAATTGCCGAGATTAATGGCCCATCGAATCACCGATATTAATAGCTGGTGGCGGTAAATTACCAGTGCCTCGAATTAATTAACGGCCACAACTGATTGTAATGACTGATCTTAATCTCGGATTCGTAATCACCGATGGTAATATTCACTCATGGTGAAGTAATCAATGATGCTAGTAATTACTAATGCTGATAATCACTGATCGTGATGACTAATGATGGTATTGCTCATGGTAGTATTCACTCATGGCAGTAGTCACTGATAGCAATAACTGATAGTAATCGCTAATGGTAGTACTGACGACTAGTAATACATCACTCTAGTAATCACTGATATCAATCACTAATGCTAGTAATCGCTAATTGTAATCACTAATGTTATTAATCCCTTATGCTATTATATACCAATACGAGTCATCAGCGATCATCACAAATGATGGTATTCATGGTAGTAATCACTGATAGCAATCACTGATAGTGCTAACGAATTGTAATATTCCCTAATAGTAGTAATGACCGATAATTATCACTGATCGTAATTACTGATTGTAATCACTCATCATGATATTCACTAATGTAGCATTCGAATAACTAACATCAATCAATGACATAAATCACCGATAGTAATCACTGACATCAATCACTGATAGTAATCACTGACATCAATAACTAATAGTAATACTCTCTGTCAGTAATCACTGATTGTAACCTGCCTCACTGTGCATCCACAGCCACTACCGCGAGCCGTGCGGTGGAGATCACACGAAGGGCGCCATGGGTCGGCTCAGCTCCTCCCCTCCTCCTCCCCACATCATCCTCATCCTCCTCCTCATCGTCCTGGCCTCGTCACGCCCGGCCAGCGCCTCGTGGAAAACGTGTGAAAAGGACATTGGCTGCACCTGCAACGAAGTTAAGAAGGAAGTGAACTGCCAATACAAGGAATTGAAGGCCGTTCCATCTAGGATTCCTGCGGACACCGAGCCCAGCTAGGAGGAGGAGATGTTGCGGGAGACATCCGTACTCATAACGACAATAACGACATGAATACTTGGACTTCTACCACGACTAGTTACCGTGATGCCGATGCACACGTGCGCTGGGGTAAACGGTCATTGTGACGTGTCGCACGCGTAAGCCGAGTGCATGTAGAGCAAAGGCAACCCCGATCCAGACGGTGTAACATGCTCTGATGGCAAGGTCGTCAGAACAGTGACCAACGAAACCCTTAAGTATGGGTGCCCATTCGTAGAGAGTAAAAACTTTACCGACGATCCAAGCTCCGAATCGGAAAACAAAAGTTATCCTGCGGCAGTGAGCGCGCCCACAGAATTCTGGAGCCTCCTCAAGTTAGCCTGCGACGTGGCGACGTTCGGATCCCTGTCGCTGTGCGCGGCTCACCTCCTCCTGGCCGTCACCGTCATCTCGCTCATCTCCAGCCTCGTCAAGATGCTGCCCTGACGTCCAGTGCAAGCGCCCAACGGCTGTCCCACCGCTCCTCCATTCTGGACCGCATCCCCCGCCTTTCCCGCTTGCTGACCGCGGGTTGCTCCCCCATAATTAATCCCGAGCTTCGAGTTTTGTTTCGTTGGTGGTGTATTTGTTGGCGTTGTTGTCGTTCACTCAATAGGAATCAATCACAAAGTCATATTCTCTTCCCAACCACCCCAGCCACCAACCCCGATCGCCTGCAGGTAGTGGCACCGAGGGTTTGATTCATGTTCATTGTTAAGACGGGAAGCGGCCAGGGCCGTGTTGAGTGTGCCACAGGCTGAGTGAGCCAATCTCATATCAGGTGAAGCAGGCAAAGGACAGCCGTGGGTGTGATGGTGTTTGTATGTCGCTTTGCGTTTTGTAGCGAGGTAGAATAAAATAGAAAATACAGTAATACCCCGGAGTACGTCGGGAATGCGTTCCGGAATGGTGAGACGACGAAGATTGAAATGGCGTCAATCAATTCACGAGTAAATGTGGTTGGAGACGAAGGCTGAGAGGCGACGGATAACCAGACAGGCCGGATAACGATGCTGTCTGCGACGTAAGTCTTTGGTTGAGGAGACGCAAATTGGGTCGTGGTGTTCATAATGTAGTGACGACATAATTCGCGAAACGACGTAAAAAATGTGGAGACGTAAGTCGGGGCATTACTGTATGACAATGATTTTCTCCATATAGATGTCGCTATGGGTTTTAGACGCTTCTTCATTAACTGCCATGTTTGGCGAGAAAATGCTAATTCATGTTGCTAAGCCATAACGTGCCGAGGGCCGTATTTTCCAATCCTCAACCTTTCTTCACTCGAGTGTTTGTGCGACGCAAGCAAAATGAGCAACAATGCTATGAATACGCGCGTTGTGTGTGTGTGCAACTCACATGTGTGTGTGCGTGTGTTGCTCAGCCGCTCGTGTGCGCATTCTGTTGCTGTGTCGCTTTCGTTGCGCATTCCACCTGCCGACAGTTCAACTCGCGTCGACTGTGAGAACACGAACTCGCGAAGGCGCACGCAGTGGGAGCGCGTGGCGAAAGCTCGGCAGGAGACTTGGATACAGCGTATGCTTGGATACAGCGTAGACTTGGATACAGCGTAGGCGTGGATACAGCGTAGGCTTGGATACAGCGTATGCTTGGATACAGCGTAGACTTGGATACAGCGTAGGCGTGGATACAGCGTAGGCTTGGCTACAGCGTCGGCTTGGATACAGCGTAGGCTTGGATACAGCGTATGCTTGGATACAGCGTAGACTTGGATACAGCGTAGGCGTGGATACAGCGTAGGCTTGGTACAGCGTAGGCGTGGATACAGCGTAGGCATTCATTAGTATTGATATGTATGATGATATATATACGGTAACTTCGGTATGGCATCACGGTGAACAAAGCCTGGGTCCCCTGTTTTCCACAAGAGGCAGATAGCTACGGCTTACGTGTAACCCTGCATCACACGTGCGTCTCGGGAATGATGTTGCGTTGTTGTTGTAGTAGTAGTAGCTTTCACGAGTGTTCATGTCAAATAAACGTGATCCTCACTCATTCTCTGGCCCTCACCCACGAGTGAGTATTTCCGAATACATTTCTAACCCACGTTTTTATCGTCACATCGTCATTTGTTTTGGACCTAACACTATGTCCAATGTTACACGGGACTGTAGTCGTAATTGGACATCCGTTATTTCCCGAATGTTGGAGCAGTGAAGCTTCCATACCTTTATAACAGATTTTATTTGCAATTACGTCTGTGTTTTAAACACAGCTCTGGTTCTGGAAACTGTCCCTTCGTCTCAGTATTTCAACACAAAGACAAAGATCTCCCATATATCATTGAATAGGATGTTGGGGCAAGTGCTGTTTGCGAGCACCCATAAAGGACGGCTGGGCACAAGATGGGGCAAGTGGCCAGCACCATGCTCGCCAGGGCGGCTTTCTTTCTCCGGCATCTATTTAAGGCTGAGTCAACCTAAGGGAGGCCCAGGACCGGTTAAGATATTCCTCACTAATATTGGCTGTGAAGGGGAATCGAACTCTGGTTGCCAGGTTCACAGAGCAGTGCTAAAAAACACTGCACCACTGCTCCCCACAGACTCACAGAGATCCACATACACAAACAGTGAGGGAAAAAAGTATTTGATCCCTTGCTGATTTTGTACGTTTGCCCACTGACAAATAAATGATCAGTCTATAGTTTTAATGGTAGGTTTATTTGAACAGTGAGAGACAGAATGACAACAACAAAATCCACAAAAACGCATGTCAAAAATGATATAAATTGATTTGCATTTTAATGAGGGAAATAAGTATTTGACCCCTCTGCAAAACATGACTTAGTACTTGGTGGCAAAACCCTTGTTGGCAATCACAGAGGTCAGACGTTTCTTGTAGTTGGCCACCAGGTTTGTACACATCTCAGGAGGGATTTTGTCCCACTCCTCTTTGCAGATCTTCTCCAAGTCATTAAGGTTTCGAGGCTGACGTTTGGCAACTCGAACCTTCAGCTCCCTCCACAGATTTTCTATGGGATTAAGCTCTAGAGACTGGCTAGGCCACTCCAGGACCTTAATGTTCTTCTTCTTGAGCCACTCCTTTGTTGCCTTGGCCGTGTGTTTTGGGTCATTGTCATGCTGGAATACCCATCCACGACCCATTTCCAATGCCCTGGCTGAGGGAAGGAGGTTCTCACCCAAGATTTGACGGTACATGGCCCCGTCCATCGTCCCTTTGATGCAGTGAAGTTGTCCTGTTCCCTTAGCAGAAAAACACCCCCAAAGCATAATGTTTCCACCTCCATGTTTGACGGTGGGGATGGTGTTCTTGGGGTCATAGGCAGCATTCCTCCTCCTCCAAACACGGCGAGTTGAGTTGAGTTGATGCCAAAGAGCTCCATTTTGGTCTCATCTGACCACAACACTTTCACCCAGTTGTCCTCTGAATCATTCAGATGTTTATTGGCAAACTTCAGACGGGCATGTATATGTGCTTTCTTGAGCAGGGAGACCTTGCGGGTGCTGCAGGATTTCAGTCCTTCACGGCGTAGTGTGTTACCAACTGTTTTATTGGTGACTATGGTCCCAGCTGGCTTGAGATCATTGACAAGATCCTGCCGTGTAGTTCTGGGCTGATTCCTCACCGTTCTCATGATCATTGCAACTCCACGAGGTGAGATCTTCCATGGAGCACCAGGCCGAGGGAGATTGACAGTTCTTTTGTGTTTCTTCCATTTGCGAATAATCGCACCAACTATTGTCACATCACCAAGCTGCTTGGCGATGGTCTTGTAGCCCATTCCAGCCTTGTGTAGGTCTACAATTTTGTCCCTGACATCCTTGGAGAGCTCTTTGGTCTTGGCCATGGTGGAGAGTTTCGAATCTGATTGATTGATTGCTTCTGTGAACAGGTGTATTTTATATAGGTAACAATCTGAGATTAGGAGCACTCCCTTTAAGAGTGTGCTCCTAATCTCAGCTCGTTACCTGTATAAAAGACACCTGGGAGCCAAAAATCTTTCTGATTGAGAGAGGGTCAAATACTTATTTCCCTCATTAAAATTAAAATCAATTTATAACCTTTTTGACATGCGTTTTTCTGGATTTTGTTGTTGTTATTCTGTCTCTCACTGTTCAAATAAACCTACCATTAAAATTATAGACTGAACATTTCTTTGTCAGTGGGCAAACGTACAAAATCAGCAGGCGATCAAATACTTTTTTCCCTCACTGTATGTGAATGTCATGGGGAGCATGCTGAGGTTAGTTGGGGGAGCACGGGACCGCACCCGAGATAAATTATGAAAGAAGACGGTGGAAAATGCTGATGGCAGGGCATAATTAGACCGTGTGTATGGAACACGATCACCCATATAGACTGTGTATGGAACACGATCACCCATATAGACTGTGTGTATGGAACACGATCACCCATATAGACCGTGTGTATGGAACACGATCACCCATATAGACTGTGTATGGAACACGATCACCCATATAGACTGTGTATGGAACACGATCACCCTTACAGACCGTGTGTATGAAACACGATCACCCATATAGACCGTGTGTATGGAACACGATCACCCATATAGACTGTGTGTATGGAACACGATCACCCTTAGTCCATGTAGACTGTGTATTTAACACAATTATGTGTAGCCCATATAGACTGCGTGTATTTAACACAATCACCCATATAGACTGTGTATTTAAAACGATCACCCATACAAACGTTGCGTATTTAACACAATCACGTGTCGCACATAGACTGTGTGGATTTAACACAATCATGCATGACCCATAGAGACTGTGTATTTAACACAATCACGTATGACCCATATAAACTATGTGTTTAACACGTCGGCTTTCGCTACCAATATCATCCATAATATACGTTTTTGGGTTAGATCGCGTAAATAGATAAATGTGTCGTTAAAACCCGCCACCACCAGACACAGTCAACTTGTAAGGGTTGTCATGTAAATAGAACATGCCAATTCGTCACTAGTGTAATAAAGGACTCCCAGGCGATGTCGTTCTCCGTGTCCTTTATTGGGTTCTTGCTCACACCCTGCGATGTCTCCGCTCCGACCCGCACCTGTTCCTCCTTGTGCCTCCGCACTCCGTGTTGTCTCCCACTCTCTCTCTCTCTGCAGCCACACCGCTGCCCGTGTGCTCCGCACACTCCGCAGCCACCCTGCTGCTCCGCGTAGCTCCGCACTAACAGCAGCCACTCTGCTGCTCCGTGCGCTCCCGCACACTCTGAAGACTCCCCGCTGTTCCACGCGCACCACTGGCCGACGGTGCCGTAACTCCAGCCACATCGCTATCGTGCCACTCCTCGCCAGCACTCCGCGTGGCCTCTCCCTTCTCAATCCTGACTTCACTCCCGGTCCCCTTCCGGTTCTCCCCTTATATCCTCCCCCTCACGTGACCCTGACTCCGCCCATACTCACGTGACCCTGTATTTGCTCGCATTACATGACCCCCCCCCCCCCTTGTAGAAAAACCCAGCCGTCCCTGGCTGCAACAGACCAAAATAATGCTAGCAAAAGTCCAGCAACAGGCATAACAAGACACGGAGATTATAACAACAACAACGACAACACAACAACAATAAATAGGTTAATTAACGAAAGGAAAGGGACTTGGAGCACGTGCGGGTCGCCGGCCCATCCTGAACGGGGGGCGGCCCCCGCATAGAACGTGACCACGACAGAGTTTTAGGAGCGGTGGGATCAGAACCGCCCGCCGCTGTTGGAGTCCCGCCAATGTCAGAGTCCTGTACCCCCGGGAGACCCGTCGCCGGCGTCTCCAGCAAATGCGTCCGCGGCGGGTTTGGAGGGGCGGCGGGGCCAAATGTCCCCGTCACCGGGGTAGGCCCACCCGGAGCTGAACTCACTGTCTCCGTCCGTGTCACGGCCGGTCCGTCTGTAGAAGGCACGACAGGCACGCTCGCAGGTTGAACAGGCACAGTCAGTGGCGCGTCGGACGCAACAGACACTGGCAAGGCAACGTTAGGAGATGACGCATCCGGTTGTGGGGCCACGTAGGGTTTCAAGCGAGACGTATGTACATACCAGCGCCGCGATCCGAACTGAACACGCGCGGACTGCGGACTAGGCACCTCAATAAGCTCAATCGGCCCCTGCCATGGTTTGTGCAACTTAGGGGAGGTCCTTACTCGCACCTGCGGGCAGTGCAGCCAGGCCATGTCCCCCACTCGCCAGGGGGATTCCCCATCCGAGCGCTAAGCACAACGTTCGTTCCGGGCCTGGGTGTTAGCCGTAGCCAATCTGGCCCCCTCCCGTGCCTCCGCCACGCGATGAACGGCATCCCGAATGTACTCCGGAAGAGGCTTAACAGGACCCTTCGCCCCCGTACTCAGCTGCACGTCCATCGGCGGCACATTCTCGCGGCCGTACATTAAAAAAAGGTGAGTACCCCGTCGACGCATGAGGCGTCATCCTGTATGCAGAGAGCACCCCAGGGATATGCAAATCCCAATCAGCTTGCTTTTCGCTAACCGTGTGACAGAGCATAGCCGACAGGGTCCGATTAAGGTGTTCCACCATTCCATCCGTTTGAGGGTGGTAGGGAGAGGTTGGAACTTTCTTGGTCCCCAGTGCAGCACACACCTCAGCCAATAATTTTGAAGAAAAATTTCGCCCCTGGTCCGTAAGCAACCTTTCCGGCGCCCCTTTGTCCAATACATAACCGAACAGGAACACGTCCGTAATAGACGCCGCCGACTGGTCCGGCAAGGGCCAAGCTATCGGCCAGCGGGAGAGGTATTCCTCCGAGCAGACGGTGGAAAGGGCCCCAAAATATCTAACGCCACCAACTCGTTAACGCGGGACACCTGTATGGACTGCACTGGTGGAACATATGGGTGTTTAGGCGGCTTCTGCCGGGCACAGTCGGGACACGCCCGAATGTGCCCGACGACATCGGTCGTCATGCCGTGCCAGAAGTTGTCCCGCTGCAACGTTAACAAGGTTTTCTGCACCCCGAGATGTAACAAGGTCTCGGAGTGCAGAGTCCGAACCAATTCGTACCGTAACAACGACGGCACCACCAGACGCCAGCGATCATGCAACCCTTCTCTCCACATTAGCAACCCATCCCGGAGAGCGGCTCCCGCCGTCCCACTGGACAGCAGGCCCCCCATCCCCTTTGCAGCCGGACCCCGCATAGCTCCCAGCGACTCATCGAGCAATTGCTCGCGAAGCCATACCGAACGTGGCAGGTTCAAAACGCCATCTGCCGGTCCCGGCCATATGGGAGCCTCGACCACCTCACCCGGTCCTGGGCATACGGGAGCCTCGGGCACGTCCACCTCGGACACAACAGGCGCAGGGGGTTGCTGAACCCGCGTACATCTATTCGTGCCCAAAGCGCAAGCGCAAGGGGACTCATGCGGCAATCTGGAGAGTGCGTCCGCATTCGCGTGACGCGTGCCCTTCTGATATTGAATATCGAACGAAAATTCCTGCAGAGTCTCCAACCATCGTGCCAATTGGCCAGATGGCTGGTCGACTCGCAGAGCATATTGCAAAGCCACATGGTCCATGCGCACAATAAACGTACGGCCGTACAAGTACGGCCGATATTGGCGAAGAAAATGCACAATGGACAAAAGTTCACGGCGCGTAACACAGTAACGGGTCTCCGCAGGAGACAACACGCGACTACCATACGTGACCACGCGTTCAACGCCGTTCTTAGACTGGGAGAGAACAGCCCCAATCCCGGTGTCACTAGCGTCAGTATCCAGAATGAAAGGTCGAGTGAAATCTGGATAGTCTAACGTCGGTGCCGACGCCAAACGATCGCGCAGGCCCTGAAATGCTGCCTCTTCCGTCGGTCCCCAGCTGAATCTCCGGCCTTTAGCCGTAAAGAGGTGCAAAGGCCTCGCGATCGTGGCAAAATTTGGAACGAACCGGCGGTAGTATGAGGCGAACCCAATGAACCGACGCACGTCGCCCACCGAGGCCGGAGTCGGCCAGTTACGGATGGACGCCGTCTTCTCCGGGTCCGTGGCGACCCCGTCGGAACTAACAATGTGGCCCAAATAGCGCACGGATCGTTGTAAGAGGTGACACTTTTTGGGCTTAAATTTCAAATTAGCCGAACGCATTCTGGCAAACACCGTGTCCAACCTCCGCAAATGTTCCTCAAACGTGCGGCTGAAAACGATAACATCGTCTAAGTATATTAAGTACGTCTCCCATTGCAGACCCGTTAACACGAGCTCCATCAGCCGCTGGAATGTTGCGGGGGCGGCGTTCAGGCCCATGGGAAGACAATTAAACTCAAACAATCCCTGCGGCGTACGGAAAGCCATCTTTTCCCTCGAGGACTCATCTAGGGGAAGTTGCCAGAATCCCGATGAGAGGTCAAGAGTAGAAAAGAAATTCGCCCCAGACAAGGCATCGAGGGAATCGTCCATATGTGGCAGGGGGTACGCATCCGCAACCGACACCTTATTTAATTTTCGAAAATCCACACAAAACCGCAACTTCCCATCCTTCTTCTTCACAAGGACCACCGGCGTGCTCCACAGGCTGTTGGACAGGGAAATAATGTCGGCGGCCAGCATCTCCTCCACTGCGCCGCGAATGTGATCCCGCTCCGGCGGACTCAATCAATGCGGGTTCATCCGAATCGGAGTGGCATCCCCCATATCAATGTGGTGGGAAAGCAAGGAGGTGCGACCCAAATCGAAATCATCCGCACTAAAGACGTCGGAATACCTCTCCAACAGCGCGCGGAGCGCAGACCGCTGGTCCGCAGTCAAAGACGTATTTTCCCGGCACAACTCAGCAATCCACACTTATTTGAATGGGCATCTTGGCTAGAAAATCGGTACCCAATAAACAGGGCACCGCGAGGGGCCTTGAAATCAACGCTGTCCCAGTAGCCGAAACACCTCCAACCGATATACTGGCGTCCACCTGACCCACAATGCCCAAACTACCCCCATTCACCGATATGCAAGAGTCGCAAACCGGCCTCATGCGCCCCGGCGGAATGGACAAAAGGTGAAATATCACGTCTGAGATAATGGTCGCTGATGCACCCGAGTCAACCAAAATGCGCACGTCGATCCCCTGGATCGACCCCGGCATGGTTGACGAGCCAGTAGCGGCCGCACCTACCCTCCGTGCAAATTTGTGCCACTGCGTCAGCGGCAACTACCCTCCGTGCAAATTTGTGCCACTGCGTCAGCGAGCGACGCGGATCACCCAACGACCCCCCGTTAGTAATGGCACCCGGCCCGCGTAACGATGGTGATGCATGAGGTGACAGGCCTTGCCGGGTGTCTGATGCGTACCGACTTGCCTGTCGTGGGTGGTCCTTCACTGTCGCATCCGTGACCGAGGCCTCCTGCTGGGGCAGCTTCCGAATGCGAGCCCAGCATTCCCTGGCAAAGTGGCCTTTACAGCCGCAGCGGAAACACGCCAGGTCGCCTCGGCGTGCAGCACCCCCTCGGTGTTGTCGCTCCCGCGCCGGCGGCCTTGGTCGCCACCCCGCTCCTCCCCGAGTCGGCCACTGGGTCGATGCAGCCGTCAGCTCCTCAGGACCCCTCTCGTGAGGAATGTAGAGGGCCTCCTGCGGGACCCCTCCTGTTGCGCCGCCGTGGACTGTGGGGCTCCTTGTCCACGCCATCACTTGTTTCCAGCGGCGAAGATTGAATTTGGCATCTAGGCATTTAGCCGCCGTCCGGGACGTCAACTTATCGTGGCTGCACACGGGCATGGGGATGCCCAAGTCCCGGGATAACTCCAACATTTTGCCAATATCAGGGGTTCCAACAAATCGGGCTCTGTCTCTGGATATGCGGCCATTGCTAACTCGATCACCGCGCCCCGGAATGCCACCGGCGATTCTTCGGGTGCCCGCGTCCGCTGCACAAACCTACGGTGTGCATCGTCGGGGGGCTCGTACGCCTTCGCCATCTCCTCAAAGACCCCCTGAAGCGTCGTCTTCTTATCGGCTTTGATGGAGCGGAAGAACTGGACGGACTCGTCATCAAGAAGCGTTGGCAAAACCTCCAAAGCCTCCACATCAGTCCATTTAGCGGACCGTACCGCCGCTTGAAACCGTCAGGCGAATGCGCTCCAATCTCCACCAATGGAGAACTCCTTCACCGTCGTAAGATGCTGGCTTCAGGTCCCCCCGCCGCCTTCATTCAGCGATGATGTCATTTGCGGTAGCGAGGAGATGGTGTGACTCTGCAACGTATTCAAAATGGCGGCTCCCGGTCGTTTGTCTCCGACCACACCCAAGATGGCGTCTTCCCGCGTCGGAGGCGGCAAGATGGCGTCTTCCCGCATCAGAGGCAGCAAGATGGCGTCTTCCCGCCGTTCTTCCCCGACCACGCCCAAGATGGCGACTCCGTGCCGCGTGGTGGAGAGGGCTGGAAACGACGACGAGGCCCCACTCGGCTGCCCTCTTGTCGGGCTCCCCGGACTCGTCGAGGGCGTCACCAGGGTGCAAAGCTGAGTTAAAATAGCCTTCAGCGACTCCAGTTGTGTCGCCACGTGTCACCACCCTCCCTCGACGCCCATCCCCGAAGACGGTCCCGCAGCGCCGACGACATCTTGCACTCTCAGCGCTTCGCCCATTCCCGTCTCGCCTCTACCTTCCATTGTTGGTAGCGCCACCGCCGGAGAAGAGTCGTCGTCTTCGTCAGAAGATGGCACAGAAGATGGTGCAGGTATGGCCTTCTTCCTGAGCTGTTTCGACATGTCTCACTTCTGACACCAGTGTAATAAAGGACTCCCAGGCGATGTCGTTCTTCGTGTCCTTTATTGGGTTCTTGCTCATACCCTGCGATGTCTCCGCTCCGACCCGCACCTGTTCCTCCTTGTGCCTCCACACTCCGCGTTGTCTCCCACTCTCTCTCTCTCTCTGCAGCCACACTGCTGCCCGTGTGCTCCGCACACTCCGCAGCCACCCTGCTGCTCCGCGTAGCTCCGCACTAACAGCAGCCACTCTGCTGCTCTGTGCGCTCCCACACACTCTGCAGACTCCCCGCTGCTCCATGCGCACCACTGGCCGACGGTGCCGTGACTCCAGCCATGTCGCTATCGCGCCACTCCTCGCCAGCACTCCGCGTGGCCTCTCCCTTCTCAATCCTGACTTCACTCCCGATCCCTTTCCGGTTCTCCCCTTATATCCTCCCCCTCACGTGACCCTGACTCCGCCCATACTCACGTGACCCTGTCTTTGCTCGCATTACACTAATACAGCACACCGGTGTGTTGGAGCGCCAAGCCACAACATTTACAAACTGAGTAAGACGTTTCGCCAATAATTACAACTAGCTTCATCAGACGACAGACAGATTTGTAGAGAAGTCTTACTGTTTCGTTCCTTTCTAGAGGCTTAGATGTCGATTTAAAGCTTTCGTGACTGCAGGGTTCTTTCGGTAAAGTCACGTTGAAGGGAATTAATAAAATAATGAAAATAAAACATAATAAAATAATTCGTCAGACGCTGTCTTTCCGACAGACCTGTTCTTCACCTGAGGACGGCTGCTTGCGTTGTGGCCGAAACGTCGTGAGAATTATTTTATAATGTTTTATTTTCATTATTTTATTATTTCCCTTCTACGTGACTTTACCGAAAGAACCAAGAAGAGGCTTAGATGTGTTGACCACTCTTCTGCACAATGTTGAGGCAACGTACATTATGCATGTGCATTATGCGAGCCCTTTGAACTTGTCCTTCCTGTCTATTGTGTTTATTAAAATAGCCCAACCAACGGTAATTCCTATTGAAGTACACAGCCCTTTGTAGTCATGAATTTAAATAATGTATTATTTGATTATTTGCTTCCACGCAGCAGTAAGACAGTAGCTCTCCGAACGGTTAAAGTTATTTTGATTTCTTTCAATTTCGATAGATTCTCTAATTAGTCTTGGCCAGTAGTAGCTAGTTTTGCACAAAACTTCAACATTACCAAAATCAATTGAGTGTCATTGTTGGTACGTGTGTTCTGCTACTGCTGACAGTTGCAGTTTCAATGCTCTTGTAATTTGATTTGGTTTTGGTATTCAATGTCCTGTTGATTTGTGCATCATTGTAACCGTTCATTTGCAGCGCTTCTTTAACATGTTGAATTTCACTTCTCAAACTGTCACCATCTGACACTTTCTTAGCTCGATGAATGAGCATCTTGATAAGAGCAGATGTCTGTGCACGGCCGTTGTGTTGCGATCGAAACGTCGTGGTTTTTTTTTTACTGAAAAAACAAGAATACGTCTACATTATAGACTGCCAGTACGCTTACTCAGGTTAATAAACAGACTACATTCTACATTATAGACTGCCAGTACGCTCACTCAGTTTAATAACCATTGCTACAGTCTACATCATAGACTGCCAATACGCTCACCAGAATAAAGACCAGGCTACGGTTTACATTATAGATTTCCAGTACACTCACCGAGAATAAGAACCAGGCTACAGTCTCCATTATCGACTGCCAGCACGCTCACCGAAGTTAAAAACCAGGCTACAGTCTACATTATAGACTGTCAGTACACTCACCCAGCTTTATAACCATTGCTAAAGTCTACATTACAGACTGCCAGTACACTCACTCCGATTCAGAACCAGGCTACAGTCTACATTAGTGGCTTTTTATTATTTGTATTCACTTTATTATTTATTATTTTTATTCACTTTATTTTTATTATTACTTTTCTATCTACACGACTTTACCGAAAGAAACAAATAATATGAATTCCTGCAGTCACGAAAGTTTTAAGTCAAAATTTAGGAAAATCTTGTTTGTTAATGAACAAAACAAAACATTTGTAGTAAATAATTTATGGATCTTGTTTTATTACAAAATCCATACAAAAACACACACTTCCTTACACAAGTTGAAATAAATTATCGGATAAATCACTCAAAATTAAGCACAATTGACGATTTCGATTGTTACGTTTTTCGATTTAGAACGAATGCTAACGATCGATTGATGCGCATGCTTAGTGATACCACTTCCCTGCTCCAGCATAGAAGACTCGGCCACTAAGTGGATAGCAGGGCCACGCCGATGAACATCAATCAAACTCTGCCTACTGGTGTAGAGATATGGAAACTATTGCTGTAGAGGCGATCACGTGGATTTCGGATTGTTGCGAAGGGAAAAATTATATTTCCGAAATATACCTCGCGCAAAATATAGCAGCGCTATTTCTGGTGTTTGTTACTGAACAGCGACATGCGCATGAAAGCAAGACGCACGGTAACTTAATTGTGAGTATTGTACCTTTAAATATATTTTTATGAATACTGTCAGTGTGAGACTGTCTTCTTCTAAACTCAATACACGGTGGAAATAAAATAATATATATAGTGACGGTCTACATATTATTGTATACGGGTTAAAATCCACCCGTAGCCATTTCAGTAACAAGTGAGTCGGGAGAAAGGAGGAGGTGGGGGCACAAAGGGATCTTGCATCGCCCTCCCCCCATTGAAATGGGTAGCTGCTCCCCTGGTTATGTACTGTCAAGTGAAGCAACTGGTCTGGTTCATGCAACTATTTGCTGGAGGCAAGCTGGCAAGGGGAGGGTGAAGAGAGACTTTAGCTGGTTACCGGCCAGATATAGGTTTTTCAGCTCGGTGAGGTGATTGAATACTCCCGGGGGGAGAGCACACACCAATATAAATTACGAGAAGCAGAACAGAAACTATTAAACTACAAAATGTGTGTATCACAAAGGCTATTGTACATTTGTGCACCTGAGTTATATGTTTTTTTGTATTAAATTACTCCGTGTATTTTTACGATGCATTTTACACGCATGGGCCTAGCACGTTGAGCGAATAACGGCACGACTGGGTGTGGCAATTGCCTTGACAGACGGAGAATGGGAAGGTCGCCTCTCGAGCGATGAACTACGATCAGGTCAATCACAGGAGCGAGCGCTGCTTGACACAAGCAGGCGCGAAGGCCACAACATCAAGCAACTCCATCGGATGAATTTCACCCAAACTCGGCATAAAGGATATAATGTGTTTTTTTTGTCAGTTGCTTTTCAAATGGCAAACGACAGAACGATACCTTAAGCTGAGCCTAATGAATATATAAAAAACCCACTCCAGGAATAAAAACTACAGTGGCGAAAAATGCCATCTGTACCTTAGTGTTAAACACCGATACACACGAAGGAAGATAACCGTGAGTAGGCAAGCTCTGTAGATTTCGTAAGCGTCGGTTTTACTGAGTTTGCGCCACCAAATTCTCTCCCTTGCCTTTAGGATACACATTGTTTTCAAGCTCCCGTGTCTTGAAATGCCACCGCTACATCGGAACGCGATATTAATCAAATTTTTGGTTGGTCCTGCAGCAGCTTGCCCGCTGAATGAACGCAGCCCCGCGACCATTCAATGCGCAGCCCCCACGTTCCAGCCTGCAAGAGACTTCAGCTGGTTACTGCCTAGATATAAGTCCTTGAGCTCCCTCAGTTGATCGAACACACCCGGGGGGAGAGTCTGTAACAAGTTGATATTCTATATTCACGTTCAGAGGCAAGTAGGAGACCAGTTACAGCCGTGCGGATAGCTTGCAGTTTCACGAGTGCCAATTAACATATAGTGTTCGTCAAATGATATTGCTCTGTCACCCTGACATCAGGGTCGCTGCTATGGTGGGGGGGGGGGGGGCAGCTTAATGCGACGCATAAGGGCCCAGTCGGCCACAAGGGGCCCCGAATCAACATATAAACAAGTAACAACATGGTAAGAATTTTAATTTGAAAAAAATGTGTTCATAAAAAATTTCCTGCGGTCTACCGTGGACCAAACCCGATTAACGCATCTGGCTATCGTATCAATAGAGCAGCAGAAGGTTGCGCGATCCACCGCCTTTTAGGTAACCCTAGAGCAGGGGTGTCCAAACTTTTTGCAAAGAGGGCCAAATTTGATAAAGTGAAGATGCCCGGGGGCCAATAGTTCCTTCCGACATTTTTACCACAAAAAGTTACGTGAAAACACACTGTTATAAAACAATTATCATTGTCACAATTACCTTTATTTTTCAAATGACAATGTAACCAAATATAAGCCACTCAGGCAGACGTGAGGAACTCTAAAAACACAATTCTGCCTTTCATTCAGTCAGATAACATTGAACAAACTGTATAGAATACCTTAAATTTCCATGAGTTAAATATATTTGCCTCATGAACATTTTAAACAGGAGTTATAAGTAATGCAAAGTGGTCTGTCATCATTAAACTTTAAAACAAGTGAATTTTGCCCTCTCTCTTTACGTTGAAATCCTTAAACAAGTCATCCGTCTCTTTACAAATTAGACAAACACAATTTCCTCGATTTCCAGTGAAGAAGTATTGTAATTCCCACCGCTCCTGAAAGTGGCGGCCCTCACTGTCAACTTTTCTCTTTTTTTTGCAGTCGCCATGGCAGAAATGATTCGAGAAGGGTTCGCGGCACGGATGCAGAGCCAGATAGCATTAGAATGGTGCTGCCACCGTGTGGCGGAAGGATGAATTACATCTTTAAAGTTTTATGATTTATTTATTCTGACAAAGCTAGCGAGCCATAAATAACACATTATAAGACCGAAGCTGCGGGCCATATAAAATCTGACCGCGGGCCGTGATTGGTCCGCGGGCCGGACTTTGGACATGCCTGCCCTAGAGCGTTGGGATCGGCATGAAAGAAAGACGCACAATAACTTTGTACTTTTAAATTATGTTATATTGATACTGTCACTGTGAGACTGTTTTCCTCTAAACCCAATACACGGTGCAACTAAAATATGTTTTTAGTTATTTGGGGTTTTTCAGGGGCGCCTGCGCCTACGGCGCCCCTCTCAACCATTTACGACCTACGGCCAGGAAAGTAACTAAAAAAATTGCACACGAACGACGCATTCACTCAAGCACCCGATGTTCCGTTTTGAAGTTTTAAAATGAAACATCTTTGAATTGTATTATGTTTTGAATTAAATAATTGTATTTCTTCATTAAAAGCTAATATCATTTTACATCTGGAAGACTTCATTGAAAACGACATTTCGTGTGAATTTTATCTCGTTAAGTAAATTGCCTTGCAGAGGGTTCGGTTCAATGCGGAACTGTTTGGGATTGCGGGATCGAGATAAGGCGACATAGAACTGGCTATGCGAAAAGACCGCCGTCTGTAGATCGATTCCAACGTAATCGAACGTCTGTCCCTGAGCCTCCGTCGTTCATGCAGGGGGCGCATAGGTTTGCAGTGCCTCCTGCATGAAAACGACGGAAAGTGCAGCGTTCATCACAGATAGATAAAGTTGCGCGCTTATATAAGAGTATAACCTACATAGTATTGTATATGGGTTAAATACATCCGTAGCAATTGCAGTGAATGTGAGTCGGGTGAAAGAAGAGGGGCCCACAGTCGGATCTTGCATAGCTCCCCCGTTGTAATAGGTAGCTGCGTCTCTGACAAACATATGTAATAAAACACTTCAACGACGAACGTTGACTTGCGTCTTTCTATATTTATTGCTATGTCGGCTGTACAGCTCCGCGCTCCTTCTCGGATGGTAATCGTTTATTTCTTCTCGGCACGGCGTGTGTTGACTCCTTCCCGCGCATGGCTCGCTCACGCTGTCCGCTCCTGCGCACCGCTGGCTGGTGGCGCGCAGGGAGACAACCCTCGAACCGCCACGTGGCCGCTGGCGTTCCGAGGGGCGAGACGTAGTCCCACTTCCAGACTTCCCACACTGACCCCGAGCCTCTTCCTGCTTCCCCTTATATCCCTCTCACGCGGAGCCAAGCCCCGCCTCTAGCCATGCCCCCTCTATAACCTTCCCAATGGTTCCCCACGAGCACCCTTGAGCTCCGTCCCCGAACTTTGGCTCAGATGAACCCATGTATCTTGATTGGCTTATGACTGATGCAGCAGAGACTATCCAACCGGTCGGCGACCGTCGGTGTACTCTCTTATTGCACATACACTATGAAATCCCCTTCGGTCTGCAAATATCCACAGGAATCATGACTCATATGAACAATTGATGGACACGATTTCTCATTTACAATTTTTATCTCTCAGTTCCTTCGTATGTTTGTGGATAATTTGGTCTCTTTTGTCTGCACTGAGAAATAGAAATGAGTGCAAAGTTTGCTCTGATGTTCTTTTAGTCCCAGGACGAATGATCAGCACGAGACTAAAAGAACATCAGAGAAATATTAAATACTCTCAAATACAACTGTCAGCAGTAGCAGAACACGCGTGCCAACAATGACACTCAATTGATTTTGATAATGTCGAAGTTCTGTGCAAAACTAGCTACTACTGGCCAAGACTAATTAGAGAATCTTTCGAAATTGAAATAAATAAAAGTAAATGTAACCGTTTGGATAGCTACCGCCTTAGTGCTGAGTGGAAGTGAATAATCAAATACAGTGATCCCTCGTTTATCGCGGTTAATGGGGACCGGAACCCTTCGCGATAGGTGAAAATCCGCGAAGTAGGATTGGCCCTCCTAGGAATTTCCGTATATGTGTGTGTGTGGGTACCAGAATGTTTAAAATATGTATATTTATACTTTATATATATATATTTTACTTAAAGCTATTTAATTATAAAACCTTAATATTATACATTCACTCACTCACATATATTTTACTTAAATCTATTTAATTATAAGAACCTTAATATTATACATTCACTCTCTCTCATACGATACGTATGGGAGAGGATGCGATGATGCGCAGCCAATCAGCTCACGGGATACTGTACATCCACTTGTGCTCTTATTCGTCGATCTCGCGCCGGGAACCAATCACGTGCCTTGTCTGAGTGCCTGTGGGTACAGTATGTACAAAGCCTCTGAGAGAGTTTCTCTTTTTGTCTGGCATCCTGGGAAACCGTTTCTCTCGCGCATCACGATGAAACAACGCTGCTTTCCGCAATACGGCTGCCGATATGGTGGTATTTTTGAATTGTTATTTTTCGATGATAATTTTTGAAAAATCCGCGATGCACTGAGGCCGCGAAACTTGAACCGCGAAGTGGCGAGGGATTACTGTAATACATTATTGAAATGTATGCCTATAAAGGGCACCATACTTCAATATGGGTTACCGTTGGTACAGCTATTGTAATAGACACAATGCTCAAAGGGCTCGTATGCATAATGTACGTTGACTCATTAACCCCCCCCCCCCCACTTTGCACAAGAGCAGAGAAGTGTAGTCACCACATCTACACCTCTATATACGGAAAGAAGCAGTTAGACTTCTCCCCAAATCTGGCTATCGCCTGAAGAAGCTAGTTGTAATTGCTAGCAAAACGTCGTACTCAGATTGTAAATGTTGTGGCTTGAATCTCCAACACACCGGTGTGCTGTATTAGTGCCGAATTGGCAAGTTCTGTTTACATGACAACCCTTACTAGTTGGCTGTGTCGGGTGGTGGCGGGTTTTAACGACACATTTATATATTTACGCGATATAACCCAAAAACCTCTTATGGATGATATTGGTCGCGAAAGCCTACGTGTTACTTATGTTCTCCACAACGATGCTTATATATTTTTCTGAGTTAATAAATATATATCATTTCCTTGTGTTGTATATACTTCGCTTCGAACACGTGAGCTGCAGTCTGATTCCTCGCGATTCTGCCTAGGCTCGTGTGGTGGTGCCATGACAGACACGGGCAGCCATCCTTAATCCCAGCCAGTGACAGTCACTGCAAACGAGCGTCAACAGAATTGTTGTCGTTATTCAAATCTGTTCAGCAGTACGTGTAGAATAAAACAAAAATCAGAATTAAATAAACGAGACAATCGATCGATAATGAAGGAACGACTGCAGTTTAAAACACTTGCTGTCTAATGCCCGATATAATACTAAGTGGGATAGACATGTTTCCATTGTAGAGTATATGTATTGACAACAACAATAAAACATTTTTTTACCAGGTAAGGCTCCACTAAGCTATGTAGCTCTTTTTCAGAAGCGACCCGGCCACAAATGATAGCTCAACCAAGTGGCTTATCACGTGTAAATTTCGAGCAGCCAAATACTCGAAACGCGTGTTGATCCTAAATGTGGAGGGAAAAAACGGACAACCCTGCAAAAAATCTACGCGACCACGGGGAGAGAGAGACACACAAACTAAAAATATATAGGCGTCAGGGTCGAGATCGAATCTACGACCACCTGCCTATCAGGCGAGGTAATTAACATCGCGCCACCACGAGATTGATCCACGTGTGAGCGGCATCTCAAAACGTAGCCGACTGTGATGTTAATTTTTGGACAGTAACATACGCAGTGCTACGCACGTCCTTATCACCAGTTGGACTAACCAGGCTCACGAGACATAGATTTCAGTAGTCCTCATTTAGATCAAAGTGTAAAGTCAAATTAAACTCGGGATCCAGTTTGTTTAGTGGCGACAAGATCGAGATGAACGGACATCTTGATGGATAGTGTACAACACGCACGTGTCTGTGTGTGGCCGAATGGCTTGGTAAGCCCCCTGAATCGCCTTGGAGGGTAGAGACTGCAGTATGTTGCTTTTCAACCAGAGGGACTCGAGGTTTGGAAAGTGATCAAACACTCCCGCGGAGAGACTCTCTATGCCTGCGGATTCCAGCCCCAGGTAGGTGACGCTGCCCAGACCCTTAAACGCGGTCGCATCCAGAGATTTGAAGTTGTTGAAATCCAGCCGCAGCATTGTGGTGTCCATGGGAATCCCAGGTGGAACGGCCTGCAAGCCCTTGCTTTGGCAGTCCACTTCATTCGCCGCGGGTCAGGTCCGAGTTCGGTTTCACTGAGATGGGGCTCAAGCTGTAACAGCAAAAGCGAGCTCATGGTGCGTCGTTGTCCAGCGGTGTGCAAATACTAAACTGTTCATCTAATTGTAAGGGATGTTCAGCAGGAGTAATGCATTTCAATACATGGAATGCATTGCATGGGACATTTAGAATGTACTATTTCAATACCCCAAAACGAATGGGTTTTCAAAAGGGTATGCAGGTAAGCCACACTCCGCTATTAGAGAATCACGCTGCCCTATTAGAGAACCACACTGCCCTATTAGATACCCACACTGCCCTATTAGATAACCACCCCGCCCTATTGGAGAACCACACTGCCCTGCTAAAGAATCGCACTGCCCTATTAAATAACCCCCCACCCGATTAGAGAAACACACTGCCATATTAGAGAACCACCCCGCCCTATTAGAGAACCACGTTCCCCTATTAGTGAACCACACTCCCTTACTAGACAACCCCGCTCCCATATTAGTGAACCACACTCCCATATTAGTGAACCACACTCCCTTACTAGACAACCAAGCTCCCATATTAGTGAACCACACTCCCATATTAGTGAACCACACTCCCTTACTAGACAACCACGCTCTCATATTAGTGAACCACACTCCGGGATTAGAGAACCACACTCCCCTATTTGTGAACCATAGCGAACCACACTCCCCTATTAGGGAACCACACTCCCCTATTAGATACCCACACTGCCCTATTAGTCAAACCCACTTCCCTATTAGAGAACCACGCTGCCCTTTTAGATAGCCACTTTCATTATTAGAGAACCATGCTCCCCTATTAGAGAATTACACTGCCCTATTAGAGAACCACGCTGCTCTATAAGAAAACCAGGCTCCTCTTTTAAAATCCCACACTCCGTTTTATAGAACCACGCTACCCTATTGGAATTCCACATGCCCTATTAAATAACTGCTCTTCCCTACTAGAGAACCAAGCTCCCTGGTCGAAATACCATGCTCACCTCTCCACAAACACTGGGCTCGTGTTCTTGCCCACAAGCCCGCGTGAGGGTTTGCCCACACGTGGCCGGGAGAGACTTTATTTGGTTCCCACCCAGATAGAGTTTATCCAGCTGCGTCAGACGATCAAACACTCCAAGTGGTAGAGTCGCCAAGACGTTTGTGCTCGAGAGTAAATCTACCTCCAACAAAACACACGCTAATTGAGTGCTGTATACAAAAAAAACTAAGTGTGAATGCTAAATGTTAAACTACAATCGGAAAGGAAGGAACTTGAGATCGAGAATGTATCGGCTCTTTTTCAGCAAACGCTCCGTATCATAAACATCGAGGTGAAACCGAGTTATGTTGGTACTGATAATTCTAATGATGACTACCGTAAAGGGACTCTTGATGTTTGTTTATCCAGCAGGGTTTGTGAATTTTTCCGCATTTAGTGAACATATTGGCGGCACACCGGTGGTGCACGGTATATATATATGAATTTTAAAAAGCAACATTTTCAGCATTACTATTTATTTTGCACGCGAGTCGTAACCCCCGTTTCAGAAAATGTTGCGAGGTGGTGGCGGTTGTGCATCTAAATCAGCAGTCGGAAGACAAATTGGCAAGATGTGTACGACACCCTTGGACTGTCATGGGCTACGAGTGAGGAGTCCGAGTGTCTTCCTATCGTGCCTGCACAGTCACGCACAAGCCTGTGGTGTGCATGGTCAGGATGTCAACAGAGCCAGTGTCTCTACACCTCACTGTAGCTCGCTTCCTTCCTTATTTCCGATCCTAAAATTTTCCTACGGTCAACACCCGAACTGCAAAGTTAGCCCTTAAGTCTCATCAGCTGGGTGTTCATCCACCTCTGGGCACCACCCCGATAGCAGTCATCTCTAAAACTATCAACCGGGTCGCAGTGGCGAGATGTTAACTACGTCGTCTGCAAAATAAGAATAGGTTTTACATCTTTTGGCAATAAAATAGGTGTTAAGATGCTCAATCACCACATAGATGCCTTCTTCAAGGTATCAAGTCTGCAATAACCACACATACTTGTGGAAAAATATGCAAACAAACATGCTCTGATAATAATTTACGTATTGTCTTTTAAGCTGATTGGCCTAGACCAAAGACAGCCTTTTTAATAGCCTAGTCTCACCAGTGTCAAACGAGATAAATAAAAAAGGCGAACCGTGCAAAGAAAATGCAAGTTGCAGAACACTTATTGCTCGCGTCGAGCAGTTATATGTATGGGACCTTTTGTCTGAAAAATAAATCAATTTATTTTTAATATTTGCAAAAAGGTCCCATACATAATTCACCTGGTATACAGGAGGTCGTGGGTTTAGATCCTGACCTGACGTATATTTGCAGTTTGCGCGTCTCTCTCTCTCTCTCTCCCCGTGGTCGCATGTATTTTTCTTCAGGTCCTCCGTTTTTTCCTCTTCCACATTTCAAATCAACATCACGCGTTGAAGACTATTTGGCTGCTATACATTTCAAGACAATAAACGAGTTGGTAAAACTATTATTTGTAATAGCCAGTTCTCTTTTAAAAAATAGCTTTCCTGCTCAGTGAGCCTTCCCTGCTAAAATAAAAACGCTTCGTTTAGTTAATGGTAGTTTGTTTAGAATGTTCGTCCAGGTGTCGCTGTATTGCATCGCCGCTAGCCAGGCCTACTCTGGGATTAGACCGTGATCTGCATCATCGAGCGCGGTGACCCGTCGACAGCACCCGAGTGAGTCTGGGTGTGCCCGTAAGTTGTTGAGCCCACATTAGCTCGGGGGTTTGGTTACTTATTCACCCAGAAAGGCCATGCAAAAATCCAAATACTTTTTCAACGGTTTTATTTAACTTCACTTGTGTTTGTCGTGGTCAAATCTTGTAATCAAAAGTTAGTCTACTTCCTGTTGTCCAATAAATTCAACAATTTGCACACGTACTCAGATCCGGTGACAATTCATGCCTGTATTAAAATCGGCATCAATTCATCAATTAATTGCCTCCTTTCAAGCAATTGATTTTTTTCATGGACGGCATATGAATGATATATTTTTGTGTAGGTGAAAGACGCCGCGGTCCCTAAACTGTGGAATTGGCTCGCACAAAAAGCAGGTGCCGCGTGTCTCCGGCACGCCTGCTGTGTGTGAGTTCAAGGCCTGACTTATCAAACATTGCCAGCCACTCTTTGACCCAACGTCATTTGTCCTATATTCGTGCCAACAAAATATGGAAAACTCCAAATCAAACAAAAAACAAACAACTACGGTAACGACAAATGTTCAACAAACAATGGATAATGGCAAGACAAATTGAAAATAAACTGTAACACAACGAAAGCGACGGTTAGAAAAGGCTCGAAAAAAGTACGAAAAAAAGCGTGCTAAAGAAGATGAGCAGGCGAAGCGCCAGACTTGAGAAACGACGTGTACGTTTGCATGATCAAACAACAGAAGCACGTGACGTCCGATTGCAACTAGACCGTGAACATCATATACATTCAATAAATCAAGAAACATCACAAGCTCGTGATGCTCGATTGCAATGTGTGCGTGAACAAGTCACCATTCAGAGTTGCACAAAAACTTGAAGCACGTGATGTAATATTACAGCAAAATCGTAAATTTGACATTGCAATCAATACATTCTGTGATCAATTCTGTGAAGTCTGCACCAAATGCTGTGATCCAAGTCAGATTTACAGAGTACGACGTAATGAAAATGCATTGCACTATCTACATTACAAATTGTCATCAAAGCAAACATTGCAACTGTGTTCACGTTGCAAGACACACATCAGCAGTAGCAAAAGAGCTGCACCGCCAAAAGCTCAATATAATTATTTGGATCCTGGTGAAATTCCAGAACAACGTCTAATATCAAGAGTTATGCCATTTGTGAAGATAATCAAATTCAGTGGAGTCTTCGGTCAATATAGCTTCCATGGACAGGCAGTGCTCTTTACTATGGACATTTTTGAGGTTAGTGACACACTCCCACGAGCAATGGCTAATACTGGAATGGTTGTCATCACAGAACATCTTGAGAATCTGAACATCACACGTGAATTCTCTATAAATCGTGACCAAGTTTACAATGCACTAAACTGGCTAATTCAAAATAATCCACTTTATGTGGATGTAACAATCAATGAAGAATCTAACATCGCTGATGTACATTTTACATTCAGTTGATATTCCTGCGCAACAACCAGTGGAGCAACATCCGCCGCAAGAACCTGCAAAAGCTTACATGCCAATCAATGAAAGATGTAGAATTGTTCGCGCTGTGTGGCATCAGGCAAACGAAGGTGTGTTTACATGGGAAAATACAGGTGTTCAATGTTGTGCAATGGTGTTGGCAAATATTATAAGAGCTGCTATACTGCCACCAAGCATATGGACCACAAACACATTGAACGTGAACTTGATTGTGGGTGATGAAATGTATGAAACCATTCGATTGGCCAAACTTGAGAATGTAGGATATCCAATGACAGCAAATGGATATCTGGAAGTAAAACATTTCGATGTGATAAGAAACGACTTCATTATGTTCAACAACTCTTTTTCAATAGCCTATGATGAGGAAACACTACTCGTTGGAACTCTACAAGACTCAGTCAATGAAGGCGATTAACAAGGAATGACTTTGGGCGATGCATTTAATGATTTGTTCACAAATCATCAGGCTGGCATACTAATAACCGTATCCAAATCACTTATAATTTAGCATTACGATGAGAAATACTACTTTACTGATTCACATTCATGTGGTCAGACAGGTGCACCGGCAGGCAATGGCAGAGCATGCATAATTGAGTGTGACACAGTTGAAGAACTTGAACGAACCTGTAGACGATCAACAGGATCAATAAATACTTTGTTTTTTTCGGTAAAGTCACGTAGGTAAAAAAAATAATGAAAACAACTAAATTAAATCACGACGTTTCGGACGCAACACAAGCGTTCTTTTTCAGGTGGGGACAACGTCGCGAAAGCACAACCGCTTAAGTGTGTCTAAGAGATGGCTGTGACGAGGAATTATATAGTCGCGGGGGATGGAGGGAGGGGAAGGGCCATGGTGAGTGTGTGGGCGGGCTGTGGACTGGGAGGCAACGTTGTGAGGCACGGGGGGGGGGGGGTGCTGGGAGGCAACACATGGAGTTCAAACTGAAGCTTTGTGATGCAGGGAGCAGAAGTAGATAAGATTCGCTACGATGTCCCCACCTGAAGAAGGACGCTTGTGTTGCGCCCAAAACGTCGTGATTTAATTTCGTTGGTTATTTATTTATTTTACCTACGTGACTTTACCGAAGAAACCAAAGAGTATGAATCCTTGCAGTCACGAAAGCTTCAAATCTAGGATCAAGACATGTTCAATTCACCACCAACTTCATATATGTTCATCCAAAAAATTTAATCGCCTATTCAGGGATGCGAGAAGAAGAAAATTCATCATCACATCTGCGACACGCAATGCAAAGAAAATATGGCACCACAAGTTGAATCGATGCCTGTACAAACATCAGTCATGGCTTCGATAAATTGTGATCAGCCAAATGTGGAGGAGGAATACGAAGTCTGATAATACTCACGAAATAAGGTGTAAAACAACCAACAACATTAACAACAAAGCACATTAATTGAAAGCAGAAGAGTTTGCATGGTTCTACCTCTTCCCAAAAGGAATCAATGGACTCAAAAAAGTAAGACCTGTCAAAATCACTCCATTGGACTACTTTCAATTCAGATTTCTGGGTAGTGATAAACGATTTCAACGAAACGACTACCTCTTCTACGCATTATCAATGTTCGAATATTATCGCATCAAATCTAACATCTCAGCTTGTCGAAAGAAGGTTCAAGGACAAGATGGTAGAATATCTTCACTTCTACCTTAAGAACCTTCGAGGATCAGTGGCAAACAGCGCTGAATGAATTGATCGGACAAATACGTTCAATAGGACCACCAACATACTTCGCCACATTCAGTTGCAATGATTTGAATTGGCTTGATATGCGCAAGGCACTCTTAATAGCTGATGAAAGACCCGATTAAGATCCAGATTAACTCAACATATATGCCACACAACGATTGATCGAAGAGTATCCTGTCATAGTCACTCGGCACTTCATGATTCGATTGAACGCACTTATGAGATTATTGACAAATAATCATGAAGTGTTTGGTGGTCGCTTGAAGGATTACTGGTGGCAAATCGAGTTTAAAAATCGTGGAAGTTCACATCTACACATGCTGGTGTGGATAGAAGATCATTCCTCATTCAATACACCTGAGGGAATCTATCAAATTGATCAAGTGTGCACAGAAAAAAAGCCGGACGAGAGTTCTGAGCTATATGAGCTTGTGAAAAAGTGTCAGGTTCACCATCATACAAACACATGCAAGAAGAATGATGACGACTCATCAATGGCGTGCCGCTTCAAATTTACGCGACAAGTTTGTGCAGAAACCCGCATCGGGTTTCTGCACAAACTTGACTTCATTAGTAATGGTGGTCACATATGCTTGCTGAAGCGACGATATGAAGACCGATGGATTAACAATTACAATCCTACACTACTCAACCGCTGGAAAGGAAATATGGACATCCAGCCATGCAGATCAAATGAGTCAATCGCGTACCACATTGCTAAGTACATTGCAAAATCTGAACCTACAGAGCGTTTCGCAGGAATCAGGCAAGCAATACAGCAAATTCGACGTGAAGAAAAATATGTGTCGTGCAAACTGTTCAAGATCTGCATGAAAATAATGGCTAGTGAATGTGTATTCCGATTATGTCACCTCAACCTTCAAGCGAGTTCAAGAAAATGTGTCTTCCTCAATACTCGAAACCCCGAGCAGCGATACAGTGTTGAGATTCAATGAACAAGGTCAGGCATCTGGATATTGCGCCAACATCTTTGAACGATACGAAAAGCACCCTTTGCAATATCAAGATATGTGCTTGGTAGAGTTTGCAATGTTGTTTGAACCACATTACTCTAAAACAGAACACAATCTTCAAGTTAATATCGATGAGGATGCATATGAAGAGGTACACATCTCTGCAAGAGGAAGAGAGATGATCACGCTCACTGATAGAAGAGACAGCAGGGTGATAATACGGTCATCAATATATTGAATGCACTGCGAGTTGGAGAAATGAAAGCTGAGCATTTCGCAGTATTGGAAAGCAGACGTCTTAAAGAACCAATTGGAAAGTTTGACATAAATGAAGCTCTGCGAATATATCCAACGAATAATCAAGTGAATGCTCATAATGAAGCAGTGCTTTAATACTTCAGAGCTCTTAACACTCCTATGTACACAATAACAGCACAAGATTAATTACTGGATGCCATGAGAAATGTTGAAAATATCCAAATGAACACAATCATTCCAAAGGACATCAATAAGACTGGAGGCTTACCACGTGAATGTATAATATTTATAAGAGCCAAAGTCATGTTAAAATCCAACATTAATGTCTCTAAAGGACTTGTAAATGTTGCAATTGAATTTATCAGAAAAATCACTTGGCCTATTCCTAGTCGTGCACAATTGCACGAAAGACAAATACCTTCACGAGTTGAAATAGACGTTGGTAAGGACGGCACACACGAAATTAAGCCCAAATCAGTTAAGTCCCCTGATGATCGTGGCTATGGTACAGCTGAACGAAGAATGTGGCCACTAATTATATCATGGGCATCGAAAGTGCAAAAAATGCAAGGATGTACAGTGCGTCATGCAGTCGTGTACTTGGGATCAAAGCTCTTCGAAGCAGGTCAGGTGTTCCCTCGCTGGATGGACTTCAAATTGAAGATATGGACAACTGACAACTGGCCGGAAACACACCATGCACTAATGAAGCGTTAGCAGAAATTAATAGAATGAGAAACCATCAACCACATTCAAATCAATGGATTTGTGTGACAACATCTTATACACACAAATATGGTTGAGTACATTGCAAACAACATGAAGGCAATGTATATAGTTAAGAACAGTGCTCTCGGATCGCACTATAAAATGTAAGGTTCACAAAAGAAGTAGACTTAGTCTTAGACTGAGTCTATTTTTTTCTAAAAGTATTTTAAAAAAGTATCAAATAACATGCCTTGTAATAAATTATTTGTTAAAATAAAGACTAAAAATTTGAAAATAAAATCCTTAAAAATGTATTTTTAAAAGTGCACTAAAAAGTAACAAATAATTTTTTATCAGTCGTCACCAGCTGATCAGAATATTTTTGGACATTTGTAACTAAAACATAAAACCGTGGAGCGCTCCTTTAATATCACTTATATCTTCATCAATGACCAAGAACAGGTAAATAAAGTTATCAACAAGTGTTACTCAATAGCATAACAAAATACGATAACATGTCTAGTAATATAGCGTGCATATATCTATATTTGTTATTAACAATGTCATGATGCTACTTAGTTGCTTGAGATGGCTTCATGTGATAATAGCACGTTTGGAATCATCTAACCTATTTCATTATAAAATTCTAGTACAGTATTTAGGTTGTCAAGAGTTGGAACAAAGTATAATATGAAATAGCTTATAGCGTTCCTTTGTCAATTGAAGTCTCACATATTAAAGGGAGTGCTATCTGATTTGACAATTACAAGGTAAGCTGTAAGGTCGTAGGCAATGTAGAATATGCGTGATATGGAATATCACGTATCAATAATAAAAAGCCTAGTATGAAATTATAATACAAAGTTCACCATTCATCTGCAAATCTTGACGAACAATTTTTACTTATCAAAAGTAAAAACTTAACAACACAAGTAATACGTATTTGAAGCAATTGAAACGCACATGTCCACTTGATTATGATAGGGAAATAAACAATCTCATAAATAATAGAGAAAATATGTACAATTACAAAGACTTGACAAATACCTTCAAAATAATTTTTTACAAATCTGCTACGCTTTTATTCAATTTGTGGATAACAAAACATATATTTTATTATCTATATCTAGCTATTACATGTACATGTAATTGATGTACTTATCTTCCATTCCACTAATAAACTGTCACCAAGAATTGAAGTTGCCATAGGAAAGTGAGAAAAATGAATGGGTTTTGCTATACTTTCAATCATTTTCCAGTCAACTGTTCTTAAAAAAACAGTTCAAGACGGATACGAGTAGAAAGAGCTAGTAATACAGATTTAGTAATTTTACTCAAAACACTTGCAAATGTTATACACTTCATGGCAAACTTAAATTACATCATTATCAACATTTTGCCTTCTACTACTAATGATTGACTATCATTTTGACATACATTGGATCACACAAATAAACTTTGATCAAAATCCAAAATTTTAAAGCAACTTATTATATATAAGTGATATTAAATGAGTGCCCCACGGTTTTATGTTTTAGTTACAAATAATTATAGATTTGAAGTTTTCGTGACTGCAAGGATCCATACTCTTTCGTTCTTTCGGTAAAGTTACGTCGGTAAAAAATAAAATAAAATTAAAATAAGAGATAAAAATAGTTACAAATGTCCAAAAATGTCCAAAAATATTCTGATCAGCTGGTGACGACTGAAAGAAAATTATTTGTTACTTTTTAGTGCACTTTAAAATAAAACCGTAGTCTTTTAAAAATAAATGTTTAAGGGGTTTATTCTGTTTTTAAGCAGGGTCTTTCCATTGGAATCTCTGGCCAACACCAGTGCCACTGTTTGGATTTTTTAGCTGAGGGATTGAAAAACCAAAAAACCCAGAGGTAAAAAAAACCCACCGAGAACGTAAAAACTGCTCCGCAGAAAAGCGTCCGGAGTGTGGAATCGAACCCAGGTATATATTTATTTGCCATGAGGCAGGAGTGTTTATCACCATGCCACCTTGCCGCCGGCGATACTGCTCTGACCACATCGATATTGCACCGGCTTATCCAGCGATGTCAAACCGCTTCCCCTCCCAGGGTGGGGCTGTGGAGTTCCCTGGGGCCCAGAAACAGCAGAATCCAGCAGAGTCCGGCTCCAAAGTGGCCAGAATGAAGAAAGAAGTTGTGTAGCGAGAGGAAGTAAGAGAATAGGGGTCAAAAGGTGAGCTGGCGGGGTGGAGGTTGTTGTGGTGATGGTTGGATGTGTATTGATAAACACAATCAGAGAGATGTAAATGAAATGAAATGTGAGACCTAGGAAGAAATTTTAGTAAAAAACAAGTTTAACGTTGATTTGGCAATGCCATGAAATGCGAATGCACCACCATCGCCTGAAGCAATCCACGGGGTGTGATTTGTTATCTAAGCGACGAAAATATTATTCTGGTTGCTAAATTGCAGCGATATGATAGACAGCAGGAATACGGTACTGCTTCAATTTATTTGTGCATTCAACAACAATAGTAAGATTTATATTTGGCTGTTACGATATGGAATATTGTATTGCCCAGCCAGCAAAGTGTTTATGGGTACTGGTTAATGGTACTCTTTATGAGTTGGAGTGTGTCCTCTACATACAAAAAAACATGTTTGTGGTGAGCCTGTGGAGGGGGACAGGCCAGACCGTGGTGGAATATTTCTGGGCCACACACCGCCAGGGGCCAGAGTCCAAAGTGGAGGCCTCTCGAGAGAAAAGACTCAAAACAAAATATGTGTGTCCCAGAGAGATGGAGTGAGTGTGCCAAAGAATAGAACCTCAGGCAGGTCATGAAGGGCGCCCCACACCCCCCTACTGAAGCATCCTAAAAAAAGTGGAGCACGAGAGGGGGGTTAGAAGGAAGGATGATTGAGAGGGCTTCTGATGCGGCGATTAAAAATGAAGAAGACGAAGTGAAGAAGAGGAGGAGCAGGCGGGGTATTGTGGCGAGCGATAGCGCTGTGCCTAATCCAGCCAGCGGCTGCTGTGTTCTGTCTGTGGGTTCATAATAAAGGATGTGTTGTTGTCTGTGGGTTCATAATAAAGATTTTGTTGTTGTGGAGTTAGATCGCGTAAATATTAATGTGGCGTTATCCCACCACCACCATCCGTCACAGTCAATTACTGAGCTTTGTGACGTGAACAAAACGTGCAAATGAGTTACTTCAGCACACCGCTTGTGTTGGAGAGCAAACCCACAACATTTTACTTTTTGAAAACGTGTAGATCAGCACGCCTCGGGTTATCATACCACGATTTCAGAGAGCGTGGAGGCGAGCGAGTGAGCTAAGAGCACGATCCTGTGTTCGTCAGATTTACAATACGGTTAAGAGGTGCAATGGAATAGACTCGAGGTTTGGAAAGTGATCAAACACTCCCGCGGAGAGTCTCTCTATGCCTACGGACTCCAGCCCCAGGTAGGTCACGCTGCCCAGACCCTCAAACGCGGTCGCATCCAGAGATTTGAAGTTGTTGAAATCCAGCCGCAGCATTGCGGTGTCCACGGGAATCCCAGATGAAACGGCCTCCAAGCCCTTGCTTTGGCAGTCCACTTCCTTCTCCACCGGTTAGGTCCTCGTTTGGGTTTCACTGAGATGAGACAGAAGTTGGAACAGCAAAAGGGAGCTCATTATGGATCATTGTTCAGTGGTTTCGAGTGGTACGCAAACACAAATTAAACTAAACTATGCATCGTATTTCAATGCATTTAATACATTTCAAGGGACATTTAGAATGTAACAATTGATTTCCCAATAAACTAATGGGCTGTCAAAAGGGTATGCATGTATACCATACTCTCTTATTACATAACCACGCTCCCCTACTAGAGAACCACACTGCCCTATTAGAAAACCACACTTCCCCACTAGAGAACCACACTGTTCTATTAGAGAGCCACGCTCCACTATTAGAGATCCACACTCTCCTATTAGAGCACCACACTACCCTATTAGAGAACCACATTCCCATATTAGAGATCCACACCCCCCCTATGAGAGAACCACACTCCCCGATCACAGAACCACACTCCCCTCTTAGTGAACCACACTCCCATATTCGAGACCCACACTGAACTATTAGTCAACCACACTCCCCTATTAGAGAACCACACTCCCCTATTACAGAACCGCACTCCACTATTACAGAACCACGCTGCCCTAGTGGATATCCACACTCTCCTATTAGAGAGCGACACTGCCTTATTAGAGAACCACACTGCCATATTGCTGAACCACGCTCCCCTATTACAATCCCATACTCTGTTAAATAATCACTTTCTACTATTAGAGAGCCACCCCCTGGTCGAAGTGCCATAATCACATCTACACAAACACTGAGCTCGTGTTCTGCTCAGAAGCTCACGTGAGGTTTTGCCCACACGTGGCTGGGAGAGACGTTATTTGGTTCGTGCCCAGATAGAGTTTGTCCAGCTGCGTCAGACGATCAAACACTCCAAGTGGTAGAGTCGCCAAGGCGTCTGTGTTCTAAAGTAGATGCACCTTCAACAAAACACACGTCAATTGAGTGCTGTATATAAAAAAAAACACGAAGTGTGATTGCTAAATGTTGAAGTTCAGTCAGAAATTAAGGAACTAGAGATCGAGTATTATCGGCTCTTATTTCAGCCAACGCTCCAAATTATAACCACAGAGGTGAAACCATGTTATATTGGTACTGATAATGATGACTCCCGTAAAGGGACTCTTCATGTGACCCATGTGGTGCTATGTGTCTATCCAGCAGGGTTTATACATTTTTCCTCATTAAGCTAGGGTATTGGTGGTGTACAATTTTCGCAATTATTATTTATTTTACACTAGATTCGTAACCTCTTGGTCAGAATATATTGTGGGGTGGTGATGGTCGTGCGTAAAAATCAGTTCCCGTGATATTGAAGCAGTCGGAAGACGAATGTTGGTTAAAATTTTGATTTCAGACTTTTATAACGACCGTGCATTATGCTGCATTTGACAAAAAATGGCAAGATCTGTACAACACCCATTTGATTGATAACGGTGCATTGCCTTCGGGCAGTAGCTGCAGCAAGTCAGACTGTCATGGGCTATGACCGAGGAGTCCGAGTGTCTTCCTCTCGTGCCTGCACAGTCACGCACGAGCCTATGGTGTGCAGGGTCAGGATGCCAACACAGCCAGTGTCTCTACACCAAAGTGTCGCTCGCTTCCTTCCTTATTCCCGATCCTAAAACTTTCCAACGGTCACCACCCGACCTGCAAGGTTAGCCCTTAAGTCTCATCAGCTGGGTGTTCATCCACCTCTGGGCACCAACCCGATAGCAGTCATCGCTAAAGCCATTAACGGGGCCGTGGTGGCGAGATGTTAACTACCTCGCCTGCAAAATAGGAATAGGTTTTACCCTTTCTGACAATAAAATAGGTATTAAGATGTTCAAGCACCACATATATCCCTTCTTCAAGGTATCAAGTCTGTATTAACAACACATACTTGGAGCAAAATATGCAAACAAATATGTGCTGATAATAACACTATGTAACACATTATTTTGTTCTAGGGTAGTGTTATTTTGTAATTTCTTATGCCTAAAAAGTATAGAAAATGGCTATTATTCCCCACAAACGTTGCTTTTGTGACCAGGACAGTGATATTTTGAAATGTACCTATTTTGAATAGGAAAATGGGCGAATTTGTGTCTTTTCGTTCACATAAAGTCAGAAAAAACAACATATGAATCAAAATTAACATGTTTTTATACTAAAGTAATACAAAATGACTACAAAAGATTTAGAAGTGAGTAGTTTTTCCAGATTTATGATCATACTCTAAATCACTTTTACGAATAAGCCCCCAGATGTAATCTCCCATCATGTTCCCGTTATACTGTTCTTGGTAGCAGCGTTCAAAGTCCAGTATATCCTCGTGGAAGCACTCGCCTTGCTCCTCTGAGTACGCTCCCATGTTCTCTTGAATTTATCAAGATGAGCATCAAGGATATGGACTTTGAGGGACATCCTACAGCCCATTGTGCCGTAGTTCTTCACCAGAGTCTCAACCATCTCCACGTAGTTTTCGACCTTGTGATTGCCCAGGAAGCCACGAACCACTGCGACAAAGCTGCTCCAAGCCACTTTCACCTTACTAGTAAGCTTCATGGGGAATTCATTGCACTCCAGAATTGTCTTCATCTGTGGTCCAATGAAGACATCGGCTTTGACCTTTGCCTCAGACAGCTTAGGGAAGAAGTCACGACGGTACATGAAGGCTTTTGACTCTTTATCTATAGCTCTGACAAATTGTTTCATAAGACCCAATTTGATGTGTAGTGGTGGCATCAGCACCTTCCGGGGGTCCACCAGTGGCTCTCACTTGACGTTGTTACTCCCCACAGAGAACTCGGTCTGGTTACAGGCGATTTCGATTGCCTCGAACAGACTGGTCACATTGTGGCAGAAGAAGAGCCCATCTTGACGGATGAAGAAGCTGCAAAAAGGTTGGTGACACTTCCTCTGATCTGCGACTTGCACACTTTTATCCAACAAATTCCACTGCTTGAGCCTACACGTCAAAAGCTCGGCATTGGACTTGGTGAAACCAAGATCTCTGATCAAGTCGTTGAGGTCTTTTTGGTTTGGGTGGTATGGGTTTCTCTCCTCAGCTCCACCTGTGAAATTGTCATCTGGATCTAGAACGTCTTCCTCGCTCTCTGACTTTCTGCTCTCTTATAAAGACGGCTGCTCTCTCTCCAGAGAAGTGGGTACGTTGAGCTCATGGCAGTGTGGCACCAGGGCGATGGATGAAGGAAGGTCCGGATACGTGATAGCAGGTGCATTTTTTCCAGTACGACGTTTGGAACGGTCCTTGAGTGGTCAGTGGGGTTTTCCAAGTTCTTGGAATAGCGAACTTCATGGCCCTCTTTTCCCATCTGTACCATCCTACAAAAATAAATTTATTTCACCCATGACTAATGTGTAATAGATTCTCGCAAAATGTTTAATATATGATATATTTTTTTCAATAACATTGAAATATGTAAAACATTTAAAATTGTAAAACTTTTGCAATTTTAAACATTTTATAACATAAAATTCGGAGCAACAATTGTCCTTCTTACCTTCCAGAGTTGTTTTGCATTGCTCGCAGGTGAAATGAGGTGCCCAGGATTTATCTTGATGCGCGACAGGCATGCCAAAATATGCCTTGTAGGCCTCACACATCTTAGCAGGTGCTTCCACAGAGTACGTTTTCACTCTTGTCTTGATAAATTGGCCGCAGATATAGCAAAATTCGTCTGCCAGATGCTTGCAGTCTCTTGATGCTAACTCAGAAAAATGCAGATATGTATCCAGTTAAGCAGCTAGAACTAAACTGAACTGGTGGGCTTAAGGCCCCTGTATTTATACTACTATTTATATTACTGGAAAGTTCTAGAATGTTCTAGAAGTTACTCCAAGCTTATTCAGCAATGAATCTATCTGGAATGTTCTGGAAATAGGTAAATTTCAAAATATCACTGTCCTGGTCACAAAAGCAAAGTTTGTGGGGAATAATAGAAATATTCTGTACTTTTTAGGCATAAACAATTACAAAATAAAACTTAATACCCAGGAACAAAAACAATTGTTACACAGTGTAATATACGTATTGTTTTTAAAGCTGATTGTCCTACACCAGAGACAGCCTTTTTATGACCTAGTCTCACCAGTCTTAGACCAGATTAATCCAAAAGGCGAACTGTACAAAGACAATGCAAGTAGAAGAACACTTATTGCTCGGGTCGAGCAGTTATATCTATGGGACCTTTTTTCCAGAATCATAAATTACGAAAAAAAAATAAGTTTTACCTTTTTTTATTATTTGCCAAAAGGTCCCATAGATAACTCGCCTGGTATACAGGAGGTCGTGGATTTAGATCCTGACCTGACGTATATTTGGATTTTGCACATTTCTCTCTCTCCCCGTGGTCGCATGGCTTTTTCTCCAGGTACTTCGTTTTTTTCCCCTCCACATTTAAAAGAAACATCACGCGTTTAAGACTATTTGGCTGCTATACATTCCAGACGATAAGCCAGTTCGTAGAATTATCATTTGTCATAGCCAGGTCGCTTCTGAAAAAGAGCTTGACTGCTCAGTAAGCCTTCCGTGGTAAAATCAAACGCTTTGTTTAGTTAATGGTAGTTTATTTCGAATTTTCATCCAGGTGTCGCTGTATTGCATCCCCGCTAGCCAGGCCTACTCTAGGGTTAGGCATTATCGAGCGCGGTGGCATGTCGACAGCACCCCGGTGAGTCTGGGTGTGCCCGTAAGTTGGTTACTTATTCACCCAGAAAGGCCACGCAGAAATCCCAATACTTTTTCTGTTTTTAAGCAGGGTCCTTACATTGGGATCTCTGGCCAACACTAATGCCACTGTTTGATTTATTTTTTAGCTAAGGGATTGAAAAACAAAAAAAACCCAGAGGTGAAAAAACCACCGAGAACGTACAAACTCCTCTGCAGAAAGCACCCGCAGAGTGGAATCGACCCAGGTATTTCCCTTGCCGAGAGGCCCGAGTGTTTATCACCGCGCCACCTTGCCTCCTCCGATACTGCTCTGACCACACCGATGTTGTACCGGTCTCTTCGGCGATGTCAAACCGCTTGCCCCTCCCGGGGTGGGGCTTTGGAATTCTCCAGGGCCTAGAAGCAGCAGAAACCAGCAGAGTCCCGCTCCAAAGCGGCGTTGGTCTCCGCTCACTGCACCCCCACCATGGGGGACGGGGCAGCAGGGAACGCGAGGCAGTCGCGACGTTGGAGGCAAAATCGGCCGGAATGAAGAGAGAAGTTGCGTAGCGAGAGTGAGTAAGAGAAAAGGGTGAGTTGGCGAGATAGAGGTTGTGGTGGTGGTGGTGTGGTGGTGATGGTTGGATGCGAATTGATGAACACAATCAAAGAGATGTAAACGAAATGGAATGTGAGTCCTGGGAAGAAAAAAAAGATGTTTAGGTTGATTTGGCGGTGCCATGAAATGCTCACGCACCAACACGGCCTGAAGCAATCCACGGGTGTAATTTGTTATCTCAGAGACGAAAAGATCATTCTGTTTGGAAAACTATTGCGATATGATAGGCAGCAGGAATACGGTACTGCTTCATAATTTGATGAGCATACAACAATAGTAAGATCTATATTTGGCTGTTACGATGTAGAATATTGCATGACCCAGCCAGCAGTGTTTATGGGTACTGGTTAATGGTACTCTTTACGAGTTGGAGGGTGTCCTGCATATACTAAAATAAAAGTTTGTGGTGATTCTGGGGAGGGGTGAGAGGCCAGACCCTGGTGGAAGATGTTTGGGCCACACACCACTAGAGACCAGAGTCCAAAGTGGAGGCATCGAGAGAGAAAAAATAACCCGTAAAAACAAAGTTTTTCATTATAAATCCTTTATATGCGTGGCGGCTAGAGTCCTCTCGTCCTCTGGCTTGAGATGGCTGCCATCTATGGGTCAGATGATTGCATGCCAGAATTAAGCAATTGGTAATTAAATATAATATTTTTGTCCTAAAAAGTGTAAAATTTTGGAAAAAAACTTTCACGAACATTAATTGTTACGCACAACGAGTCTGTGTGGAAAATGTCAGCTTGATTGAATCACGGGAAGTGGGTTAAAAAACGACCGAAAGATTTGCACGGTCGTAAGCAAGCAAGCAAGCGCGCAAGTGAACTTAATATAAAGGATTTAAAAAGACTTCAAACCAAATGTTTGTGTGCCCGAGAGATGGAGTGAGGGAGCCAAAGAATAGAACGTCCGGCAGGTCATAAAGGGCACCCAAACCCCCCCTCCTGAACCATTGCAAAAAAAGCGTAGCACAGGAGAGGGGGGGGGGTTAGACGGGAGGAATATTGAGAAGGCTTCTGATCAGGCGATTAAATATGAAGAAGACGAAGTGAAGAAGCGGAGGAGCAGGCTGAGTATTGTGGCGAGCGAGAGAGCTGTGCCTAATCAATCTAGCGGCTGCTGTGTTGTGTCTGTGGGTTCATAATAAAGGTTTTGTTGTGGGGTTCGATCACGTAAATATAAATGTAGCGCTTTCCCACCACCACCACCCTCACTGCCATTTAGTGAGTTTTGTCACTTGAACAAAACATATCAATTAGTTACTACTTCAGCAAACCGCTTGTGTTGGAGAGTAAATCCTCAACATTCTACAATTTGAGATCGTGTAGATCAACACGCCTCCGGTTATCATAACACGATTTCAAAGAGCGTGGTAGCGAGCAAGTGAGCTAAGAGCACGATCTTGCATTCGTCTGATTTACAACGCGGTTAAGAGGCGCAATGGAATACCACAGATGGTGTCTAGCAAAGGGCCAGAGGATACGCGACGATAATATCGACGTGGCAGATCAGTCTTGTGGTTGTAATAAACGACAGCATGGTAGCGTACAGCACCCGTTTGGGTGGCTTAGTAAGACTTTGCTGAATCGCCTTGGGGGGTAGAAACTGCAGCATGTTTCTGTTCAGCCAGAGGGAATCGAGGTTTGGAAAGTGATCAAACACTCCCGTGGAGAGATTCTCTATGCCTGCGGACTCCAGCCCCAGGTAGGTCACGCTGCCCAGACCCTCGAACGCGGTCGCATCCAGAGATTTGAATTTGTTGAAATCAAGCCGCAGCATTGCGGTGTCCACGGGAATCCTAGGTGGAACGGCCTGCAAGCCCTTGCTTTGGCAGTCCACTTCATTCGCTATCGGTCGGGTCCGTGTTGGGTTTCACTGAGATTAGGCTGAAGTTGGAACAGCGAAAGGGAGCTCATGATGGATCATTGTCCAGCGGTGTCGAGTGGTATGCAAACACAAATTAAACTAAACTATGCATCGCATGTCAGTGCATTGAATGCATTTAAAGCAGGGGTGTCCAAACCTTTTGCAAAGAGGGCCAAATTTGATAAAGTGAAGATGCCCGGGGGCCAACAGTTCCTTCGGACATTTTTTTAACCACAAAAGTTACATGAAAATACACGCTGTTATAAAAAATGTTCATTGTCACAATTACCTTTATTTTTCAAATGACAATGTAACCAAATATAAGCCACTCAGGCAGACGCGAACAACTCTAAAAACACAATTCTGCCTTTCATTCAGTCAGATAACATTGAACAAACTGTATAGAATACCTTAAATTTCCAAGAGTTAAATATCTTTGCCTCATGAACATTTTAAACAGGAGTTATAAGTAATGCAAAGTGGTCTGTTATCGTTAAACTTTAAAACAAGTGAATTTTGCCCTTGTCTTTTACAAGATCTTTCAGAAAGCAATAGTTTGTGTCACATTTACAGGTACATAACATCAACAGTTATAACCAAATCGTATTCAAGAGTTTAATAAAACAAGTGCCATAAGTCCAAGTGCATTAGTGTGCTTTAGGCTTTTCACTGTTAATAGTGACAGATGTTACCGTTCAAAACACTCAATTTCATATTGATCAAGGAACAGATAACTTGCTGAAACTAATGAGAAAGGTGATACTGAGATCTAGATTTCAGTAAAGAGACCAGGTCTGGCTTGAGGGCAGTGGTTGAGATGCGTAAAATGTCACGCAAGTGGGAGTCACTCATCCTTGACCTCAACCGGTTCTTGTTTAAGTTCATGACTGATAATATTTGCTCACACAAATATGTGGAGCAGAATAAGCTCAGCATTTCTGGAAACCTGCTTTTGTCCAGCTGCCGGTAAAAGTCAACAAGAGAACACTGCTGGTGTTTTCCGCGGCACTCATCGTCACACTGCAGCTCAATGAGCTCCAGCTGCAGCTGTGGAGGAGCATCATCAGCGTCCACGGAGAAGGGAGAAGAGAAAAGCAACATGTCTCTTTCAATAACTGCAAATTCCCGAAAGCGTTTCTTAAATTCCACAGAAAGAGATGCGATAACTGTTGCATAACTCTTCATTTGCGCACCGATGTTGTCCTGTTGGAAACTGTCGATGACCTCTTTCAAAGCTGGGAAGTGCGCGGTGCAGGACTCTGTTTGGGACAAGTGTCTTTGGAAAAGTTGCAGTTTGGTTCCAAAGGCCTTGATGTGAGCGTATAGCTGGCTCACCACTGCATCTTTTCCTTGAAGATTAACATTCAGCACATTCTGATGCTTCGTTATGTCAACCAAAAAAGCCAGATTTTCCAGCCATACAGGATCAGACAGTTCTTCCATTGGTTGTCTCTTCTCACCCAAAAAATTGTCAAATTTCCTCTTTGAGAGAGAAAAATCGCTGCAGTGCGGATCCCCGACTTAGCCACCTCACATCGTTGTGATATATTACGTCACCGTATTCAGCCTGGATGTCACGCAAGAACTGCTGAAACTGTCGGTGGTATAGAGCTTTAGAGCTCAATGCCACTGGTTTCATAACATCGTCAAATTTGAGATGTTTGGCGCAGAGAGCCTGCTGGTGAATGATACAGTGAAGTTTAATAGCATTACCTGCTTCTTCGCTGAATTTATTGCAGATCAGTGTGGACAATCCACTTCGCTCACCAGCCATGGCAGGCGCACCATCGGTAATGATCCCAGAAACTTTACTCCATGGTAGTTTCATATCATCAACAGCTTCACAAACAGAAACGAATAAATCTGTTCCTCTGGTTTGCCCTTTAATGCTTTTGAGGTCAATCAGCTCCTCTGTCACGTTCATGTTGTCATAAACTCCTCTTAAAAAATAAGCAGTTGTACAGTGTCAGATGCATCGGTGCTTTCATCGCAGGCTAATGAGAAATAATCTAAATCCACTCCCCTGTCCCCCAGTTGTCTCTGAATATCTGACGATATGTCCTCAACTCTCCATGCCACAGTGTTGCGTGCCAGGCAAACATTCATACATTCTTGCTTCTTCTCGGGGCAAATGTTCTCCACTATTTTCATGACACAGTCTTTGATAAACGCACCTTCAGTAAAAGGTTTGCCATGTTTAGCTATTATCATGGCCACTTCGTAGCTGGCTTTGGTGATGTTTTCCTTTGACTCACAGGCCCGCGTGAAGAATCGCTGTTGCGATGCCAAAGCAACTTGGAGTTGCTTCACTTTTTCAGCGCGGTCACTCCCTGTTAGCTTGTCGTATGTTGTAGCATGTTTAGTCTCGTAGTGTCTCTTTACGTTGAAATCCTTAAACAAGGCAACCGTCTCTTTACAAATTAGACAAACACAATTGCCTCGATTTTCAGTGAAGAAGTATTGTAATTCCCACCGCTCCTGAAAGCGGCGGCCCTCACTGTCAACTTTTCTCTTTTTCTTTGCAGTCGCCATGGCAGAAATGATTCGAGAAGGGTTCACGGCATGGATGCAGAGCCAGATAGCATTAGAATGGTGCTGCCACCGTGTGGCGAAAGGAGGAATTACATCTTTAAAGTTTTATGATTTATTTATTCTGACAGAGCTAGCCAGCCATAAATAACACATTATGAGACCGAAGCTGCGGGCCGTATGAAATCTGACCGCGGGCCGTGATTGGCCTGCGGGCCGGACTTTGGACATGCCTGATTTAAAGGGACATTTAGAATGTAACATTTGAATTCCCAATAAACTAATCGGCGGTTAAAAGGGTATGCATGTGTAGTGTCGTACAGAGGCCGACTGAAATTCAGTTTTGGTTTCGGCGCTGAAGGTTGGCAAGTGGTCTCTTTCGGCATACTTTCAGTTTCGGCTGAAAGTCTATTTTTTTACTTTCGGTATACTTTCGGGTTTGGCTGAAAGTAAATTTTTAACTTTTGGTCTGGTTTCGGTTTCGGCCGAAACTGATATTGACTTTCGGTCGTCATTCATCAACCGAAGATCTATTTTTAACTCTAGTGCTTCGTCCATCACTCTGCCTCTCGGCCGATCAGTAGGCATTAGGCAAGCCTTTGCGATAGGCTGCAAATACACACACGTCAACAGCAGCAGCTTGGGAGCGAGGTTACAGCCGCAACCATGGTCCGCTAATGTATATACGATCGGTCAACAGACGGCAGCCTGTCTGTCTGGCTGAATGCGGAAAAAAACTGTTGTTTCTTAATTACAACATTCGTTTGTTTGGATATAATTACTAAGTAAGTCACACCTGAAGATTTGATATTTAGCGATTCTTACTGCAGGCTCTGAATGATTAGTTCTAGATTTCTTTTTCATTAAAGTAGCATTGCATTATAACATATTTCATGAATCTTGTGTTCAGTAACATCGGTTATATACCTTTCTGTTTCGGTCTCGGTCAAAAGTGTCGTTAAACTTTTGGTTTCAGCTTCGGATTCGGCTTTGGTTTCGGCTGAAAGTGTAGTTAAACTTTCGGTGTCAGCTTCGGTTTTGGCTGAAAGTTATTTTTTTTACTTTTGGTCTGGTTTCAGATTCGGCCGAAACCAGAAATGCAGTTTCGGTCAGTCTCTATTGTCATACAGTAACTCTTTTCTTCTTCTCTCCCGGGGCATGTGTGTGCCGGTGGCGCACACACTCAGTCGGAGACGAGGTAGTTGCAGGAGGCACCGTCTCTCTTTTATTAAGTTCACAACACCAACTCCGGCCTCCTCTCTCATGACCAAGCTGCCGTACGGCCCGGCCCAGACATGACCTTATCTGCCTTGCACAGACAGCGCCGACCGAGACAGCCAACTATTGTCTGGCCGCGCAATGATCGGGCGAAGGTGGCAGCGAGGAAGGCGGCAACGACAACAGCGACGATGAGACGAGTCCACTCCCAGAACCGACAGCCCGTAGCTCTCACTCTCCGCTGCTTATATTCCACTCAGCAGGGCTTGGCTCCTACCTAGGCCACGCCCCCCTTCTCAAACCCACCAGAGGGTTCCAGGGGTCTTCCTATAAGGTCTACCGTGACCCTTGCCTCAGTCCTCCGCCCGGCCGGCACACTTGTATATATGCTCAACGGCATGTGCGCTGTGTCCAACTGCAGTTGCTGGTGCTGTACAGCAATTGGCGCTGTGTCACTACACATGTACACCACACTCCCCTATTAGAGATCCACACTCTCCTATTACAGAACCACACTGCCCTATTAGAGAACCACACTCCCCTGTTAAAGAACCACAGTCTCCTATTAGAGAATTACACTCCCCTATTGAGAACCACGCTCCCCTACTGGAGATCCACACTTTCCTATTACAACATCACACTGCCCTATTACAGAACCACACTGCCCTATTAGACAAACCCGCTCCCCGATTAGAAATCCACATTGCCCTTTTAGAAAATCACACTCCCCTATAAGAGAACCACACTCCCCTATTAGAAATCCACATTGCCCTGTTAGAAAACCATCCTCCCCTATTAGAGAATCACACTCCCCTATTAGAAATCCACATTGCCATATTAGAGAACCACACTCCCCGATTAGAGAACCACACCCACTATTAGAGAACCACACTCCCCCATTAGTGAACCACACGTCCGTTTTAGAGAACCACATGCCGATATTAGAGAACCATACTCCCCTGTTAAAGAAGCACAGTCCCATGTTAGGGAAACACACTACCCCATCAGAGAACCACACTCCCCTATTTTAGAACCACACTTCCCTATTAGATAACCACACTCCCCTATAAGATAACCACTCTCCCCTATTAAAGAACCACAGTGCCCTATGAGAGAACCAGACTCCCCATTTAGAAAACAACACTCCCCTATTAGTGAACCAGGCTACCCTATAAGAGAACCACGCTCCCCTTATTACAATCCCACACTCCCTGTTATAGAACCATGCTTCCCTATTAAAATCCCACATGACCTATTAAATAAACGCTCTTCCCTACTTGAGAACCACGCTCCCTGGTGGAAGTGCCATGCTAACCACTACACAAATACTGGGCCCGTATTCTGCCCACAAGCCCACGTGGGAGTTTGCCCGCACGTGCCCCGGGAGAGACATTACTTGATTCACGCCCAGATGGAGTTTTTCGAGCTGCGCCAGACGATCAAACACTCCAAGTGGTAGACTCACCAAGACATTTGTGTTCTCGAGCAGATGTTGTTTTCCGCGCACAAAACACATGGCAAGGGTGTTCACAAACAATAACGCATTCAATTAATTGTGAATGTTTAGCTACAGTCTGCAAAAGGGAACTGGCGACCCACAATGTATCAGCTATTATGATTTCAGCCAATGGCTACGTCATGACCTCTGTCCAGTATTGTGGTTACTGATTAGAATTCACAAGGTAACGAACTCTTAATGTGGCCTATGTGTCTATCTAGCTGGGTTTCTGATTCTTTTCGCAATTTTTAATTTTCTACAAGACGTGTACGGCACCCACTAGCTTGCTAACAAAGCGGTACCTTTAGGCCAGTGGTTCTTAATCTTTACTGCAGCCTTACCACTCTTTGGTTCTCAATAATTAAAAAATACTTTAATAAATACGTAGGTTTGATGAAATAAAGTATCTTATTTACGTGTCCGTACTTAACTTGTCTATCCATGTCTCGCACCCCAAAAAGGACATCTCACACTCCCAAGGGGTGCGTGCACCTCATGTTAGGAACCACTACTTTAGGCAGTAGGCACAGCACGTGGGAGTTGTTATGAGCCAAGAGTGAGGATCCTGAAAGTCTCTTATTATGCCTACAGGGGCTGATGCGTGCGTCACACGTGCACTGCATGCGATTCGATAACCCTGCATCTTGTAGCACACAGACGCTAAGTTGCTACGTCGGTGTAGAGTGCAGTTTGAAACTGAACGAACGCTTGCCATCACTATTAATCACGCGGCCCACGTTCCGCCTGCGAGAGACTTCAGCTGGTTACTATTCAAATACAAGTTCTTGAGCTCTCCTAGTTGAGCAAACACACCCGAGGGGAGAGTGTGCAATAAGTTGACTTATATTCACAGGAGATAATGTTGTCCATCTTCTGCATCGCAAGTTTTACAAGCAGTACGAACAATCTATAATTTTTGTTTGTTTTAACATGCCTTAAATTAATCCATTGTTGGAGTAAGTCCTCCCCCGCTCTTTAGCCATTGGGGTGAATAGCGGGGGAGGACGCCGGTCATGGAGGGAGCGAGGGGTGTGGAAGAGCAAGATCACCTCTGACCTATGCTGAACATGGTCGAGAGTCGAATTCGCTGAAATCACTGCATCCCCCCCAGCTCCACCCATTGCTTGTTTAGTGGCAAAATCATTCACTCATCTGTCTGGGTGCCATGGTGTTTAGGAGATGTTAACTACTTCGCCTAGTATACAGGTCTTGGGTTCGATCCCTACCTTGACGCTTGTTGTATATTTGAGGTTTGCATGTCTCTCTGTCCACGTGATCGCGTGTATGCTTCTCTGGGTCCTCCAGTTGTCCCCTCCACATTTGGCATCAACATTACGCGTTTAGAGTCTTTGGCTGCTATAAATGTCCACGTGATAAGTCACTTCTTTGAGCACCTCATTTGCGGCCAGGTTGCTTCTGTAAAAGAGCTCCATAGCTCAGTGGGCCTTACCTGGTAAAATAAAATATTCCTCTGTTCTCCTAATGACACCACCATTATTTTTCGGTCCAGATACCTTGATGTACAAAAAAAGTGAGAGGCCATTGAGACTGAATTCTCTTTTGCAAGGATGACCTTGGGTCAACAAAAGACAACCCAACGTAGGCGGATATCTCAGAGCTAAAAATAACCACGTTGCGTTGAGATTACTTACTTACCCAGGTGTGCGAGCTCACACTGTCTTCTCTGCCGTGGAAGGTTGATTTTGTCGGTAAGCCATGATGGACCACGGGCAAAGCCACACGAGGGAGAGGAGTGCGAGCTATTTGCCGGAGACAAAATGAATTCCGACAAGAAGGAGGAACCCCCACCATTGAAGTGTCACGCGAGCAAAGCGCACAACAACCCAGCCAGCCTCTATGACCTGTGCCCCTCTGTGCGAGTTAAAAAACAATTGGTGACGTAGTCCTTCCCCTAGCCCTGGTGCTTGGACCGAGTCCAGAGACTCCCTTCTTTGTTTCCAGGCGTTGCCACGAGTTGCGTTGCGGTGCGTGCGAAGGGCCCCAAAATGTGTAGCATGCAATGCCGCGTGTTCTACGCGCACCCCAAAGTATTTAATCGGCTTCAGGCTGCTTCGTGCACGTGCATTACCCACGGTGGTAGGCAGCCGTTTTGAGGGCTTGAGTATTGCAGTCGATCATCGATCGATTATCCGGCAGCTTCGAGGGGGGGGGGGCAGAGAGGGGGCGCCATATTTTTCAAAACGTAGGATAACACTGTGTAAGAAAAAAATATACATTTTGTCCCTGGGTTGGAAATGTTATTTTTTATTGATCATGCCTCAAAAGTACAGAAAATGGATATTATTCCCCACAAACTTTGCTTTTGTAACCAGCACAGTGATAGTTTGAAATTTACCTATTTTTCAATCAGAATTCCAGATAAATGCAGTGCTGAGTAAACTTGGAGTAACTTGTAGAACATTCTATAACTTTCCAGTATTATAAATAATAGTATAAATACAGGGACCTTAAGCCCACCAGTTCAATTTAGTTCCAGCTGCCTAAGTGGATACAGATCTGCATTCTTCTGAGATGGCATCAAAAGGCTGCAAGCATCCGGCAGACGCATTTTGCTATGTCTGTGGCCAATTTATCAAGACAAGAGCGAAAAAGTACTTTGTGTAAGCATCTGCTACGATGTGTAAGGCCTAGAAGGCATATTTCGGCATGCCTGTCGGGGATTAAGACAAACCTTTGGGACCCCATTTCACCTACGAGCAATGCAAAAAATTCTGGAAGTTGAGATGGACAATTGTTGCTCGGAATTTAATGTTATAAAATTTGTTAAAATGTTTTAATTGTAACATTTTTTAATAAAAAATGTTTTACAATTTTCTATGTTATTGAATAAAATCTATCATGTATGATAAATGTTGCGATAATCTCTAACACATTAATCATGGGTGAAATAAATGTTTTTTTGTAGGATGGTACAGAGGGGAAAAGAGAGCCATGAAGTTCTCTACCCCAATAATTTGGCGGAAACCCACTCACCACTCAAGCAACTGCTACTTCTGCATGGTGGACCGTTCCAAACGTCGTACTGGCAAGAATGCACCTGCTATCACGTATCCGGACCTTCCTTCATCCATTGCCCTGGTGCCACACTGCCATGAGCTCCCCGTATCCACTCCTCTGGAGAGAGAGCAGCCGTCTATTATAAGAGAGCAAGTCAGAGAACGAGGAAGACGTAGATACAGATGACAATTTCAGAGGTGGAGCTGAGGAGAGAAACCCATACTGCCCCAACCAAAGATACCTCAACGACTTGATCAGAGATCTTGGTCTCATCAAGTCCAATGCCGAGCTTTTGACGTCTAAGCTCAAGCAGTGAAACTCGTTGGATGCAAGTGTGCGAGTCGCAGATCAGAGGAAGCGTCACCACCCTTTTTGCAGCTTCTCCACCTGTTAAGGCGGGCTCTGCTTCTGCCACAATGTGACTAGTCTGTTCGAGGCAATCGGAATCGCCTGTAACCAGAATGAGTGGCACCTCTTCATTCACAGCTCATCCAGGAGCCTCAAAGCCGTGCTGTTTCATAATGGTAACAAGTACCTGTTTCTTCCCCTGGCTCACTCGGTACACCTCAAAGAGGATTACAACAGCATCAAGACCTCGTTGGATGCCTTTAAGTATGATAAGTATGGCTGGGAGGTCATCAAAGACTTCAAAATGGTGGCATTCCTGATGGGTTTACAAGGCGGTTTTGCCAAGTTTCCCTGCTATTTTTGCCTTTGGGACAGGAGGGACACCAAAGCGCACTACCACAGGCGGGACAGGCCACAGCGGACCGAGTTTTCAGTGGGGAGAAAAACGTCAGCTTTGTCGCAGTAGTTCGGGGCTTCCTGGGCAATCACAAGGCCGAAAACTACGTAGAGCTGGTTGAGAATCTGGTGAAGAACTATGGCACAATGGGCTCTAGGATTTCCCTCAAAGTCAATATCCTTGATGCTCATTTGATAAATTCAAGGAGAACCTGGGAGCGTACCCGGAGGAGCAAGGCGAGCACTTCCACCAGGATTTACTGGCCTTTGAATGCCGATACCAAGGGCAGTATAATGAGAATATGATGGAAGACTACATTTGGGGGCTGATTCGTGAAAGTAATTTACAGTATAATCGTAAATCTCGAAAAACTACTCAATTCTAAATATTTTGTAGTCATTTTTGTATTACTTTAGTATAAACATATATGTTAATTTTAATTAATGTTTTTTTTTACTTTATGTGAACTATAAGACACATTCAACCATATTCTCATTGTAAATAGGTACATTTCAAAATATCACTGTCCTGGTCACAAAAGCAAAGTTTGTGGGGAATAATAGCTATTTTATATGCTTTTTTGGCATAATCAATACAAAAATAACACTTACTACCCAGGGACAAAAATTGTGTTACATAGTGTAATCACTACTTATTATTTGGGTCTTTTTGTAAAGTCACGTAGATGTTCAAAGAAAATAATAAAAACTACGATGCTTCGATCACAACACAAGCGATCGTCATCAGGAGAAAGCTCTTTTCACAGATGTTCAGTTGGGGGAGGTAAGAACGTTAGAAAAACAAACAATACAAAAAAACACGAAAGTAGTGCAAAGTACAAGAAAGGTAAACAAATCACCCAAACACATGCAAATAGAACTGATCCATTCTCATCCTACCAAGCAAACCCCATTGAGGTATTAACTTATATTTCAGAAGCGACCTGGCCACAAATGATAGCTCAATAAAGTGGCCCATCATTTGGACTTGTACAGCAGTAAAATGATCTAAATTATCTCAATGCATGTTTATAAATGTGTTGGAAAAAACCGGAGGACTCGGAGAAAAAAATCCACGCGACCACAGCTAATTAGTGAGGGCTATCACGTAAACAAAACGTGCCGATTAGTTATGAGGATAATAGGAACAGCAAATTGTCGGAAGGCTGATGAGAGGAGCTGCTGCAATCTATCTACATGCAGTGAGAGCGAGTTGCCAGCTAGACACGATGTCAAATCTTCAGTTGTGTTGGTGATGCGAAATGAAAGGAAAATAATCATAAATCACATACAAACTAGATAAAATATTGGCACGATAAATGTATTGCTACAGAAGGATACTGCTGCATCTAAGCTGGACCCAAAGAGTGTCCAACGTAGAAGTAAGAGAAAGGTTACACATATAAGAAGACGACGTGATAACGATGCAGTGATGAGAAGGAAACTGGCACTATTTGGGCACATGTAGGATAATAAACAACAGCAAAAAATGAAAGTCTGTTGTTTGGCGTAATGGAAGGAACCAGAAAGAGAGGAAGACCTAACAGAGAATGGCTTGACGACGACATAAGAGATTGGTGCCAGAAAGATGTGGCACCACCTGAGCAAATTTGCACAAGACAGAGGAAAGTGAAAACAAATAACGAAATGTGCAGTGGACACCTACGGCTATCTGCCCATGGATCTTGATGATGATGATACAAACTCGAATTCCACTTAAGGAAATACAATATGAATGAACGTCTTCATAGTTAGCGCACAACACGCACGTGTGTTTGTGTCAGAGAGCAAGTGGCTTGGTAAGCCCCCTCAATCGCCTTGGGGGGTAGAGACTGCAGCATGTTGCTTTTCAACCAGAGGGACTCGAGGTTTGGAAAGTGATCAAACACTCCCGCGGAGAGTCTTTCTATGCCTGCGGACTCCAGCCCCAGGTAGGTCACGCTGCCCAGACCCTCGAACGCGGTCGCATCTAGAGATTTGAAGTTGTTGTAATCCAGCCGCAGCATCGCGGTGTCCACGGGAATCCCAGGTGGAACGGCCTGCAAGTTCTTGCTTTGGCAGTCCACTTCATTTGCTACCGGTCGGGTCCGCGTTGGGTTTCACTGAGATGAGGCGGAAGTTGGAACAGCTAAAGCTAGCTCATGGTGGAGCCATTGTTCAACACAATTTCAAGGGACGTTCAGATATTTTGGTTGTGAATGTGTTTTGCTTAAAACCAACCGGATACAGCATACAATATACATTACGAATAGAGACATCGTGCAGTTTTATGAATAGGATTCCCTATTAGTCATAACCAGATTGGCTGTGCTTAATATGCGTTGTGTCGCATTAACGAATCGTGAATAGTTATTTGTTCAAACAAATATTATATCTTTGGGTGACCCCTAGAACAATATGTTCAGTGATACGTTATCAAATATCTGCATGGCCGTCTGGAATTGCATTACTTCAGGGTTTTACAGATATGAATAGTGTGTCGTGCATGGCTAATAACGAGTGTTTAACATTTGTGTTTTCACGTAATTTGTTAAAATTCCTCTCAGAATTAAATGTTAACTCCCTCGCCTGTTATACAGGAGGTCGTGGGTTCGATCCCGACTCTGCCACCTGTATATTTCGAGTTTGCATGCTCTCCCCGTGGTCGTGTAGATTTTTCTCCGGGTCGCCACATTTATAAACGTGCGTTTAGAGTATTTTGCTGCAATACATTTCTACTTCCGAAGCCACATCGTTGAGCTATATTTTGTGATAGCCAGGTCACTTCTGAAAAATTACTATACAGGATCAAATAAAAATAGTGAATAGTTTTAGTTGCAAAAAATTCTAACAATGAAACAAAAGTGATGGGTTTGTTAAATTGGATTTGTGGACACGATGTTTATTGATTGAGACGCAAACTCTGTGCGACGTTCTCTCTGTGCGTGATGTGTCCAACACTTACCTCCGCCGCCCTTGCGTGTTACACTGTCTGGAGCTTCGTGTAAATTTTGGCCAGTTCCATCTTTTACTTTGTTGGAGTTCTCTCGCGTCCATTTAGGCGCAGGCATCAATATAACCACTCACGTGCATAATGATCATTATTCTATTAAATATTTGTGAAACTTACAATATTGGTTTTATCTTTCATGCAATAGCCGCCCATTCTCAGTTGGTCCAGTAACTAACACATTCATGCGCCGCCATACCAATGAATGAAAAAAGCGTATGATGCAAAGCCAAACGTGAAAAGGATCACGAACCCTTTCAGTCTATCAATATTGCAGATACACGAACGTGAGCATTAAGACTGGCAGGGAGACTCGAGGCACGGATGCATCTGTCTTAGTGAACTACACAAGTCTGAGCTTGAATCGGGGGTCCGGTCACCTGTCACTCAATTGTATACGGACTCACTACGCGCTGCGGGGCGGTATTATGGGCAATCAAATATATACAATAAATAGACACCCCTCTATATCGCCACATTACAGATACTACATTATTATACTCTATCGTCTTCTTGACCGTTCAGAATTACGTTACACGGCAGCATTTACTCTGGTGGGATCTTTTTACCAGGATCCAAAAATAATGAAAACGAATAGGTTTTACCGTATTCTTATTTACTGGCAAAAATGTATCCGAGAGATGTAATAGCTCGATCCGAGCTATAAGTGTTCTGATTCTTGCATTGTCTTTGTACTGTTCGCCTTTTGGCGTTTTCTGGTCCAACACTGGCGAGATCAGGCCATAAAGAAGGATGTATCTGGTGTAAGCCAATAAGTTTCAAGGACAATGCATATATTATCATCAGAGCATATTTGATTACATGTTTTGCCACACGTATGTATGGTTAATCCAACTTGACGCCTTGAAAAAGGTACCTATTTAGTGTTTGAACATCTTAACACATACCCCCCCCCCCCCATATAGTTGCTCCCCTGCTTGCAGAACATCTGGACGTTCACAAGCCGTTGAACTTAAGCAAGCCCCTGGCTCCGCAGGTTAGACACTTGAATATTTCAACCGCTCAAGAGTGGCGCTGCTGATAATTCCGCACTCCAAAAAGTTCGTGCGGTTGACGGTATGAGCAAGAAGGCACCGATTACATTTTACGCATCGGGGCCGCTATGGGAAGGAGATGTTCTTTACGCTCTTCACAAGCTTCACCGCAGAGACACTCGATGGATGCGTTGTGTCCTGTCAAGGGGGGTGATGGCTGGCATTGCCGTCTATGACATTGGTCTCCAGTCTCCAGGCGTGGCCGACTTATCTGTCCAAGCTGCGCTCACTCTACCACGGGACAATTCCCACTCCGCTGGTACATTTTTCATCTTATATGGCACTGTTCATGATAAGTCCATAGGAC
>CM025668.2:1626553-1651460 GCA_014621495.2 Entosphenus tridentatus
ACGGGGAAAGGAGGCGCACACGCATAGACACGTGCGGGTAAAACTACATTTCGTAAATAGGATTGGCTTTTCCCCGTTAATTTAATCCTAAAAATTATGGATGTGTGTTCGGACAGTCATTCCAACTCTACGCCTAACCTGAAAATATACACCTATATCACTTTTCACAATATAAATTATAATAAACATCAATCTTGATTTGAAGCCTTCGTGACTGCAGGAATCCATACTCGTTGGTTATTTCGGTAAAGTCACGAAACTGATTGGCTTACGTCTTCAGGTGAAAATCGTGACAGCCGCGATGTCTCCTGCGAGCAGCACGATGTCTGCTGCCTTGTGAAGAGAAGCTGTTACCAGGCAGAGTTTATATCAGTTTTTGAAAACAAAGTTAGCCGAAGTAGTGTTAATGGTGTATTATAGTGTAAAGGTAATAAATAGCGTGGCATCTTAAAGGAAATGAACTTAGATTATCATTTTGGATTATAGTGCAAAGTTAATGAGCTTCCGTAGCGCATACGAGCTCAGATTATCATGTAGGATTAGCATTTGTATTTTGATGAGAGAAGCATGTAAAAGTTAATGAAAAAATGATCAAGTTAATGTCAGTCTATGTGTAACAAAGAATAGCATTTTGATTTAAAGCTTTCGTGACTGTAGGGATTCATATTCTTGGTTCTTTCGGTGAAGTCACGTAGAATATATTTGTATTATTTTATTATTTCCCTTCTACGTGACTTTACCGAAAGAACCAAGAATATAAAGAATAGCATGTTAAAGTTAAGGAGAAAAGCATGTCAAATTCAATGAGCGAAGTTAATGAGAATATCATGTTAAAATCAAAGAGAGATGAGAAAGTCGATGCAGTCATGCCGGTGGTTGCATGTCCATGTGTGACAAAAGCAGCCGTGTTAGCGATCCAAAAGATGGCCGCGGAGCTCCGCTGCCGCGCTGCGACAGGAAGACTGAGACTGGTCAGACCAGGTTGCGGAGCTGGTCGCTGCGCTGGTTAATCGCGTCCTTCCAATGGTTGCTCAGCTTAAACCCATCTTCTCGGTTGAAGTTGTCTCTATGTTTGTATATTTGGATAGATAAAATGCACAAATTTTTGAAGGTAACCCGACGATTTGCAGAGTACCTTGGTCTCGGAAAAAAACAATATCGTGCGAGCCCACAACATTATAACAATGGTCAGCTACGGCAGAGGTATTGGTTCTGCCGTGTTTCAGATCTGTCTTGTGTTCGCGAAGCCGGTCCGAGGCATGTGGTTTCGTTTCCCCAATGTAGCTGCTACCGCAGGTACAACTCAGTTTGTAGACATCAGGGTATTGCATGTCAGGAATGACATCCTTCACAGATGGGATCAGATCGCGGATTTTGTGTACTGTATTGAATCGGACCTGGATCTTGTGTTTGTTTAGGATTTTGGCAATCTTTTTGGTGGCACCTGCTATGTTATGTACGGTAAGGTGATGGGTTCTCAGACGGTTGTCTCCCCATGGTTGGGGATACAGCTTTGCGGATTGTGCGGTCTGAATATCCATTCATCTTGAGGGCTTGGTGTACGTGCTCCAGTTCACTGGCTAGGTGGCGCTGGTCGGTAAAGTCACCTACGTGACTTTACCGAAAGAACCAAAGAGTATGGATTCCTGCATTCGCGAAAGCTTCAAATCAAGATTGAATCATTCATTACTTTTCTATTAAGCTTTCCGGTGCACTCCCCAAAATATGTTTTTATATTGGAATGAGTGGAAAGCGCGTCACGGTGGCGAGATGTTAAATACCTTGCTGGTGTACAGGAGGGCGTGGGTTCGATCCCGACCCTGACACCTGCTGTATATTTGGAGATTGCATGTTCTCCGTGTGGTCGTGTGGCTTTTTCTCCAGGTCCTCCGGGGTTTCCCTTCACATGTATCAACATGCATTGAGAGTATTTTGGCTGCTATACATTTCCACATGTTAATAAGCCACTTCGTTCAGCTATCATTTGTGATGGCTAGCTCGCTTCTGAAAAAGAGCTATACAGCCCAGTGGGCCTTACCTGGTAAAACTAAACACATTTCTAAGTTTGAATAGTTTTTTTAGGTGATGTGGAAGCGTTACTGCTGCCACTGCAGGGACACCGTGACGCTGCCGCCGATGGATGACGACGCAGCCTCCCGGGTGGCTTCTCGTTTGGTGATCTCACGGCGCGAGCCCGAGTCGAATTTCGTTCACACGGAAATTCGATTTCGTTAAACCAAAAAGTGTTCATAATTTGTCAATTGCGTTAGCGTGACATTTTCCGTACACCGAACGTTCCTAAATCGAAGACATACTCGTCTTTTGTATTTATATAGATAAATAAACAAGCATGGGCAGAGGAAACAAAGATATTGTTCTTTTTAAATCCTGAACGAGCCAAGGAGGGGTTTCGGCCACACGGATGGCTGTGGGGAGTGGGGTTTCAGGCTGTGGAGGCAGCAGAGAAAGAAGGAGCGACCTCCATCAGATAGTCACGGGACTACGTTATACCTGTGGAAGACAACAATGATAAACGAGGGCCTGCCCAAACTCTGTCATCCATCGGAGTCATTTGACCATACTTCACAACGCTGATCTCCCACAGCCACTGATGCTCGACACGGCCGGGAATCTAACTCAGGACCGCTGGTAATCTAACTCAGTTGTCGAAGCACCGCACCACGGCACCACTGCTTGCCAAGAAAAACGCGTGTCAATCAGTGACCATTGCGATGATTACGGTATTATATTGTATGAAAAAATAATTGTACATTTTAGGCGGCAGGATGGCGCAGTGTAAACACTTGCGCCCCGCAGCAAGAAGTACCTGGGTTCGATTTCCTACTCGGGCCCCTTCCCTGTGTCGAGTTTATATGTTCTCTCCCCCTTGTTCTGCAGAGAGTGTGAGAGTGTGTGTGAGTGATTCTTAGTGCTTCCCGCTCACGGCCAATGCCAGTGACGATTATTTGAACCGCTCTTTGGCCTCCCGTAGGTCCACTCAGCCTCAAATGTGTACCTGGTGCAGTGTGTAAACATCGCCACTGTGGGGAGACAAAGGCGGCCGGGCGTGGTGCTGGCCACCCACCTTCTCGTGTGTCGTGCCGGCCTTCAGAGGTGCATCTCGCTAACAGCACTTGCCCCAACAGTCTTGTAAAGGCTATACCGGGAATGTTAATCTTTGTTTGGAGTTTCTACAATCTGCCCCTGTCCTTCATGCATTTCGTTTCCTCCCATAGCTAAAAAAGAACACCACACACAATGCAACTGATAATTACCATAAACAAACCCAGTGCCTAAAAAATAAACACCTGCTATCTACTCAGTTGGGATGACACATGTGTGTACGTATGTATTAGTAGCAATGCTCATCGGGTGTTGCATCGTGAAAGATGGAGACGGCCTTGGGGAGGTCGTCATCTAACAACGGATAGACCACGGCTGATGTCTATGGTGATAAGGAATCGTTGTCTCTTGTTTGATTTGGTGGCAAGTGCCGTATGGGTGATTGTGGGGCAATTGTTATGTTTGAGCTGATGCCAGTCAATTGCTAAGTGTGTCTGTGCACTCGGGAGTCGGTTAACTGGAGTAAAACCTCAATTATGTAGAATACACATTAACTGTGATGCTGTAGCATAAATAACATCTTCAATATTAATATGCGCGTCCAAGGGTTGCAACGTGCGTAAAAATACGTGTGGAGCCGCGTTTGAACTCAAACATGCTACAGGCTCTACCAACGGGAGTGTTTGATCGACTGAACAATCTGGATAAGCTATATCTGAACATGAACCAGCTAAAGTCTCTCTTGGACCCGCGCAACTGCCACCGTCACGGAGTGAACGGCGCCCGTTTTCTCCGCCACGGTGGTCTCCAGTCGACTTGCCACAGTCATCCCCCCATGGTCAATAAAGTGAGTAACCGCTTCATCGGAACGTTAACTGTGATCGACGTATGGGCAAACAGGTCCCTGGCATAGGAATGTGGAATGTTTCAACAGCTCGAAATTATAACGCCGTGGTGAAACATCTTTGTTGTTGGTGCTAGGATAGTGGTGTGCGCTCCTCGGTCTTGTGGCAGGAACGAGAATGTCTATAGTAAACTTAAGGATGATTAATGGCACTTGCTACTGCCTCCGCAGGTAAGTTTGTTCTACCCAGCCTGGGCCAAATTGTGTTCGCGCCCTTCTGTTCCACACCACCAATAAATGGAACAGCATCACGAGCTAACCTGACGATAGCCGTGGTTGGTAATCAAACTCAGGTGTTCGGTTTTTACAGCGGTAATACCTGAGATGCGTTTTACGGCGCATAATTCCGTGATCTATGTTACGCTCATTGCGTGCTTGCAAACGAGTAACGTCTCACTGAGTCCCATGGCTAATATTCAGGAGGGGTCCCGCCTAAAGTTTTCATGGTGGTGGGCAATGACTACTACGTAGATCCCAGTTCAATAAATTGCGGGTATTATTTTTATTCTCTCTTTAAATTTTACACGTGAGGCTGTCGCGACCAATGTTGGTCATGATCATTTGTTTACGCGACAAACCTTACCGATTTGCCTGCCATGCAGGAGGTCGTCGGTTCGATCCCGACACTGATGCCTGCTATATATTTAGATATTGCATGTCTCTCTCTCTCCCCGTGGTCACGTGGATTTTTCTCCGGGTCCTCCGGGTTTTCCTTCCAAATTTAGAATCAACGGGCATTCATACAGTATTTGGCTGCTATTAATGTATACGTGATAATTAACTTATTTGAGCTATCATCTGTGGCCAGGTCGCTTCTGAAAAAGAGCTCTATAGCTCAATTTGCCTTACCCGAGAAAATACAAATATAGTTTATTTAGTTGCTTGGGTATTACACACCGCAGTATTAACCAGGGCGGCCACTGAAATCGAACCGTGAACCACTGCAACAAGCGGCGATTACGCTACGGTCAGGTCATCAAACCGCCCCTATTCATGTATTACAAGTGAAATAAATAATATAATTAATGAGATGCTAGTAATCTATATATATAAAAGTCAAACATTGTTTGTGTGTGGGTTTGTGCGTGGGTTTGTGTGTGTTCACGCGCTTGCGAGGGATTTGCCTCTCAAACGGGGGGGGGGGGGGTTACATAAAACATCTTTAGCTAGGTACCATGCTGTAAGCCCCGCTGTAGGCAATCACTATTCATTTTTTACGTCCCTCACCTTTAAATTAGTTTAATTAGCGATTTTGCGCTGTTTTCGTTTATTTATTTACTAAATAGCGTGCGCTGGACCGTACCAACTCTTACGCGTTCGGTGGGGGGGACGGCTTTTACCAAGTCGGTCGGGGTGAGGGGGACATTTTCACACAAAACGCTGAAGTTAATTCTTCAAAATGTCATGTATCCCCCCCACCCAAATGCATGCAGTTACTGCTATAGAGTCCCTATATATAAATATTATATAGTGCTTCGATAGCAATTATTGTAGTGTGGGCGGGGGGAGCGGCCCAGCCCACAGGCTGCCAGGGAGCCACCTCGGCCGGCTAGACAATCTAGGGGAGGGCGCGGGTTCTGCACGGGACTAGGCCTCACTACGGTAATGTTAAAGACAATAGTATTGCTTCTTTCGCTAAACTCACGTACATCGAAAACTGATATAAAAAAATTTGGTTTGGAAATATAACAATGATTTTGTTTGTGTACATACAACGTTTTTGTTATTGTTTCTTTCGATAACCTCACGTAGATTGAAACCTATTATTTAATTAATCACCTTGTAAATAATACATAACTTATTATTGCGTGCAGACAAATATTATTTCATTTTCTTTCTTCTTTCGCTAAACGCACATACATAAAAACCTATCATATTACATAACCTTGGAAATATTAACGTAATATTGTTTGTGTGCACAACACTATTATTACATTTTCTTCGTTCGCTAAACTTACATACATTCAAACCAATTTTTTTAATAATCACCTTGCATTTATACAAATAATTATGTTTGTGTGCAGACAACTCATTTCCCAATTTACTTGCTTATTATATTTTTTTATTATGTGTGTGCCTATGTCCTTGTGTCTGTGTGAGTCCATGTCCGTGTCAGCGACCGTCGCTTTGTGTGTGTGTGTATGAGTCGATGCATCTGTATGTGCGTCGATGTTTGTGTGTGTGTGTCAATGTGTATGTGTAAGTCCAAGTGTGTGCATAAGTCAATGTGTGTGTGCGAGTCAATGTGTGTGTCAGTCGATGTGTCTGTCAGTCGATGTGTGTGTGTGAGTCCATGTGTGCGTGTAAGTCGATATTTATGTGTTTTTAAGTCGATGTGTGTGTGCGAGTCGATGTGTCTTTGTGTGTAGGGCGATGTGTGTCAGTCTGTGTATGTGTGTGAGTCTGTGTGTGTGTGTAAGTCGATGTGTGTGCATGGCTCCATGTGTGTGTGTAAGTCCATGTGTGTGTGTGTCTTAGTCGATATATGTGTGTAAGTCCATATGTGTGTTTAGGTCGATGTGTGTGGTTGTCAATTTATGTGTGTGTGTGAGTCGCTGTATGCATGTATGTCGATATGTTAGTGTAACTCCATGTGTGTGTAGCTAAAGTCGATGTCTGTGTGTGTGAGTCCATATGTGTGTATGTGTGTGTGTAAGTCGCTGTGTTTGTGTGTGTGGGTCGATGTCTGTGTAGTGGGTTCACAAGCACAGAGACGGTGAAGTCGAGGCAGCACTATTTATTATAACTCAACAAAGAATAGCCAAGATATACAACACTGAGAAGGGGTAACGGCCCCTTCACCCATACTACACAGGGATACAACCCTAGGCTATCTGCCTAGCGATCCATGCTCTCCGGTCCTCCGCTAAGGGCGCTAGGGGAGGGTAACTGACCTGGCCCAGCCTATGCACAGGTCACGACCACCAGCCACACAGACCCGGCCCTTAGAAGGACATCGGTTCTGAGGCTCTGGGGCCACACCGCTGGCTTGCTCTGCCCGGCCCTGAGAAGGACAGCGGGTCAGAGGAGTTCCAGGGTCTATCTAGCCAGCCTTCAGTCTTCAACTGGGTCTTGTACTTGGGCTCTCGAACACTGCCCCTAGCTCTCTGGCTTTCCGTCTTTTATACCAATTGCCCACCGAGGGGCGGGGTTCTGAGGGATCGAAACGCACCCCGCAGCCCCCACCCGTTGGGAGGGGCGCGAGGGATCCAAAGCCCACAGCCCCCTTTGGGTAAGCCAAGGGTGCTAGCTGTAACCGACGTGTGTTTGTCCCATAACACCCTAACGGCTGTAACAGATGTGTGTTTGTATCATAACACCATTACATCTGTAAATGTGTGTAAGTCGATGTGTGTGTCTATCTTTTTGGCCCGGTCAACACCGGGTACTTCCCGCTGGTCATTATATAAAAAAACGCGTTATTTTAATCTGTGTATACAGTGAGGGAAAAAAATATTTGATCCCCTGCTGATTTTGTACGTTTGCCCACTGACAAAGAAATGATCAGTCTATAATTTTAATGGTAGGTTTATTTGAACAGTGAGAGACAGAATAACAACAACAAAATCCAGAAAAACGCATGTCAAAAATGTTATAAATTGATTTGCATTTTAATGAGGGAAATAAGTATTTGACCCCTCTGCAAAACATGACTTAGTACTTGGTGGCATAACCCTTCTTGGCAATCACAGAGGTCAGACGTTTCTTGTAGTTGGCCACCAGGTTTGCACACATCTCAGGAGGGATTTTGTCCCACTCCTCTTTGCAGATCTTCTCCAAGTCATTAAGGTTTCGAGGCTGACGTTTGGTAACTCGAACCTTCAGCTCCCTCCACAGATTTTCTATGGGATTAAGGCCTGGAGACTGGCTAGGCCACTCCAGGACCTTAATGTGCTTCTTCTTGAACCACTCCTTTGTTGCCTTGGCCGTGTTTTGGGACATTGTCATGCTGGAATACCCATCCACGACCCATTTTCAATGCCCTGGCTGAGGGAAGGAGGTTCTCACCGAAGATTTGACGGTACATGGCCCGGTCCATCGTCCCTTTGATGCGGTGAAGTTGTCCTGTCCCCTTAGCAGAAAAACACCCCCAAAGCATAATGTTTCCACCTCCATGTTTGACGGTGGGGATGGTGTTCTTGGGGTCATAGGCAGCATTCCTCCTCCGTCAAACACGGCGAGTTGAGTTGATGCCAAAGAGCTTAATTTTGGTCTCATCTGACCACAACACTTTCACCCAGTTGTCCTCTGAATCATTCAGATGTTCATTGGCAAACTTCAGACGGGCATGTACTTTCTTGAGCAGGAGGACCTTGCGGGCGCTGCAGGATTTCAGTCTTTCACGACGTAGTGTGTTACCAGCTGTTTTCTTGGTGACTTTGGTCCCAGCTGCCTTGAAATCATTGACAAGATCCTCCCGTGTAGTTCTGGGCTGATTCCTCACCGTTCTCATGATCATTGCAACTCCACGAGGTGAGATCTTGCATGGAGCCCCAGGCCGAGGGAGATTGACAGTTCTTTTGTGTTTCTTCCATTTGCGAATAATCGCACCAACTATTGTCACCTTCTCACCAAGCTGCTTGGTGATGGTCTTGTAGCCCATTCCAGCCTTGTGTAGGTCTTCAATCTTGTCCCTGCCATCCTTGGAGAGCTGTTTGGTCTTGGCCATGGTGGAGAGTTTGGAATCTGATTGATTGATTGCTTCTGTGAACAGGTGTTTTTTATACAGGTAAAAAGCTGAGATTAGGAGCACTCCCTTTAAGAGTGTGCTCCTAATCTCAGCTCGTTACCTGTTTAAAACACACCTGGGAGACAGAAATTTTTCTGATTGAGAGGGGGTCAAATACGTATTTCCCTCATTAAAATGCCAATCAATTTATAACATTTTTGATATGCGTTTTTCTGGATTTTATTGTTGTTATTCTGTCTTTCACTGTTCAAATAAACTTACCATTAAAATTATAGACTGATCATTTCTTTGTCAGTGGGCAAACGTACAAAACAGCAGGGGATCAAATACTTTTTTCCCTCACCGTAGCTATTCCAGATTCGAGAGAACTCAAACAAAGTGAAGCAAGGAACTGGGCAAAATATATTTGAGGCTCCAGACAGTGTAACATGTGCACATAACACGGCCGTGTCATTAGCTTAGGGCAAGCGAGTGCTGCACAGTGACTCAACGTGAAGTTATATCGACTGGACATTTGTCAATCTACTGGGCGTCTGTGAAAAAGAGCTTCAAAACGCATTGGACTCCTCCGGGATGATTTAAATACCAATTTTGTTTGTGATAGCCGGCCCGTCACTGCGGAATGCGGTGACGGGCCATAGCCGCAAGTCAACGGTGGGTGAGTGTGTCCCGTATGAGCGTGAGATGCTGGCCCACAAAGTGGCCCATTGTGAGCTGCTGCCGGTGAAGTCCTTGATGTCTTTATCAGGTCGTGGTAGAGTGGGAACCTACGTTGTGTTGTTGTTGTTGGTATTGGGAGCATGCGAAATCTGGAAGCCACGTTTCGTTCGAAAAACAAACTAAATCTAACTCCTAAAACTTACTATTTTTTTCATTTTATCAGTCAGGCTCTAATGAGATGTATAGCTCTTTTTCAGTAGCGACCTGGCTATCACAAATGATAGCTCAACGAAGTGGCTTATCAGCATGTGGACATTTCTCGCAGCCAAATACTCAAAACGCATGACGTTGATTCTAAATGTGGAGGGGAAAAAACTGGAGGACCTGGAGAAAAATCCACGCAACCACGGGGAGAGAAAAACACGGAAACTCCAAATATACAGCAGGCGTCAGGGTCGGGATCGAACCCATGACCTCCTGTATACCCACGCGTGGTAGTTAACATCTCCTAGCCACTGAGATGTTAACTACCTCGCCGGGTATGCAGGCGAGGTAGTAAACATGGAGGACTATTAGAAGGGCAGAAAGCAATTTGTCCAGGAGCTAAAAAGGCACCATCCGAGGTCTGCTGCTCGGCACGACGATGGAGGGGGGGGGGGGGCTTCAAAAGAGAGTTCGCGTCATTTTGTCCCATTCCTCCACTTAAAGAGCTCAAACTGCAGTGGTTTACTATGTGGGGTCTACAGTTTAGAAATGGCATGAACGCAATCGGGCCCGTTGATGTTCCGATGGGGCTTGGTGACTTACACCATGCAGTTTCAAGAGGAATGCCAAAGCCAGGAGGTGCGATGTTTGGGTCTGTAATGAGGTGGTTTATTCTGGACGTCCGTGTTGTTCCATTATCCATAATACAAGTGTATTTGGGTTAGATTGCATAAATATAAATCTGTCGTTAAACCTGCCACCACCAGACACAGACAATTAGTAAGGTTTATCACGTAAACAGAACATGCCCATTTGTTACTAGTGTAGTAGTGTAACACGCGGGGTTTGCAAAGAGCGGGTGCATTTGAGCACGAGCAGGTGCAAGCGTGAAGACATGGGGTATCCGGCAGAGAGGCGCCAGCAATTAGCAATAAGGGGGAGAAGCAGTATTTGACTGGGTGCATTTGAGGACAGGCAGGTGCGAGCGTGTTAACACGGAGTAGACGCGGAGAGGCGGGAGCTGGAGATGATAAGAGAGAGAGAGCACACGTGCAGTAGGCACAGCTGAGGCGCCAGCTTAATGGGGGTAACTGAGGACCCTTGAGGAGCGGGATATAAGGGTGTGTGCGGAGCAACACGGGGTGGTTGTTGGTTTGAGCTGAAGGAACGAAGAGGAAAAGAGCCGGGGAGAAGACGCCTGGGACCTCGCCCTCCACACCTCGTCCTCCCCAGCAGTGTTGGCTGATCCCCCGCTGGAGGCAAGGACGAGGTGGAGGTGTGAGAGAAGAGTAACAGGCTAGCGGAGTATTAAGTGGCAGGCTAGCAGAGTATTAAGTGACAGGCTAGCAGAGTATAGAGAAAGGAAGTTCAGAGCAAGGGTGTGTTGTGTTAGTGTGAGGACCATCCATACGGGATGCGAAGTAATAAAGTGACACAGGAGAAAAGCTAAAAGTGTCCGTGTGAATACATCACTACACGAGTACAGCACACCGGTGTGTTGGAGAGCAATTTTATAACATTTACAATCTGAGTACGACGTTTCGCCAGTATTTACAACTAGCATCATCAGGCAGATAGCCAGATTTGTAGTGTACTCCTCTTGTTTCGTTCTTTAAATAGATGGATAGATGTGATGACGTCACTTGTGAGCCTTTCACAAAGAGGGGGGGGGGGGTTAATTATTCTAAATGACAATGGGTATCCATTACCGGTTGGGTTATTCATATGGTAACCAACGTACATTATGCATACACGTTATGCATACAGATTGTTCTTGTTCCTCCTGTCGTTTGTGTGCACTAAAATAGCAGCACCTGTTGTTATTGGCTGCGCACAGGTAATCCTCATTGACGTATGGTGACCTGTATAGGCATGCATTTAAACAATGTATGATTTGATTATTCTCTTCCACGCAGCACTAAGCCTGTAGCTATCCGAACGGTTAAAATTGTTTTATTTCTCTCAATTTCGATAGATTCTCTGAATAGTTTGGGCCATTGTGTCCACCAGCGTTTTTTCAACTCCAGGTGAGATTCTAGGATGGTGACAGAGCGATCCTGGAATGGTGATTTAGACTGCCATTGTGCCGACAGTGATAATTATCGACTGCTATTTTGAAACTTTATAAGCACATCTTGGTTAAGAAGCGCGATTTTTTGGTTTGTTTACTCGGCACTTATTGATGCAGAGTTTTTTTTTTGTTTGGACCAAGTGCATGAAATGACACCAACAGCGAGTGGAAGCTCCGCCAGCGGGAGTGTTTGATCGTCTGACGAGTCTGGAGAAGTTGTATCTGAACGTGAACCAGCTCAAGTCCCTCCCGCCCGGGAATGAACCGGCGCATGTGTGCGCACGGCTGAAGCTGCTGGCGCGCTGCCTGAGCTCGATAAAAAAATTGTTTTCAATCTAAAATGAGTTTTCAATCTAGGTTAGATTGTTTTCAAATCGAACATTGAAAACTAATTTGTTTAGAACTGCTTGTTGTTGTGTTCAGTTTGTTGTCCCCCCCCCCCCGCACTTCCGATTAGCTACGGTTGGCTACGTACGGGGCGAAAGAAGTTCAACATAATACAAACTACTTTACACTCCTATAAACGATATTATACAACAACCGCCGCCATTCGCCACTAAGTGGGGGTAATGTCACCACGGCGCTTGTGCCAGGCTATGTGGACTTTAAGACCATATGAAGTGTTGAACGCCCGCTGGCAGGTCACGGGACAGACCTAGCAGCTGCCATGGGTTGACTTACTGAGATGTCTTCCTGATACACCACCACCTGTTGCACCTACTTATGCCAATGCGCTGTGTTTTAGCCGCCCAGTTGGTGACATCACCGCTAATTATAAGTGGTGAATAGCGGTTGTTGTTGTTGTATAGTAGTGTATCGTAGTGTATAGTAGTTTGTATGTATGTATATCTAACTTCTTTCGCACTGTATGTAGACAACCGTGCTAATGTTTTTTATGGATTTTAACTGCTTTCGCACCAAATGTAGACAACTTGCTATTGTATGTATATATGTCCAATTTCTTTTGCACCATACGTAGTCAACCGTGCTAATGTATGCATGGATTTTTAACTTCTTTCGCACCGTACGTAGCTAACCTTGCTACTGTATGTACATGCATCGGCGATTTTTTGCTGCATCCTAAGATCGTAAAAATATTGGTCCGTTTGAATGGGTCACCTCAGGGAAGCCTACCGGACGAGTAATGAAGACATTAATTGTTTTTAATATGTCTTTTTAGTCGTAATTACTAGTCGTGTAAAACAAAATTTTTAGATAAATTCCAGAACAATTATATATTTTCACTTATTTATATTCGTGTCGTGTTTACCAACTCAAGAGGTGGATTAGTGGCTGCAGTGGTTAGCAACACTGTGGTCTGCACCCAGCTACCCGAGTTCGATTCCTTGCCACAGATAAAGCACAGTGGCAAGTCTTATCTGAATCGGTCGCCGGGCACCCACGTCCTTTCACATCCGCCTTTCTCACCAACCCAGCAGTGATCATCGCACAGTCAGACGACCCCAACATGACCGAGATTAAATGGCAGCTGCAGTCAGTAATATGAGATTCTGGTATCTTCACACAAGTCACTGTCACCGCAGACAAAGTCAGGTGATCATTATAACTAGCTTCATCAGGTGACAGCCAGATATGTGGAGAAGTCCACCTCTTTTGTTCCTTTAAACAGGAGTATTTCTCCATAACTCTGGCTGTTGTGTCCCTATTTAAGGAACGAAAGAGGTGGACTTCTCTACAAATCTGTCTGTTACCTGATGAAGCTAGTTGTAATTACTGGCAAAACGTCGTACTCAGATTCTAAATGTTGTGGCTTGGCTCTCCAACACACCGGTGTGCTGTACTTGTAACGAATTGGCACGTTATAATAGTTCAATTTGTAACGCGCGCAAATTTGCAGACGTAGTGGCCGCAACTCAGAGGCGCGGAGCCAAGCTCAGAGTCGCTCAAAAGCGTGGTTGTAGAGGTGAGTTTTTAAGTCTCTCTTGAAGGAGGCGATTGAGGTGATGCTGCGAATGTGCAGAGGGATATCGTTCCAGACTGTTGGGGCTGCCACCGAGAAGCGGCGCATAGACATGACCATCCTGGATCTTGGTATCAAGAGGAGGTCGTGAGTCGCGCTGCGCAGGCATCTGCCGTGTGCTGAGCTGCAAGTTGTCAATGATGAAGAAAGGTACGGCGGGCAGGCGGATATGAAGGCATTGTGGCAGAGGCAGGCGGTCTTATATGTGACCCTACTAGTCATGGGTAGCCAGTTGAGAGCACGGAGACAAGCTAGTGAGTCGAGACGGGGATGAGTGTGGGCAATGACGACGCGTGCCAGGTTGTTTTGTAGTCTTTGAAGTTTCTTTAGGTTGCCAGCGGAGGTCCGGACTAGGACGGAGTTACAATAGTCAAGGCGAGACCCAACTATGCAGCATGCCAATGTGTTGGCAATTTTAGTAGAGATGAGAGGACGTATGTGTCTAAGAGCCTTCAGGTGAAAGTTACATGAGCTGATGATATGGTTGGTTTGACGGTCGAAGGATAAAGTTGAATCTAGGATGACACCGAGGTAGCTGAAGTGGTCGGTGAACTTGATGCTGTGACCGAAGATGTGTATGTGTGTTGGGAGTGCTGCTGAATTGAGACGTTGCTTGGTACCTAACATGATGGCCACTGACTTTTTCGGATTAAGGGCTAGGTTGTGTGCAGTGAACCATTGTTTCATGGCGGTGGTACATTCCGAGAGCCTCTCGAATCCAGATGCATTGCTTAAATCGATGGCGGTGAATAGAATCGTGTCATCCGCGTATGAGTGATGCTTAACACCGAAGCTTGCAATGAGCCGGCCGATCGGGGAAGTGTAGGCTGTGAAGAGAAGGGGACCTAGAACAGAGCCCTGGGGAACCCCACATAATGCTGTTGTTTCAGGCGATGTGGACATGCCCACCCTTACTGAAGATTGCCGATCAGAAAGGTACGAAACTATCCACTTGAGTGCTGAGCCGCATATACCGAAGTCGGATTTTAGGAGGGAGGTAAGGAGCGAATGGTTGATGGTGTCGAAGGCTGACGAAATGTCCAGACTTAAAAGTGCAACAGTTGAGCCGGAATCAATGATCGTTAAAATGTCATCGAGCACTCTAGTGAGTGCTGTTTCTGTGGAATAGTTTTGACGGTAAGCTGACTGGAAGCAGCAGTAATTTGCGGAGGAGGTGATGTGTGGTTTTAGCTGGGCGAGGGCTAGTCGTTCAAGGAGTTTAGAGAGGTTCGAGAGGTTAGTGATGGGACGATAACTAGATGGGTCATCCGGATCTAGACTTGGTTTTTTCAACAAGGGAGAAACCAGGCCGGTTTTGAGGTTGGACGGAAAACACCCCGAAGAGAAGGAGGCATTTGCGATGTTCCTGATCATGATGGCGAGTTCCGGAGCACATTGCTTGAACAAGGAACCTGGGAGCACGTCGAGTGGAGATGACTTCAAATGAAGTGATTCAATTAAAGAGAAAACGTCTTTTGTAGACACCGGCTTTAGCGTAATTAGAAGAGTGCCTGGGTTAGTGCTTACAATTTTAGGTACCATGAGCGGGGTACAATGGTGCGATGTGTCGGTAGACGTGCACGAGTTTGCGATGGTGATTAGCTTGTTGGTGAAGTAAGTATTAAAAGAGGTGGCAAGTTTCAGTGATGCAAGGGGATCGCTAAGGTGAGGGACCATGGTGCTACCAGGATGTAGAAGATCTTTGAGGGTTTTCCATAGAATGCGCGGTTTTCCGGTTGCTTTTTTGATGCGTTCCTCAATGTAGGAGGAACGTGAGACTAGGATCAGTTTGTTAGTTTTCCTGCAGGCGACTCTGTAAGCAAGTCGATCAGCAGGTAGACCACTGCGGGATGCGATACTTTCAACGCGCCTCCTGGTTCGCTTAGCAATGATGGCATCTCTTGAGAGCCAGTGAGTGTCGTGGGAAGACTGCCTAGCAGTTCGTGATTTTAATGAAGCTAGTTTGTCCAGCGTCGCCCTCATGTCAGCTTCTAGTTGGAGAGCGCAGACGGTTGGATCCGATGATGGGGATAACATTGAAAGCGAATTTGCAAGGAGGTGACGAAAAGCAGAAAATTCGATACCCTTAAAATTACGCAAGTTGCGGGTGAATTTGATGGTGATTGGCTTGGGAAATTGGAGGGAAGAAAGTATGAGGCGGTGGTCGGAGTAACCAGTTTGGAAAACTCCCAGTGCAGTGATGCGTCGGTGCTGGTCAGGTTCCAGAACCAGGTCGAGCATGCTCTCAACGTTTGTTGACGAAGCTCTGGTGGGGCCTGAGTTTGTGATGACCAGGTTATGGCAGGCCAAAGTTGACTCAAGGTGACGATCGATGGAGGCTGGGGTATTGCCGGGGCAATTAAAGTCACCTGTAAGCACGAGCCTGTGAGATGGGTTAGGAATCAGATATAGGAATTCCGAAAGCTCATTTAAGAAGGTGTTGATGCTGCCATCTGGAGGGCGATAGATGGAAATGATGGAAAAGCACTCGTTGTTAGTAGTGAGGGATACGGACTGGACCTCGAAGGTGGCGGGAGGCATTGGTAGATAGAGCTCTTTAATTTTCAAGTGAGCATTGTAAACGACCGCTAAGCCACCACCCCGCTGGTTAGTTGCGCGAGGTTTATGAAGAACCTTGTATCCTGGGGGCGCAACTTCCAGAGAGATGGCTGGCGGGGAGTCTTGCCTGCACCAGGTCTCAGTGATGAGCAAAAGTTCGATGTGGTGGTCCGAGATGGTGTCGTGAATCAGGGCTGATTTATTGGTGATGGAGCGTGCGTTGAGTAGGCCGAGGCGGATGTGTGAAGGTAGATGTGAAGATCCGTGCAGGTGAGGTGTCGAGGGAATAGACGAGTTGGCTGGTACTAGGTCGACCTGTGAACGGCGGCCCCTACCACCTCTGCAACCACGGTGCCGATGCAGTCTCCGACGTTGACCTCGGAGAAGCCCAAGGACAGAGAGCGTCCTCAGGAGCGCGGGTTCCAGGTGCAGATGATGAAGAGATGGTGCATGTCGTAGCCCTATTAAATCAGCCCGTGCTGCACCGATGGTGCTGGTGAAGGGGCCCGGATTCGGGTGGACTCCAATCAGCGGCTCTGCTGCCCTGAGCAGCAAGTCGAGGTGTCGTTGTCCAAGCTCCACGCTGTCAGCAAGCACTTCCCCGTACGTAGCGGATGCAAACACGCTCGTGTAAACACTCGTTGAGCGCGTACACGGGCGTACAGAACCACGCAGGTGGGGCGTACAATGGAGCAGCCAGAAGAACACGAAGTGCAGTGGATTAGCTGACCACGCGCTGTACTCCAGCTCGCAGGTAATGCAACAGGGTGGACGAACCTCGCAGAGCTCTCGTGCACTGGTGGTGCTGGGCAGCAGGCAAGCCGACTCTCTCGTGTTGAGGAGATGACAGTCTGCTTCGCGTTCCCACTCGCTAATGGTGGTGAACATTGGACGGAGCACGTAGATCTCCCACTTGCTGGCGATGCTGGGGCATGCCAAGCTCACACTCACTGATAGTGCCGGAAGAGGTGCCTTGTGAGGACGTTGCTGGCAGGAACCGTACCCAGGGCGGCTGTTAAGCCGCGCTGCATGAACAATGCAGCCAGCGTCCTTCAGCCTCGTGATTCGGAGCAGCAGGCCTCGTTTTCCCGCACAGCCCCTCAGCTGTGCGATGCGGCAGTTAAGCCGGGTTGTGTGACACTGCAGCAGCCGGCATTGTTCAGCTGTTGTCGCGCCGCGGGGCGTGTGCAGTGAACACGGAGGCAGGCGGGGTTGGGTGCAGGGATCTGCCACCACCCAAAACTCGGGCGACGCCAAAGTAATAATGAAAATCATAAAACAAATAAATTATAAGAAAAATGTAGCGGAAGATGAAAGTAAGAAGAGCGGTGGTGGGTGAAAAAGGACGTGGGTAAGGTACGAGGTCTGTTTACAGTTGATAAACTGTGAGAGCGACCCGGGACTGCAGCCAGCTGCGGCGCTGTCGCCATCTTTCATCTTAGAATCTGTTTATGTGACAGACCTTACTCTTTGGCTGTGTCGGGTGGTGGCGGATTTAACGACACATTTATATATGTACGCGATATAACCCCAAAAACCTGTATTATGGCTGTCACAACACCCCGGCGCTGCATTGTGACGGTCACGTGTGCGTAAACATTTTGACATCTGAGAAACGTGAGGGCCCATTGCATTACGGGTGCCATCTAACCGACCCAGGCGCTCTCGAGACCAACTCAGCAAGGCGTGACAACGTCTGTAGGCAACACGCTGTGTTAATTAGGCACCTCAATCTCGATAGATTCTACACTTCGCCGCAGAGCACGGTGCAATTAGAACGTTGTACGCGTGTTCGTGTTGCCACATTTTGCACGCGTTCCTTTAAAATCGCCACAGTAGACTAGAGGCATAAGACGGATCCACTCAAATAAAGTGAAGCAAGGCTCCGGGCAGGATATCATTGAGTATCCAGACTGTGTAACATGTGTGAGCAGACTCAATCAAAGCTGCTTTATGGTAGGATGTTAACATCCTGGTGGCTAGGAGATGTTAACTACCTCGCCTGGTATTCAGGAGGTTGTGGCTTTGATCCAGACCCTGACGCCTGCTGTATATTTTGAATTTGCATGTCTCTTTCTCCGGGTTTCCCCTCCACATTTAGAATAAACGTGCGATTTTAGAGTATTTAGCTACTGCTATGAATTTCCATGTGATGATAAGCCATTTCGTTGAGCTATCATTTGTGATAACCAAGTCGCTTCTGAAAAAGAGTGTTGCAGCTCAGTGGGCCTTACGTGTTAAAATAAAAAAATATATATTTAAGGTTAAGTTTTATCAGCGCTAAGATGGTATGGTCCAAATTCTGGTTCATGGGGCCAAACCGGTGCCTCCATTTTATTTTATCTGGCCTGGGATCATTATTCATTCTCACTATATATACACACATACATTGTCTGTTCTCCTATTACGCGGTAGTTGTGTTCTCGAAGAACACTGCGTTATGGAAAAATCGCGTTGTAACAACCATTGCGCCAATGGGAATTAAGGATTTAGGGGGTAATAGGTTTCGAAAACAGCAACATTCCTAACATTTTTAATGATAATTTGTGATATTAATGTTGGTTTTTACGTGTTATTTAAAAATTACTGTGTTTTACACAGTATATTTGGTAAAGCACAGTCTGCAAATAAGATCTAGAAGCATCCAGCAGCATCCAACTGTCTTGTGTGGCAATGCTACACTGAAGCAGCCATACAACCGCTTATTCCTACTCCCGCTGAGACGTAGTTCCATTCACTCGATCACGTTATATCCTATTTACGTTATAAAAACAGGCATGATAGCATAATGGACTATATATACATAACTAAAAATAATCACCAACGTCGTTTGTGGAGAATATAGATAACAAACTAAAGAGGCAGACAATACGGCTTGCAGTTCACCAGCATTTATGCAAGAAAGCCTTATTATGCTGCTGATGAGACAATGCATGTCAAACCCGGTCCAAAGTTTAATTCTGTTTGAATCAATGCCTCTTAAATGATTCACTCCCAGAAGCGCAGTGCAGCTGAAGGAATGTGTAAAGGAAACACATTATTATTATTATTTAATGTGGAATGATGGATACGTGAAGAAGCATTGTGTGCTTATTTAAGCTAACCTTGGATTTGAACTTAAATGAGAACAAAAAAAATTCACATGACTGCGTGAAATTAACATGCGGAATAATGTTTTAAATCATTAATTGGAACATGATCACACGACTGTATGAAATAACATCCATTTGGATTGTCTCGGCCATCAAACATAGACGGTGGCCACTGCATCGCGCGCTTTCAGATGCGCTTCTACGGCCGTTTGGAACCACTCTTCCTTCCGATATGAGGAAGCCACTGGAGCTATGCACTTTTACACAATCTAGATTAAAAACTCATTTCGTTAGAACTGCTTATTGTTGTGTTTAGTTTGTTTTACTTCCCCCACACCTCAAATTATCACAGTTGGATATGTATGGTGCGAAAGAAGGTCAACATAGTAAAGTTATCAATGGATGATATATACAGGGTGTTTGAAAAAGATGGACCCAATTTGAAATCGCTATATCTCTGCAACCACGAACCACCCATGAATGAAACTCTTACCACTTGAAAGGGCGGGGTATAGAGAAACAGCCCCTAGCCTCAGTCATTCGCAAGATGGCGACCCTGCAACACAAGGCGTTTTGCGTTCTGCAGTTCAGCAAGACTGAATCCATAATTGCGGTGCAGCGTGCGTTTCAACGGCGTTTTTGCATTGATCCGCCAATGTCAAAGAGCATCCGTCGTTGGTACTGACAATTTGAGGAAACAGGCTGTTTATGTAAGGGGAAGAACACAGGGCGACCACGTACCTCAGAGGAAAACGTGAGAAGAATTCAAGAGAGTTTTCTGCGTAGCCCGCGCAAGTCCACTCGTCGTGTCAGCCGAGAACTTGCGATCCCTCATACGACTGTCTGGCGTGTGTTAAGGCAACCTTTAATCATGAGGCCATACCTGTTACAAATGGTACAGGTCTTCGTGCAGGTGATAAAGGAAAGCGTGTAGAATTTTGTGATGCGATGTTACAGAACATGTAGGACGACAGCTTCTTACCGCATTTGATTTTTAGTGACGAAGCAACGTTTCATCTAAGCGGTAAAGTTAACCATCACAATGGGGATTAGAGAATCCACACGAAACTGTAGAGCATGAGCGTAATTTCCCGAAAGTGAACGTGTTTTGTGCTGTTTCTCAAATAAAGGTTTAAGGCCTTTTGTTTTTCGAGGGAAACACAATTACGGGGCAAGCATATCTCGAAACACTGCAGAAATGGCTCTTTCCACAACTTGATGAAGATTCCGATGACTTGATTTTTCAGCAAGACGGAGCACCGCCACATTGGCACCTGCAGGTTAGACGTTTTCTAAATGACACACTGCCTCAACGTTGGATAGGTTGTACGGGACCCCAAGACTTGGCGCTACACTCTTGGCCCCCAAGATCGCCAGACATCACACCCTGCGACTTTTTCTTGTGGGAATACGTCAAAGACCGTGTTTTTGTGCCACCATTAGCGACTAATCTGGATGACCTCAAAAACAGAATCATGGCAGCGGTGACTTCAGTCGAAGACGACACTTTGAGAGGTGTTTAGGACGAATTAAACTATCGTCTCGATGTTGTCCGTACAGCGGGTGGAGGGCACATAGAGCATTTATAAAATGGTTATTAAAACTTGATAACTCATTCAACCGTTTGTGACTTTTCGTGTAATTGTAACATTTTGCCATCGTGAAATATACTGCTTTGAAATTGGGTCCATCATTTTTAAACACCCTGTATAAACACTGATTAATGGAGTTTGCCAAAAAGCACAATATAGGACCACAGAAATGGAGCAATTGTTGGGTAGTGCCGGTTCTGACTGCCCGGCATTACAAACTTTACTGCACCAATTTGAGAAGCGATTTGCATGAATGGCGCTGCTGTATACAACTGAAATTTGTGTTATTATTATTACTACAATAATTATAGTAAAGTATTATCTGCCACATCATCCACCTTTCGAGGCTTGAGCCAACTGACGTGGCTGGGCCTGGATGGAGTCGGATTGCAGAGTCTCCCCCCGGGAGTGGCTGACCCCTGAGAATCGTAGCTTGGCTTGCACCCTCAGCACCCATTGCAAGTGGCTGGAAGAGAGCATGGGCGATAGCCCATGGGTGAGAGCAGAAAACTGATATGCCTAAGGTAGCACGGATTGACTTACACGGCTGATGAGAGTGAAACGTTTGGCAATCTCACCAATTTCAATTGATGATCATAATTCGCTTTTGTTGGCCACATCGAGAAATGGCGCCGCAGTGGCTAGGAGATGTTAACTCCCTCGCCTGGTATGCAGGAGTTCATGGGTTTGATCCCGATCCCGACGCCTGCTGTATATTTGGAGTTTGCGTGTCTCTCTCCCCGTGGTCGCGTGGATTTTTCTCCACGTCCTCCGGGTTTTCCCCTCCACATTTAGAATCAACATCACGTGTGCAGAGTATTTGGCTGACGCTATAAATTTCTACAAGATGATACGTCACTCCGTTGAGCTATTATTTATTACAGTCAGGACAGTTCTGAAAAACAGCTATGTAGCTCAGTAGGCATTATCTGGTAAAATAAAAAAAATAGTTTATTTTAGCTATAAACATAACAGTAATATCACCTCAGGTAGCAATGACACGTGAATCGTCGGGTCCAGGGTCGAGAGATTACATCCAGCACGGCCAAAAGATGCATCGAGAATGCCACGGGGCATGCAGCAACAGCTAGAGCGGGAGTCGAAATGATACGTTATTTGAAGTACGCTGCACCGTCACCGTCAGCAGCGCAGGGAACAGTTGCCATTGTGGGGTCTCCTAGGCTTAAGAAAAGTACATCTGGGCTTTGGAATGACTGAGATTTTTAGATGGCGAGGCATTCACCGACGTTTAAAATACGAATCCTTCCTTTCCTAATTCTTGCCTCGAAGGCCGTCACCACGAGCGCCACTGCATGGAAGGTAGACAGCGCTAACGCAAAATAAACTCGTGAGCGTAGTTGTGGAGAACACACAACGCAATGGATAAGTAGAGAACGTCTCCTGACTATGTCTGTCTGTCTGTCTCTCTCCTCGCGGTCGTGTGGATTTTTCTCCGAGTCCTCCGGTTTTCCCTTCGCATTTAGAATCAGTGTGCGTTTAGAGTATTTGGTTGCTATCAATTTTCATGTGATAAGCCACTTCGGTGAGCCATCATATGTGGCCAGGTCGTTTCTGAAAAGACCTATATAGCTCAGTTGGCCTTACCTGATAAAATACAAAAAAATTGCTTATGTAGAGAATGGTAGTATAAAAATCAGAAGATGAGTAATACAAGGAGATTCGCTTTTAACAAGGATATTCGTGGCAACTTTTGAAAATGTTCTAAAAATTTGATTTCAGAAGGAGCAATGTGAAAACAATTGGATTAGCCATCTCAGAATTGCTGAATGGGACCCACTCTTAGCCCTTTCCTTGCCTATTCTTAATTTATTCAGTCCAGCGCTAAATCACCACGTATCGAGTTTTCAATCAAATCATATCCAACACTGTTCAATGTACAGAATTTCAGCGAGATGACATCTAGAGTTGGCCACACGTCCCAGTGTAGGACAACAGAGCTTGGGCAATCGTTGGCGCCCCTTTTGCTCACCTTCTGCCTGCTTGCCTGCGGTTTTATCCCCGCGCCCCTAAATCATTCACTGCTCTCTCTTTATCCATTGCTCTTTGTGAACGAAAGCTGCGCGCGTTATACCTCCTACATCAGGCGGTCGGCAACCTGCAGCTCCGGAGCCGCATGCGGCTCTTTAAGGAACTTCTTCGTGCCTCCCGAAACTATAATAGCAAAGTAAAAAAAAATCCCTCCTAATTATTGTCGATAAACGAAGAACGTATAAAAGGCCAACAACGATTTGTAATGCGGCATTACACGCGCAATTTGTTGTGCGCGTGCTGTTTTTAAAACAGTTATTACAAAAAATACGGGTTGACATTATTCGTGAAATGCCGAATTTTGTCCATTTCGAGAGAATTGCGGCTCTCAAAATATTTAGTTTTGTGTTACCGAATTCGAAGAAAATGATTCTTATTTTTTCGGTTTGCCAACTCTAATTCTACATCATTATTATCATCATTACCAATCCTATTATTCGACGTAAATACACGTGACTCTTCAACTCGACATTCAACGCGTCACAAAATAATGAGCGCGTGCGAGGGCGATTCCCGCGTGTCACATGACGCCGTTCCCTCTAGGATCCCTGCGGACACCGCAATGCTGCGGCTCGATTATAACCAGTTCACGACCCTGAACGCCTCCGCATTTCGGGACTTACGGCAGCTGACGTGGTTGGGCCTGGAAGCTGCCGGGCTGCAAAGTCTCCCCATCGGGAGAGCGCGAGAGAGAGAGAGCTGCAAGTCACACAGAGCCCTGCCACTCCAGCCGAGCTCTGACAATTGCGAAAAAAGGTAAACCCCGCAATCACAAAGATAAGCCACGGGCGCACGCGACCGCGAACATCCGATTGTCAACGACTCACAAGCACCGTGCTCCCGTGCGTGCAAAACATATCCCAGTCATAAGCGTTATTGCAAAACGACGAGACACGGCGCAGCATTTGTGGTCTTTGCATCCACGAGGGGCTTCTCAGAGGCAGACTGTGTAGCGCTGAGCATTGGTGATTGTGCTGTGCTGAGGAGTCCTAATGAGGATTAATCGTATATCCTGTTGTATCTTTGTTTAACCGCTGCTTGTCATTGTGATCGTCACATTTGCTCAATTTCTTAGTGTCGATTTAAGACAAGATGATCACAATGCCGTGCTTCAGGAATTGGTGATTTTGCGCCATGTTTAAGGCTGAGAGGTTATTGCACACACAGAGCACTTGTTTGTTGTGTGGCTATTGTTGCAACATTTCCAGCCAGCTCACCCAGGACAGGTGTCTGGAGTTAGATTCCAGCAGTTTACACGTGTGAGCACTATCTCCTGTTCAATGGAGACTCCCACCACGCGTAAAAGTCAATCAGCATTCTCAAAATATTAAATTGAGTCTCTATCCCGTTGGGTGCCGTAGCAAAAAAAAAAACTACCGCGCGTAGAATAAGTTACCGTTATTATTTTATTCGATAGATTATTTCCATCTGAAACATTGCTGCGAATGGGACATCTCGTTTGACGAGGCTGTCCGGGGCGTCGATTGACACGTGCACAGCAATCACGTAAAGGACACGTGTGACACACATATTGTTATTCCATACTTAGCACGGTTTGCTTTTATACAAATGAACATCAACACGCAGTCAACACACATCGTGGCCGAGTATGGCCATGCAACCGAAACTGATGGACCGTAAAGTAAACCCGTAGACACACATAGATATCCAAAGAGACACACAGATATACAGTACACAATGCGACTGTGAAACTAATATGTAACTATTCCTGTCGTTGGAGATGTATTATTATTGTATCCACAATATCGTGCAATGTCGTTACAGACATTCTGGATGACCGTAAGCAATCCCAAACCGAAATAATTTTAATATATCTATCGAGATTAAACAATTAGGATTCTGCCGCGGTTTGAAATGGATCAGTACGTAAATCTACTCGAGTTGTAACAGGACATAATTAATAATAAATTACGTACACTTGTCATGCCCATATACGGAGTAATGTGGCGTGTTTTACGGAAATATGGTTTTGTTTTGGGAAAATGTCAAAACTGGGTGGTTTTTAACTTTTGCCGACAAAA
>CM025668.2:1661460-1724241 GCA_014621495.2 Entosphenus tridentatus
AGTTTTGTCGGCAAAAGTTAAAAACCACCCAGTTTTGACATTTTCCCGTTAATTATTTACGTGACACTGTGTCTCAGTGTGCTATGATCAGAGAGACACGCTGAGTCTGAGCAGGATGATTTCTCTAGAAATATGGCTGTTGTTTGATGATGCTAGTTGTAATTACTGGCGAAACATCGTATTCAGATGGTAAATGTTGTGGATTTACTCTGCAACACACCTATGTGATGTACTAGTAACGAATTGGCATGTCCTGTTTACGTGACAAACCTTACTAATTGGCTGTCGGGTGTTGGCGGATTTAACGATGCATTTATATTTATGTGATCTAACAAAAAAAACTTTATTATGGATGATATTGGTCGTGAAAGTCCTGCTAGAACTACTACTCCGTGTTAAACAGTCGAAGTCACGATTCGTTTGCGATGCACCAATTCTTGCCCTGCATCATAATCGCACACCGCGGTACGTTTTGATCTGAACCAGCCGAAACAGAGCCCACGCATGCGAGGGGGAAACAATCTATCCCACGCAGATGGAACAGGCTTTTTGCTTTACCGCTTTATGCTGGGGAGCCAGGTTACGGCTCCTCCTCGACGAACCGTGACAGTGCCGGACGACAGGCTCACGTGCATAAGCCGCCAACCACCTGGCTAGAGTTCGTTAAGCATATTACACCATCTGGTTCAGCAATTGTGGATTGCACGTTGCTTTTCACTTTGTTTGCGTTTTTTTGGAGCCACTGGCTGATTGTTGTGATTAACACGGTTAGAAATGTATCACGTCTCATTGAGCATAACTTTTCCATTTTTATTCGACCATTCCGAAGGCAAGAGTGGACATTATATTGCATTGTTAACGTTTCTCGTGTCCATAATTCACGTTAGGTGTAATTATTGCTACCATATGAATACATATAGACATACCAACCGCCGGGATGAACTCTATATTTGCGAACTGCATCTTTCACTTCACGATTTTTACTCTGCATGATAGAATATGTGCAGAGGCTGTGAGCCACCACATCACTAGTCCAGTGCCTATAGTGGGAAGCTGATCTTTTGATAAAAAAGTCAGTAGCACTGATTAATAATAAAATAACGAAGAACACTTGCTGTCTTTTCATGAAAATGGCTCTGCAATATTCCAGTGTAATAGCCTTTACAATATTTACGATATTTTGATTAACATGCCTATACGTTATTCTAGTTTAACCTTTCAGAATTCAAGGTCAAGGTGATTTACTGCTCCAATAATCATTAAGACACTGAATCTCATCTCCGGTTTACAACCGTTAGGCAGTGGAATAAATTCCACATTTCTATGGCTGGGTGAGTATATCTACACGACTTGCTATTGCCCTGGAGAGATGTTAAATACCTCGCCTGGTATGCAGGAGGTCGTAGATTCGACGCCTGCTGTATATTTGGAGTTTGCATGTGGATTTTCTCCGGCTCCTCCGCATTTACAATCAACATCACACGTTTAGAGTACTTGTCTGCTATACATTTCCATACGATAAGCCACTTCGTTGAGCTATCATTTGTGGTAGCCAGGTCGCTTTTGAAAAATAGATAAATTGCTCAGCGGGCCTTACCTGGTTAAACAAAACATCGTTTATTTAACAATATGAATAAACAAAATTGTTTAGCTTAAAAATTGTGCAATTTGTATCGACACCAGGGAAGTGTTGATGGGCTAAGTGAATCCCAACCAGGATGTGAACTCGTTTCCTTCTGATTGCGAGCTGCTAGCTCTGTTGCCGGGCCACCTGGGCAGTTATTCAATAATCTTAGCATCAGTGCCTACGTCTCTAAAACATTACAATCTAATCTCCAAACAACAACGATTGTATCATCCTGAACATGTTTGTGCAATAGCTCTTGTCTCGGTCATTCCTTAAAATAAGTTACTGTGGTTTCATGTCCAATGGCCTCGTATCCTACTGTTAATTTCATCCCCCCCTTCCAAACCACACACACACAACGATCACAGCGGTCAAATGGTATAAAGCTGGGCAACATGATTGCTGCATTGTGGCTAACAAGATGAAAAATATACAAGAGTCCGTTTCACAAATGCCATTAATTTTACAACGACACTTTTGGTAAATTGAAATTCGCTACACTCAGCATATTACACCATCTGGGTCCGCAAACGTGGCCTGGACAGTTGATTTCACTTTATCCGAGTTTCGTTCGATCCACTGGCTAAACGGCATCTCACGTTCGATATGTGACACATTTTCTCGTAACAATTAAATTGCCTGCACTTATCTTGTTTATAATTGCTGTTCACCTGCGATTATCGGTGTGTGCACTCCTTTCAGCGTAAGCAGCTCGTCCTCGCCTCACTACCGATGAGCAGCCCGTGCTTTTGATCGTGGCATCAGCACTATGGCCGCATTTGGATTCCTGGCCCGGGCACCACTGTGGTTTGAGACGTTATATCCCTCACCCGGTATACAGGAAGTCGTGGGTTCGATCCTGACCCAGACACCTGCTGTATATTTGGAGTTTACATTTCTCTCTCCCCGTGGTCGTGTGGATTTTTCTCCAGGTCCTCCGGTTTTTTCCCTCCACGTCTAGAAACATGTGTTGAAAGTATTTGGCTGCGATATATTTCCACGTGATTAGCCACGTCGTTGGGCTATCATTTGTGATAGCCAGGTGAAAAATATATATATATATGATTCAGTGGGGCCTTACCTGGTTCTAATAAAAATAGTAGTAATTCATTGAGACCAATTAGGGACTTTATTTGAGACGTTCAGTGATATAATGCTCATTGTGTTTGCCCTGTTTACAACCCAAAATGTGTAAGCATTTAAAACGTTGGTTACCATACTTACTTATTCACGCAGGAAAACCACGCTGAGTCATAGGACTCCTTGTCAGGAGGTCCTGCATTGAGTTATTGATTTAATATGTATTTCAGCCAATGAATGATGAGTTGTGTTTATTGTACAAGTGGCAGGAAACTGGAACACCCGGTAAAAAACACGCATGTGAGAGGGGGCAGCACTCAATCCCCGTGCAGATGGAAACAGATGGGGATTTTTCAATCACCGTGGATTTTTCTCCAGATCCTTCGGGTTTTCTCCTCCGCATTCATACTCAGCATGCCATGCAGTTGGGGGCGCTATGGTGGCAAGATGTTAGCTACCTCGCCGATTATACAGGAGGTCGTGGTTTAGATCCAGACCCTGACACCTGCTGTATATTTGTAGTTTGCGTATCTCTCTTTCTCTCTATCCGTCGTCTCTCTCTAATGATGTTCAAACACTGAACCACTAGGTTCAGATTACATGGGCGCCGCGGTGGCGAGATGTGAACTCCCTCACCTGGTATGCAGGAGGTCGTGTATTTCGATCCCGACCTTGACACCTGCTGTATATGTGGAGTTTGCATGTCTCTCTCCCCGTGGTCATGTGGATTTTTCTCCAGGTCGTCCCGTTTTCCCCTTCACATTTAAATACGTGCGTTTAGATAGAGCATTTGGCTGAAATACATTTCCACGTGATAAGCCACTTCGTTGAGCTATCATTTGTGGCCAGGTCGCTTCTAAAAAAGAGCTATACAGCTCAGTGGGCCTTACCTGGTAAATAAAAAATATAGTTTAGTTGTTAGTTGAGATTAGTCCACTTACTGTACTGCCATCTCATGGCGAGCAAGGGGTATGGACACCTCGACGCACACGGGAAGGAGTTTTGCAACATTTGGGTGAGATTCACCAACCCTTGCCTCCACCAACCCTCGCCTTCATCGTGCTCATGATACACAATTGTACACCGCAGTGAAGTCACAGTTAGATGCGGAGAGCCTCCGTCACCTCGAGGATTGCACGCGAGTGGTGCACGTGTGGTTTTCAGGCAACGAAGTGCTACTTAATCCAGGAATATTGGAGGTTCTTCTGGCTGGGAGGATGATATGTGGCGGTCGCCCAGGATTCAGTTTTATACTCGTATCTAAAGAGCCTCGGCACCATACTCGACCCGAACGTCGTTTGATCACCACGTGCAAAACATAGTCAGGTCCTGCCATTTTCATATCAGGGCTCGATGACACATTCAACCACTATTGAGTCGTGACATAGCCAACACGGCGGTGTGTATCATAGTATCGATAAGGCTCAATTATTGCAACTCACTACTCTACGGGACGTCTGCCAAAAACATTATCAAGCTTCAGCGTGCAGAAAAATCTTTGGCACCTGTCGTGACGGGCACAGTAAGATCTGAACTGCCGATATGCACGGTTGGCTGCGTACGGTGTGAAAGAAGTTGAACATACATACATCTGACCATGTCTGACCAATGCTCGCTGAGCAGCATTATCTTCTGGTTGCCGAACGAAAACATGATAATGTCGCACTCATTACACACAAAGTGCTTCCCACAAATGAACCACGATACCTTGTCGATCTCGTCGAGGAGCATAAACCTTCACACGAACTTCAGTCATCCTCGCAGCGGCTTTTGGCTAACCATTGAACAAAGACGGTCACCGCGTCACACGCTTTGAGATGCGCTTCTGCCGCTGTCTGTAACACTCTTCCTTCCGATATTAGGAAACCACTGGAGCTACACACGTTTAAATTAAGATTGAAAACTGATGTATTGAGAACTGATTTTTGTGTTTAGTTTGTTTGTCCTTCTCCCCGCACCTCGAATTAGCATGCTTGCTTAGGTACGGTGTAAAAAAAGTTTAATACATACAGAGTGCTGGATTAAAGGCTACGTGCAAAGCCACCAGCATCCAGCTGGGATATGTAAATCATCTATATCGTGAATGCAATTTCCAACTTCACCTAATAGTTACCGACACAGGCATATCAGCAAAGACGCAGGTTGGGCCTTGTTCAGAAGCGCGTTTTTTTGTACAAGCAACACTACAGTAAAAGTTATACAGTACATCATAAAGTGCAGAGATACACTGTCTGAGTGTGCTATGATCAGAGAGACACTGTGTTTCAGTGTGCTATGATCACAGGGACACTGTGTCTCAGTGACTATGATCAGAGATACACTCTGAGTCTGAACAGGAGGATTTCTCCACACATCTGGCTGTCGCCTAATGATGCTAGTTGTAATTACTGGCGAAATGTCGTACTCAGATTGTAAATGTTGTGGATGTACTCTGCAACACACCTATGTGCTGTACTAGTAATGAATTGGCATGTCCTGTTTACGTGACAAACCTTACTAATTGGCTGTGTCGGGTGTTGGCGGGTTTAACGACACATTTATATTTACGCGATCTAACCCAAATAAACTGTATTATGGACTCTATGATTCACTAGGCTATGATCAGAGATACACTGTGTCTCAGTGTGCTATGATCAGAGAAACATGCTGTGTGTGCTAGGCGTGTGCGCAAGCACAGTCCATCGTATAGATGCAAATTTGTGCCTGTGCCGTTTCACTGTCTGGTTCAGCAATGTTGTTCACTGCGTCGGTTTTTACTTTGCCTTGGTTCTCTCGGATCCACGAGCTCAGGTAGAGGATGTTGCAGCCTTCTCTGCCAATCTACAAATGAGACCGGTGTTTGCAACGATTGCACAATTCACGTATTATGATTATGAAGTCCTGGAAAATTAGGTAACAGCACGTGTACTGTTTCTTTCCCTGTGACTTACCGATGTTAAGCAAATTAAATTTGAAACACATTAAGTAGACGCTACGTTTCCATAACCAGCATGAAATACAAATGCAATATTTTCTCCTGTAACGCTGCGTGTTTCATTAACACGAATTGGATATAATGCAATGAACGTTTTACGGGACACATTCTTTTTATAACGCGGATGCGAGTTGGATATAACGCGATCGAGTGACGGCATGCAGACAATCACAGGGAGCGAGAAGAGACGGCTTGCCAGCTGAAAAGCATCTCCCCCACAGCATTCAACCACCTCAGGGATCTGCAGAGGCTGGAGCTCGATTCAAACCAACTGGAGTCGCTGCCCGAGGCTGCGTTCCAGCAGCTGGTGAACCTGAAGTTGTCGGAGCTCTCGCAGGGGTCGAGGAAGGAGCGAGGCGGCGTGTGGGACTGGCACGTCAGTGCACTCGGGTCCCAGTCATCTCATTATAGATTCGTCAGTAGCCGTTTTTTTGTTGCGGGTGTGTGAATGTGTAATAAAAGTCGTGGAAGCGACTTCTGGAATCAGGGTCTTAATTTCTCTTTCGTTCACAGCTCTCTTCATATAAATTCCACTACTGTCTTACTCCTTCACGCTGTTGACAGACAGCGTGAGAGGGAAAGAGAGAGACTCTTGCTGCCACGTGGCAGGCCTGGACCCCCGCTCCTGCGTGGCCTCACCCTTCGTTCGTTCCAGATCTAACCACGTGTTGCCCGTCTCCACCCCTTTTAATACCCGGGTTACGTGGTACCTTTCCACCAGTCCTGGGTAACCTCCATGGAATCTTCCAGATTCCATCCTACGATCCCAGGACCACGCCCCTGACTCATCCCCCCATTGGCTGTGGCTAAAGCCAGCAGATCCAATCATCTCCTCCCAGGTGTCACCTTCCCATTACATCAGGGCCACGCCCCTAGACCTCTCCCCATTGGCTATGGGCCTGGACCGGTAGAACCAATCATCATAACGAGGTGTGATCAATCAACCACCCGGATATACCCTCACATTACAAACCTTATTTGATGAGTTGCAGTCTGTTCTCTTAAAAAAACGCTGTGTGTTTCCATAACGCAAATTGTATATAACGCTGCAAATGTATTACGGAACACATTTTTTATAACGCAGATGCGAATTGGATATAACGCGATTGAGTTAATGGAACTCCGTTGCGCGAGTAGGAATAAGCAGTCGTATGGCTGCCTCAGTGCAGCATCACAACACAAGACATTGGGGTGCTGCTGGATGATTCTAGGTGCTACCAACACGACTCAGTCTTTGTTCAGCATGCGTGCGCATCCCACGTGTTATCGCGGACTGTCCTTTACCCTATAGTATATATTATTTATTATAACGCGATTTTTACATAACGTGGTGTTCTTCAGGAACCCAACTACGAATGCGTCATAAGAGAATAGACTGTGTATTGATTTTGAGATTTGCTACATTTTAAAGCATGTTATAGTCTGATGTGAAATTGACAGTCAGGCCATAAGTATTTTCCCCGCAGTTCAAGATCAAGATGTCATCGTGGCCAAAGACGTCGATGCCAATACACCTCGCCAACTCTGTCTCGCCCATGCCAGATCCTGCGGCTGATGCGCAGGAGACACGCGACCTCAATGATCCAGGTAACCTGAAAGATCCACGCGAGCTGCCCTGATAGTATCCCACCATCTGCTCTAAGGTCTTCCCCTATGTGTTTGGACTCGAGAAGACCGTTCCAATCTGCGTCTCTGCGATCGGTCCAATTTTCAATTGAGTTCGGTTAATCGTGAATAACTTGTCTGCTATGAGGGCATGGACACGTTAGAAGGGGGGATGATGGTTCGATGGACAAGATTGGTGGTGGAATGTTAGCAGCCATGCAGCGATTTAGGAGATTGTGCTTACAAAGTTTACTCACCCTGGAAGAAGTTATCCGCTCAGAGCAGCACGCAGTACATGGTTAATAGCAATTTGAGATGCTCACCTGTGTGTGTGTCCTGTTGTACATTATGCTTTCAAAGTTTACTCGCCCTGGAAGAAGTTATCCGCTCAGAGCAGTATGCCGCACATGGTGAATAGCAGTGACAGACACTCACTTTACACCTTGCCTGCATTATTCCCGATCCAGGCGCTCAGGTACAGGATGTCGCAGCTGCTGCAGCATCATCATCAATACAATTTTAGATTCTGACATGTGGGAGAGATAAGCTGATGGCTGTATTAAAGTCTCACGGAGTTATAAAGTCTCACGGAGTTACAACTTCAAATCTAGATTCTCACGGAGTTATCTTGCCTTCTGATTTAACTCTATTGCCCGTTTAGATACTTGGCTGAGTGGCACAGTGACTGAGATCTCAACTTCCAATTCGAAGGATTTCACGTGAAAGTTCAAATATAAAGCGGTGGTGAAACGAGCCTTTAATCTCTTCAGATGAAAGCGCCTTTCATTAATGAGGCAAATTAATGAGATCGCAGGTGCAAGTCAGAAATTGGGCAGCATTCGGAACGGGAACGATTGAAATGGGGACCGGAATGATCCCGCACGGGAATATATAATTATACACAAACATCGTTTGCGTTGTTGTGTCGAATATTAAGAACATAATATAGATGAGAATCGATTATCCGGCACGCGAATTATCCAGTTGCAAAGTCTGTAACGAGGTCCCAGCGATCGGCACCAAATGCGTGGCATTTTTTAAAAGCTACGCTTGATTTCAGTGTCAAATATACGGTAAATTATACAACAATTTTAACAACGAAAACACTGCACGAATTTTTTATTATCACGACTAATAACTCCTTTAATAATAAAAACTGAAAATACACAGCAATCCGGCGAATATCGTGCGTGCAATCCGCCGTTCGCGATTGTCAAACGCATGCTGTTGAAACAAGAGCGTAGTGCTGTACATATACACACACATCACATTAATTTCATTCACATATTCGTCTCTCTCCACAGAACTGTGAGTTTGTTTTAGCACATCGAATCAGCCGTATGGCGTGATTTCAGGAGCATTTGTTCGACACAGGCAATCTCTTGGGGCTGGTGTTGATATCACTATTTAACACATTTTTTTTTCCTGTGTCGTAAGTGTTATTTCCTAATTGCTTATGCCTCAAAAGTACAGAAAATGGCTATTATTCCCCACAAACTTTGCTTTTTGTGACCAGGACAGTGTATTTCTTTAGTATAAATACATGTAACTTTTGATTCATATGTTGTTTTTTCTGACTTTATGTGAACGAAAAGACACAAATTTGCCCGTTTTCTCATTGAAAATAGGTACATTTCTAAATATCACTGTCCTGGTCACAAAAGCAAAGTTTGTAGGGAATAATAGCCATTTCTATACTTTTTAGGCATAAGCAATGACGAAATAACACTTACTTTCTAGGAACAAAAATTAAGTTACAAAGTGTATTCAGTGTCACATCAGAAATCCGGCTTGCTTGAATTAATGCCGAACCGGCCAATTGTCTATAGTCGAGGACCCTCTCTATTTCAAGACGACATCAAACTGAAAGACGTGTTACACACCCCATCAGCCACACAGATGATACCCTTTTGTGAAAAATCTGATAAAATAAATACTGTAATAATAAAGTGACTCATCTTTGTCTCTTCACTGCAGGATGATGGCCCACGGATACTGTGTCTATATGATAATTATTTGACCATACTTCACCAAACTGGTCGGTGCACGTTGTATAATTGGGGGAGCTAAGATCCGTTTGCACTTTCTAACTGACTTTCGCTGTGGCTAGGACTCAAACTTACGTCACTGGGTTCTTAAGCACAGTGACGAAAACCACTGCTCCACCACAAAGGCCTGTGATATATTTCAGGAGTGTCCATGTGAACCTGCAACTCTAACTCAACTGTGCCACTCCATTGTATTGTATTGCACGTGGGGCGGCAGCGTTGTCTTCCAGGTTGCATGTGTAGTGGGTTCAATTGAAGCGCACACTCGAACTTGGAGGCAACACGTTTATTCACAACCCAACGGGGTAACTATATAACCACTCACAGGATAACGACATAGGGTGGTGACCACCACTCTAACTACTAAACCACTCGACGGAGTACGATACAGTGGTAACCACCACGGGGTAACTATACAATTGGACCCTGTCAGTTAACATCTTGTCTGGTCCATGATACCGTGCGCGAAGACCCAAGACTGAAGAGCGAAGAGTTCCATTCCCAGAGACAGACACGATCCGGCTCGGGACTCGGCTTTCATGGGTTGCGGCATGGCCGGGCTCCATCCCTGGCCACGCCCACTTCCAGATCCTTCTCGAAAACTCTGGCCACTACATCACGTGTTCCTCTCACCCCTTTCTGGGCCCCCCTTTCCACCTCGTCCAGTCACGTGCCCTCTCGGGTTCACTCAGAGTACCATGTCTTCGCCTGGCCTCTCTCTCACCATCACCAGGGCAACGCCCCCGAGAGAGCCTTTCCATGGCATACTCACTCTGGTGCTAGAGAGAGGCTCCACACATACAGTACCGCTCTTCACTCGGTACTGTCGCAACACTATAGTGACACCATTTATGTCACGACACATGCATACACCGTCTGGATCAGGAACGTTGGCCCTCACATCGGTCTTCACTACGCGTCCGTTCTCTCGGATCCACGAGCTCTAGTGAATAAATTAAGGAAGTAAACCTCAGTATATATACGGGTAGTTATCGACTTATGAACATAATTCGTTCCCGAGGTCTGTTCGTAAGTCGGACTGTTAGTAAGTTGGAAACAGTAATCTACTTGATATTTAAATGCCCACACATACACAACCACTCAATGCCAGCGCATGAGGCCGACTCATTTACATCTCGCGTAGGAGCGCTCAGCTGAACAAAATAGTGCTGCAGATCAATTTGCAAGTGCGAGTTCGCGTTTTAAGTCAATGTTTAAAAAAACCCTTCATGGAAGCTGGTTCGTAAGTGCGGATGTTCGTAAGTGCGGGTGTTCGTTAATCGGGTGTTGGTAAGTCGAGGACTGCCATTCACACCAAGGCCTCAACAGCGCATTACAGCACAATCCCAGTAAAAAAAAACCCTTAACGTTAAAACTAAGAGGGGAAAACAAAACACAATTTTTTTTCCTCGATGTAAGGCCGCACTGAGCTTTATATATATATATATTTTTTTAGAAGCGACCGTGGCTATCACGAATGATAGCTCAACGAAGTGACTTATCATCATGTGGACATTTATAGCAGCCAAATACTTTAAACACGTGATGTTTACTCGAAATGTAGAGGGGAACCCGGAGAAATATCCACGAGATCACGGGAAGAGAGAGAAACGAAAATTCAAAATATACAGGTGTCAAGGTCGAGATCGAACCCACGACCTCCTGTATACCAGACGAGGTAGTTAACATCTCCTAGCCAACGAGGCCCCCTTCATATCATGCCCCCCATGTGCGATGGTCAGTGCACGACTTGGGGCTTGCAATCCAGAATTTCGCCTGTTTGCATTCTAAATACTGGCACGGCAGTCAAAGCAATGGGCGAGCTTCTCAAATGCCCCCCCCCATCCCCAACCGCCTCTGTCCACCAGCAATCCAAATGGGTTCAATACATAATCGAGAATTTTTTATGGGTTAGATCGCGTAAATATAAATGTGTCGTTAAACCTGCCACCATTCGCAGCAGCCAATTAGTAAGATTCGTCGTTTTAACGGGTTTAACGCCACGTTTATATTTACACGATCTAACCCAATCCCCTCCCATTTATTATAGATAATATTGGTAGTGAAAGCCAACTACTACGTGTTGAACAAAATTCAATACAGTGAACCGATCGGCAGGTCCGACGCGTCTGGTCACTGTGGAAGAGAAGACCACATGCCTGGTCGAGTTCGCTCGAGTAGAGGGCATTCTGCCAACAGTGGCGTGAGTAAGCACTTACAGGTTCGCACCTTTGATTTGCTTGGGAGGTAATACAATTTTCACTTTGCCAATGCTTATCTAGTGATACATAAAAGTATATATCAAGGCATCGTCCAATTATCAGGTGGGTCGCGGTGCATTTGAGAATACGTGCAAGGAGGGACAGGGACTCTCATTGTATTGGAATCTTGTGACAGAATTTGTCGCGTTTAATTATATCTTAGGAATACTTTTATAAATACTTACGGAAAAAAACATAGCTACTTCACAACCTGAACAGGAACGAGCTGAAGTCTCTCCCAACCGGGGTGTTTGACAGTCTGACAAAACTCACTCGTCTCGACCTGGATCAAAATCAGCTGCAGAGTAACAAACCCAAGGCAGTGAGTTTTCACCAACCTCCCTCGTGGGAATTAATGCCGCAGTATTTATATTTTGCAGTATTATATTTTCATGACTTTTATTTTTACTCCCGTCTTTTTTAAAGAAAACATGGAATAGGAATCACTTAGAATGCCTCTTTTTTTCTGACGGTAGGGTTACATTATTATTATGGTCAAGCAGACACATGTTCAGAGGCATCCTTACTGAGGCAATACCGAACAAATGTACTCCAATTTATGTCGAAATAAAGAAGTGGAATGCCACGTGCGTTCCGAAAATGTATAGATTCCGTCAATAAGATGACGCCATTGTATCAGATAATGCACCCCTCATATGTTACCCAGGATCAGTGTTCACGTGCCTAATGTATCTGCTTTCGCTGCATGTGGCGAGATGTTGACTACCTCGCCTGGTATGAAGGAAGTCGTGGGTTTGATCTCGACACTGACGCCTACTGTATATTTGGAGTTTGCGTGTTCTCCCCGTGGTTGCATGGAATTTTCTCCAGGCTCTCTGGTTTTTTCCCCTTCACATTCAGAAACATGCGTTTAGAGTATTTGGGCTGCTATACATTTCCACGTGATAAGCCACTTCGTTGAGCTATCATTCGTGATAGCCAGATCGCTTCTGAAAAAAACAGCTATATATCTCAGTGGGCCTTACCTGGTAAAATAAAATAAAAAAAAACTGTAAATAACCATAATTTCCGTTTCGGAGCCAATAATGTGTGTTCAAGACAATCAAACACTCCTGGTGGTAGAGCCGACACTTGGTTCCTCGCGAAGCTGAGCGTTCTTAGTTCAGTCAGAGGATGGAAAGTGTCAGTTGTTAGAGCCTGCAATTGGTTGTCTTCAAAGTTTAGCCACGCGTGGTTAGATTCAGAGGTACGTAGTGTTGTAGAGTTCATTTTAAAGTATCACATTTAGGCAAACAAACTAAGATTATGTAAAAACAAACGTGATAAAAATCTGATATTTGGGCTGACTGGTTTGCGAGCTTGATTATTTTATGTGCGATGTCGTGTAAAAGGAATACAGTCTCATGTCAATATGGCCAATCTGATTGTGAATGTTGCTTCGCGATGCACCAAATTCGTGGCGTCTGCACGCGAACCGATTTCGTTTCTCCATCTCCACGGTGAGCGTAGCTACCTGAGCTCGTTTTCTCATTTGGGCAAGTTTCATATCATCTCTCCCTGCCAAAGGCCGATGATGTAATTCTAGATTTGAAGCTTTTGTAACTGCAAGGATTCATACTCTTAGTTCTTTCAGTAAAGTCACGTAGGTAAAAAATGAAATTAAAATTAATGGCTGTGACGGTCCCGCCTGATGACGGAGACTTGTGTTGCCTCCGAAATGTCGTGATTTCATTATTTTATTATTATTAATTTAAATTTCATTTTTTACCTACGTGACTTTACCGAAAGAACTAAGAGCCGATGATGTACTTTGATTCGAATGTTATTCTTTATACTCTGCGTGAGTGAGTATAGTTTTCCAAAAGCACACAAGGCTGCTATTACACGCCCCTCTATTTGCTCAGTATTCAATTACACTACATTAACATTTAAATTCATTTCCATCTTGAGTGAAGAACGTTCCAAATTATTATCTTTGATGAGGGCAGTCGGACGCGGAGACTTGCTATCACCAGCGCCATTTAGTGCGACATCTAAAGATCATTTCAAAAATAAAATAATTCGTACGGAAATAATATTTAGCCATCTCAGATTTTGATGACTATATATCCATTCATTATAATAATAACTAACGAGAATAAATTAAGGTCAATGGTAGAAAGATCTTAATTAAGATAGCTGCAACTTTAGGTTGAATATGAATGTGAGTAAGGTAACTATGCGTACGAGTAGGCCTGTAACCCACCACAGGAGAAGCAGCGAGAGTTCAGTGGATCACACATTAACGTTGCCACTCTCCCTTCTGGTGCCATGCCAAGAGAAAGTGGCACAGCATACGCGTGGACGTCAGCCATTCCATCTTTATGGGATCGAGCGTTGCACTGTCGCATGTGTAGTGACATTGAATGAGTTACTGTAGCCCATGGCGCTGGGAGATTGCTAGACAATGGAATTAGGGGTATCAGTCCGTTCTACCAGTTTGACCCGTGGGCCAAGCCCGGAGCCTTCTGGGGGATCCAGAAGGGTGCGTGGCCGAGGGCAGAGCCTGGCCACGCTGGGGAGAATAAAAGGCGAGCTCCGACTCACAATTGGGGTTGCCCCCATCGGGAATGGAACTCGTCATGCTGCTGTCGTCGTGGTCGTTGCCTCTTCAAGCTGGGAGTCTGGAAGCATGTCAGCTGTCCCGACCTGGTATGGAGTTATCCCCTATGGCTGTGAGAGCCGGAATTAACAAGAGGGATAATGCCTCCTACTAGTGTCTCTGAATTAGTACACTACACATGCGTGAGTTTTTTTCCCTGAGTTTCCCTCCCACCATTTAATACTCCTTAAGTGTCCGATATCACCTTAATATATAAAGGACTGCAGAGCTTGGGTAATTGTTTGTTGCCGGCTCATGGTCCGTCTTGTCTGTGGTCCCTCCGCGTGCCTCTGAGTCATCCTCTCTCTCTCTTCCAGAGTGAACGAATCGTGTGCGGTAAAGATGATATTTTCATTATTATTATTACGTATTCATGTCAAATTGGCAAAGCAATAGTTTTGCACGAACGTCATGTTGTGTTTCGGAGCTCATGCGTGCGCAAGACAATTAAACACTCCACGTGGTAGAGCCGACAGCTGGTTCCGCGTGAAGCTGAGCGTTTTTAGTTCAGTCAGAGGATGGAAAACGTCGGCGGCTAGAGCCTGCAATTGGTTGTTCTCAAGGTTGAGCCACGTGCGGCATACTGTGCGTACAGACACAGTTTCATGATGACATTGCGGTTCACAGCATTTATTGTATTCTATTATTCGCATGTGACAAATTGTTCAAGCGATAAATTCCCATTTTCGATGTTTAGAGGTGTTAAACCTATATGAGTATATATACTCTTGCCGGGCACGTCCTACTGGGCAACGACCCCGTGGTCGGCCCAGAACATGCTTGGGGTACCATGTCGCTGGCCTGGGACCGCCTGGGAATTCTCCAGCAAGAGCTTGAGTCTGTGTGTAGTAGTGTAGTGTATGTATAGTGTAATAGTGTATATAGTAGTGTAGTGTATAGTAGTGTATAGTGATGTGGTGTTGGAGTATGTCGCCAGGAAAAGGGAGGTCTGGACCGCCACTAAACATGCTGCCACCGCGACCCTCACCAGGACAAGCGGATTGAGGAACGAACGAACTATTTATTAAACATCTTCGGGTTGACAATCTTGTAACGCTGGCAATGTCCATTTAACAACAACACAATGTGCAACTCAAGATACCCACGACGTGGAGTTGCCACATCTGGGTTTTTACAGAACCAGGCACAGAGGGAAGTGGTAGAGACAGACAGGTGATGTAAGATTATGGCCCTGCAGGGAAGAAAAAAACACCAGCCGATGCTTTCCTTCTGCAGCCCAGGATACAGCGGTCAGTTTATGTATGGTCCGAGTCAATTCTGGACAAGAGGAAAGTAATCTTGATTTGAAGCTTTCGTGACTGCAGGAATCTATACTCTTTGGTTCTTTCGGTAAAGTCACGTAGTTAGAAATAAAATAAAACAGGTAAGTAACCCGAGTTAACGGTGCTGTTGGTGATCAGTGAAAAAACCCACCGTTTAGATGAAATAGGTAGAAAACATGTACTCCTGGATGGTGTGGGCAACAGTCAATACGAACAAAGTGGGGGGAGGGGGGGATTAAGAAGCGATGCTACAGCGTGGGCATGCCTGTGGATTGCTTTTGTCTCAAACATCATGGTACGTGCAATCAACTTGAACTTACATTCATTCTAAAGAGTGACCAACAGATAACTGAAATGCTTCTTAGAAATATTCCCAGGTGCCCCACATCCTTGCCTTTTTATTGTCTCGTTTCTACTACGGGGGACCCGAGAATGTCGTGGGCTTATCGTTCGCGGGTTCGACCTATCGCGAGAAACCTCTTTGTGTACCAATATGGCTATCGCCGAGGTGAGATTTGGACTTTCGCGGGTATAGCCGGACGTACCGTGTCATTATCTGATGCTGTGGTGTGGGGGTCGAGGGGCGCACCTCAACCGTTCCCGCGGACAAAGACAAATTCTCCCCATATAAAAGACTGTTGGGGCAAGCGCTGTTAGCGACCAGGACCTATTAAGGGCGGTACGGCACACGAGGGTGTGGGATGGCAACACCACGCCCGTCCGCCTTTCCCTCCCCGGTGGCGATGTTAACACACCGCACCAGGTAGTGATTTGAGGCTGAGTCGACCTAGCGGAGCCCCAGGACCGACTCAGATAATCGTCACTGGTGTTGGCTGTGTGAGAGGGAATCGAATTCAGGTCGCCCGGGTTCGTCGCACAGCACGCTAACCGCTACACCCACTGCTCTCCACGTGACCGCTCACTCATGACGCCCGCACTTGCGCCTGCAGGGACGGGGGGCTACCCGCAAAACAAATCCGTGCCACCGAGCCCAGAATGAGCTCATCCCTTCATCCCCTTGCGAGCATCCAGGCCTGCGAGGGGAAGACAATAAAACACTCCGGGTGGTAGAACTTCAAGCCCAACGTTTTCAGTTCAGTGAGAGGGTTAAAAACTCCGGCCGAGAGAGCCTGCAATTGGTTGTCATCCAGATCGGGACGTGTACAAAAATGTCGTTATATCGAAGAGCGCTGTCCAAATGTCGTATTTTATATTAAACAATCATGTTGCAACAACAAAACATATATGCCTTTTTAAAACGAGCAAGTAAACCGTGCCTATACTCTTTGGTTTTTTCGGGAAAGTCACAAATTGCTGCAGTCACGAAAGCTTCAAATCAAGATTAAACTGTGCCTATTTAAGGGATTCAATTATATTGCTACGCTCACGATGGTGTTATGTGCGGCCTCGTCTGAGAAAAAGCGTGTTATTTTATAACGTATCCTCCAATTCGGGTATGGACATCTCCAGAAACAAACAGTGTCCTACTTCGGCTGCGTCTTGATATCGTCAATGTCACCACCATCCCCAGTCTTTGATGATTGCGACATCAGATACCGCGTAGCCACCACCGAAACAACTCGAAACCGCCTCGTTCCATTACATCACTCCGGTTTTTTTGCTTTGCCCTTGGCGCCTCGTGTAGAACGCATCATTACAACCTGTCTGTCGCCTCCAAACTATCCCACATTGAACATCCGAAGAGACCAGCCCCACTTTTCCCAGTACTTAATCCTAAAATTAATTTTAAACAAATCCGTCAAATATTCCCAAGGGACCTCCAAAAACTCCGCAAATTCCGAACCGCAGCTTCCGAATTGCCTCGCTGTTCTTACAAAATATATACCCGCTATGAAAAAAGCTAAGTTTTACTGGAATTCCCTTGCCTCTCAGCCCAGGCTGTGTCACCTCCAGGGGCGCAACTACCTGTTTCAACTACCTTTTTCAACTATGTATTTCAACTGCGTATTTTAAATATTTCAACTACCTGTTTCAAGTATTTCAATTACCTGTTTCAAATACCTATTTAAGCTACCTATTTCAAGTGTTTCAACTACCTATTTCAACTACCTGTTTCAACTACCTAATTTAAACTACCTATTTTAACGAGCGGGCTAGGCAATATCTGATTGCCCCCCCTCCTTTCTCTCGACTCACTTGTACTGAAATAGCTACGGATGGTTTTAACCCATATTGACTATATTTACCCAAGGATGTCAGTGTGTATCGCGCGTGACGTCACTCCACGTCGACCAGCCCCCCTCATGAACAGGTTACGTACTCCACATGGACCGCCCTTCATTAATAATCATGAGCGGGTGACGTCACTGAACATCGAACAGCCCCCCTCATTAATAATCATGAACAGGTGGGGTCCTCCACATAGAGACCCCCCCCCCCCCCATTTATTTTAATGATAATTAGCGGGTGACGTCACTCGACATGGGGGTGAGGGAGGGGAACCTCCTCCACCCTCCTCAGCGTCAACTTACAACCCTCACTATAAAGGCAAAACCCTCACATCACGCGATCTCCGTCACGCTATTGAGACATCAAAGTAAAAAGGTCATGATGAACAAGGAATAATAACCATTAAATTTAAGTCTGTCACTGCGGCCTTACAAATTGCACACGAATTAATGAAATTAATATCACGTCGCGGTCTGCTTTTCGCTTGCAAGTGTCAGATTTTCTGCAATACACCCGTCCTTGGACGGGCAAAAGGCTCGTACAATAATATATAAGCTATAACTATATATTATTGTAGTTGCACCGTGTATTGGGTTTAGAGGAAGACAGTCTCCCAGTCACAGTTTTAATTACAAAATATAAAGGTACAATACTCACAATTAAGTGATCGGGCGTCTTGCTTTCATGTCTCACCTGATGACGATTGCTTGTGTTGTGATCGAAACGTCGTGTTTATCTTATTTTATTTCCACCTACGTGACTTTACCGAAAGAACCAAAGAGTATGGATTCCTGCAGTCACGAAAGCTTCAAATTAAGATTGATACATGTATGTATCATCATCATCACCTCTCCTACCACTCATTACCACGTCCTTGTGTTTGCTGCAGTATGGCTCTTTTTGGTGCCGTATGACTCATTATATTTTAATATTGTGTTTTGGCACCACGTTTGCATGCACCGACGACGCATTCTGTTCCGATGTTGCCTGCTCCTCTGTACGGACCACATTGATGTCGTCGTTCTTATTCTGTGCTAATGCACCACGGATTCCCCCTTTGCAAACCTAGCTGGGTAACTGGCTACACGGGACTTTCCCTCTAACAAATGAACATGGATTGATTGATTGAAACGCTACATTCACACAAATGGTGCCAACAAGTAGAGTCTGTGGAATATTCACCAACGAGAAATAATACAAAGGAGAATAGATAAAAAAATTAACCCGTAAAAAAAAGTTTTTCACTATAAATCCTTTATATGCGTGGCGGCTAGAGTCCTCTCGTCCTCTGGCTTGAGATGGCTGCCACCTATGGGTCAGATGATTGCATGCCAGCATTAGCAATTGGTAATTAAATATAATATTTTTGTCCTAAAAAGTGTAAAATTTTGGAAAAAAATTTTCACGAACATTAATTGTCACGCACAACGAGTCTGTGTGGAAAATGTCAGCTCGATTGGATCACGGGAAGTGGGATAAAAAACGACCGAAAGATTTGCACGGTCATAAGCAAGCAAGCACGCGCGCAAGTGAACTTAATATAAAGGATTTTAAAAGTACACTCTTTTTTACTTTGTCGTGATTTTTTTTGTATTGGTTGTTTTAACCTTCTGACCGGCCCTTAGTGGACACCGGTGAACAAAGCATCATAGCTCATCGGATTTCTCCAGGATAGATAAAGATTCTGATTCTGATTCCGAATCGAAACTATTGATTTAACCGTTGTGGTGAATTATTATGATTATCCTCACAGTTATATATATCTGAAAAGCACGAGCACGTGCTGATTATTATACACGAGCACGTGCTAATTATTACATGGCAAGGTTCGATCTATACTCATTGTTTTTTTCGGTAAAGTCACGTATGTGGAAATAAAATATAAATAATAAAAATCTGATTTAAATAAATCACGACGTTTCGAACGCAACACAAGCGCTCATCATCGGGTGGAATTGGGGTAAAACACACAGCAAGGGTCAACCAGGTTAGTGTCTAACTGTGTTGTTTGCCGACTGGTTTGCATCACATTATGTTTCTAAGGTTTGTTGAGTTCACGTCTCCCATCTTCCTGCTGTATTTGCCTCCGTGCAGTTTGGCGTTCTCTATGTGCTATGTGCATGATGTCCCTCTGTGTGTGCCCTTGCTATGTGTTTTACCCCAATTCCACCTGATGATGAGCGCTTGTGTTGCGTTCGAAACGTCGTGATTTATTTTAATCAAATTTTATTTTATTTATTGACATTTTATTTTCCCATACGTGACTTTACCGAAAAAAACAATGAGTATAGTAATTTCTGCAGTCACGAAAGCTTCAATTCTAGATTAAGGTTCGATCTGTCTGATTGCGCTGTGCAAGACCAACCGTAGAGCGTTGTGTTTTCACGTCGTCATCATCATCATTGTCCTCGCTTACCCAGGAATACCTCACTGTAAGGAAATAAGCACATAAAAAAAATGCGAAACTCTTACAACCTAGGGAATATCACGAGTGTCGAGACTCATTTCCAGGAGGGTCTTGCCAAGTTTTTGTAATGGGGGGGGGGGGGGGTTGATGTTGTTGTGTGTATAATCCAAATTGCGTTATTTTCAGGTATTTATCTCAGCATTGGGACCATTTGCCCAATGCCAGTAGCCTTGTTTGGCTTTCAGCTATGGGGGGGGGGGGGGAAATACACTGGAAAGTCCGAAGGACAACAACACAGAAGCGGGGGAGAGCATACAAACAGCACAGAGTCAGACACCCTGTCTGTGTGGTGAGTGAATGAGCGTATTGTTGTAACCGACAGTGTGGTCATTGGACACAGTGCTGTGGATGAGACAATATCAGCCAATTTCATTGTTTTTCTTGCCTGAGTCCTCAATATCGGTGGAGGACGTCATGAGTGAGGTTTCGTTGGAATAATGACCATGGTAGTAGCGATAGCAGAGTGATGATGAGACTGGCGAGAGATAGACTGGGGTGAATCAGTGAGTGCTGGATTCAGGTGTGGTTTAATCGATAGACACGTGATTAAATGGAATCCCATGCTCTGAGTGTTACAACTCAGAGCATGGGGCCAGTGGCGATGCAGTTGCATAATTAACTACATGGAGGAAAACTGTCCACGAGGGGGTCGCATTCGACGATTAAGATCTCCACTGTGCCGCCGAGGACACGTGGCAACAACGTAAGGCGAGGCTTACCACCAAGAAGACCCAAACATCACCCTCCACCACCATCACGTACCCTTGTCCAGTGCCAGAATAACCTCGTGCGGGGCCTGTAGCATATGTTATAAAGGGGTCCTAAATAAATAAAAACACATAAATATTAAAATACATTTTTTTTACTTGCAAATTAAAGTAATTGTATTTTTTCATTTGCTATACAGCCAGATAATACGACAAATCGCTCACCTTAAACACCCAGTCGTTCATAAAAGTTTAAGGTGGTATAGTACTATAGTAATAAAGCAAGTGTAGAATCACTAAACCAGAATTGATAGCTTGAAAGCATTTAGCGCGGGGCCCTTGAAAGAGCGGGACCCGTAGCATTTGTAGCTGCTTTTGCTACTAGGATAATCCGGCACTGCCCTTTCCCACACTGCAGCAGAATCTGCGGCTCTCGGATCGGCCTCTTCAGCCATCTGGAGATCCACAAATGGGACCCGCCAGGAGGGCAGTAATACTTGACCTCGAGTGATCGCCGATAACGATGAGTTGCTTAATATTCCTTGAAAATGACGGGGAAGATTTTACTAAATATATTTTATGCAACCAACCACAGATTTTTCACCATCCATGACGGGAAACTGAGGTTTGCATAACAGCAGAGACGGCGCCCTGTTCCACTCTTTTGTAATGTCACTACCACGTGCCTGGGTCTTGATGGTCCGGGATACAGAGGTTACTTCCACTACAGTTTACACATGCACTGCTGGCGTGCATAATCGATTCGTGAATTGAACTGTGCCCCGAATCGGTTGAAGGGGAGGCAAATGTTACAGCCGCCATGCAACGAATCGATCTACACCCTTAGATCAATTGAAATGATGAATGTAATGGGCTGATAATTTTCCACTCAAGGCGGGTACTAAAACTAAATTAAACAATTTAGTATTTTAAAAGGTAAGGCCCACTGAGCTATATAGCTCTTTTTCAGAATCGACCTGGCCAAAAATGACAGCCTAATGAGGTGGCACATGATGTGCAAATTAAACACATTTATAAATGTGGAGTGAAAAACCGGAAGATGCGGAGAAAAATCCACATGATCACGTGGAGAACAACATCAACTATACAGCAGGCGTCATGGTCGGCACCTAACCCACGACCTCCTGTATACCAGGCGAGGTAGTTAACATTTTGCCACCGTGGCCCCCCATTGTGGTGAGGTATGGTAAACTGATAATACAGCCGCCGTGACTCATAGAGTGTGCGGAGGGCTTTAATCTAGTAGTGGATTGTCAACAGGATTTAAATCAACGTAATTGTATGACCATGCACGGAGATGTCTCGTACAAAAAAAATCACCGGAGGACAATGACTCTGTAAACAAAATATCAGAATCAAAATATAACCTCACCTTGGGTTTTCCAATCACGGAAAGTCAAAAAAACAATTCAATCAACGTACATCATCGGTCTTTGGCAGGGAGAGATGATGACCCGGTATTTGAGACTTGCCTAAATGAGAAATCGAGCCCAGGGAGCAACGTTCACCTTGGAGATGGCGCAACGAAATCGGCTCGCGTGCAGACGCCAGGTGGATTTGGTGCATCGCGGGACCGTGAGGGATGGCGACGACTTGGGGAGACCTCCACCTAGCCGTGATTGATGATGATGGTAATGACGATGATGACTATACCTAACATGCCATCCAATTCAGGAACACTTAAACATTAGGCAATGTCCAACCTTTGTTACAAAGCAGAGCAACAGTTTAACACGTATGCTGTCGCGACCAATATTATCCATAATACAGGTTTATTGGCTTAGAAATCTAAATGCGTCGTTAAACCCGCCAACACCAGACACAGCCAATTAGTAAGGTTTGTCACGTAAACAGAACGTGCCAATGCGTCGCTCGTACAGCACACCGGTGTGTTAGAGAGCAAATCCACAACATTTATTATCTGAGTACGACGTTTCGCCAGTAATGACAAACGGCATCGTCAAGCGGCAGCCAGAGCAACATTCACAATCACGTGATTCTTATGGCGATACCCCGGGGTACCAAATAATACAAAATGGCCGAGGCATTTGAATATTTTATTTCTGGGACACAATTTTTTCCAGGGGTGTACTTAACTCCGCAACTGGGGTACCATAAATCCGAAATCAGTGCTACTCCACGATATCTAAACGCTAAACATTAGCATAAAAAAATCTGTTATCGAAAAATTCTACTTTGAATAGTGCATCGTGCACAGCTCGTCGAGATGAGTTTATGATTGCCGCATCGCCGACCATCAACAGACTAAAAATGACTGCATCACGGACATTATGCGAGAGCTGGAGAACTATGGTACCCCGGTGTACTACCATAAGGTTAAATTGGCCGTACTGACACGAAACTGTCATCCTTTTACGCGGCATCATGCAGAAAATAATCAACCTCGCAACCCTGTCAGCCCAAATATCAGATTTGTATTGTTTTTATTAAAATCTTCTTTTTGCCGATGTGATACATTAAAATTAACTCTACAACGCTACTTGCCTCTTAATCTAACCACGCGCGGCTTAACCTTGAAGACAACCAATTGCAGGCGCTAACAGCCGACACTTTCCATCCTCTGACTGAACTAAGAACGCTCAGCTTCACGACGAACCAACTGTCAGCTCTACCACTATGAGTGTTTCATTGTCTTGAACGCACACTGGCTCTGAAACGCAAATAGTGAATATGCATTATTTTTGTTTTTATCTGTAAGGCCCCACTGAGCGATGTAGCTGTTTTTTCAGAAGCGACCTGGCAATCACAAACGATAGCTCAATGAAGTGGCATATCGCGTGCAAATTGATTGCAGCCAAATACACTAAACGCGTGACGTTGATTCTAAATGCGGAGGAGGAAAAACGGAAGACCCGGAGAAAAACCCACGCGACCACGGGTAGAGGGAGACACGCAGGCGTCAGTGTCGGGATCGAACACACGACCTCCTGCATGCCATCTCGTCACGGCGGCGCCCCTGCACCTCACCTTGGGGTTTCCAACGTGTGAAATACACGTGGCTTCTGAAGAGTACCCATCTAGTGACAGCCTAGGACTGGTGCCTTAAACACTATCTCCAAGCCCAAATATACAGGCGTCAGGGTCGGGATCAAACCCACGACCTCCTGTATACCAGGTGAAGGAGATAACATCTAGCCACCGCGGCGCTGACGCCTTTTGATGACTTCTGGCCAAACCCCATTTGGTGGAGTCAGACTGAACCACCCCACCGCCAAAAACAGAAATCCACTACTGTTGGCCACGCAGAATGTCCCAACGTTCGCTGCAGAGAGGCTGTCGTTCTTGGGTCAGAAGCTGGACCAGGACTGTCTAGACCTCTGTGGAATACAGGGGGTCCGGTTAACTGGTTTTGGCTCCGGTCATCATAAAGCAGTGGTTCTAAGAGTGTGATCCCCCGATCACCGAGCGGTCCACGATGGTCCTCCAGGTGAGGCAAATTGCAGGTTGATCCGGAAATGATGACGATGTTTATACCTTTTGTTTCGGACATTAATTCATATATTAGTGATGACATTTATAAAAAAAAAACTAATTTAGGTAAACTCTCGGTTTAAACTACCCTAAGCTAAGATCGAAATGCCCCACAAAAACCAACCTTGTGAGCTGCGTATATAAAAACACATGTGTTTTTCATAATGTGAATAATTTAGCACTCGTGGTATTTTGAGATAAGTGAATGCGTTTTATCTGCAGGGGGTGAGGCCCGGGCGGTGCACGGAAATGTTCACATGGGCTGAGCGGTCTGCGAGCCAAAAAAACAGTTTGAGAAACACTGCCATGAAGGGTGGAAAAATCCTCCACTGGGGTCAGGAAACGGCCAAACAATAGGGAGCGGCTCTTGTTCTGAACAAAATAATTTCGGGGGTATGGGAGCACGGAGACAAGGTATGGAAAGCTGTACGTCCCAGGCTACTGTGGGCTCACCTCCGCATCAACGGGAGTCGAGGAATGGTGGTGGTGACTTATACTGCGACAGAAGAATAACATCAGCAGAGGGATGCAGACCAGGCTGATTCAGCCTGCTATGACCTACTGTCCCAGGCACTGACTAAAGTGGGTGATTTTATAGTCCAATTGGAAGTCATGGGCCAGATAAATAATAATAACTAGCCTTTTGCCCGTCCAAGGACGGGTGTATTGCAGTAAATCTGAAACTTGCAAGCAAAAAGCAGATCGCGACGTGATATTCATTGCATTAATACGTGTGCAATTTGTAAGGGCGCGGTGACACAGACCTATTTCATTTGAAGGTTATAATCCCTTGTTAATCATGATGTCTTTTTACTTTGATGTCTCAATAGCGTTACGGAGATCGCGTGACGTGAGGGTTCTGGCTTTGTAGTGAGGGTTGTAAGTTGACTCCGAGGAGGGGGAAGGAGCCGAGGAGGCCCCTCTGCCCCCCACGTGGAGTGACGTCAGCCGCTAATTATTATGAATGGGGGGGGGGGGTCCATTTGGAGGACGTCACCTTATGAGTATTAATGAGGGGGGCTGTTCGATGTAGAGTGACGTCACCTGCTCATGATTATTAATGACGGGGGTCTATGTGGAGGACGTAACGTGTTCATGATTATTAATTAGGGGGCTGGTCGACGTGGAGTGACGTCACGAGCGTTGCACACAGACATTCTTGGCTCATTATAGTAGGTAATAATAATGGCGGGGTGTCCATTTGGAGGATGTCACCTGCTCGTGATTATTAATGAGGGGGGCTGTTCGATGTTGAGTGACGTCACTTGTGCATGATTTATAGTGAGGGGGGGGGGGGAGTACTCCATATTGAGTGACGTCTCCCGCTCATGATTATTAATGAGGAGGGGTGGGGGTGTCCATTTGGAGGAAGTCACCTGCTCATGAATATTAATGAAGGGGGCTGGCTGGTCGATGTGGAGTGACGTCACGAGCGTTAAGGCCAGACATTCCTGGGTGATTATATTTGGTATAATAGTAGGAGGCTGCCGGACTTCTGTGCAATCAATGGACGTGAAATCACCAACTAAGTTGTTCCGTATTCAGTGTATCCACGCCACATCATGGATGCATGCCGGATCCAAGCAAGAACATCTGCTGGACTACATGGGGACGGAACAGCGGATGCGGGCCCATGTCCTTGACATCAGCACCTACCGTGGAGCTGATCTGCACACTGATCATCGGCTTGCCATCCTGTACGCTGCATCTGCCATGCATTCATTGCAATGGCAGGTATCCATTTACGACCCCATTGAAACAAACAAAATCACCTGGTCTCGGCAAATGAGAATAGTAATGTATTAAAAACATAATTTATTGATTTTCTCTGTGTTTTATCCACACTTTCAATCTCAGCTTGTTGCTGAATATGGATCATTATAAATGTTGGATGCAATCGATTGAGGTCATAGCAGCGACACTCACAATAACAGTGGGGAGGACCGGTGGTGCATCTCCCAGTCACCTCAGTCCACCCATGACACCTGGGTCTGTCCCGTGAGCTCCTGCCAGCAGCGAGCCTTCCAGACGTCACGTGGCCTCGGGGGTGAGCGGGATGGAGGGGAGGGGGAGAGGGTGGGAAGGGGGGAAAGTGAATGAGGGGGGAGTGGGGAACGAGGGAAGGGAGGGGGGAACGAGAGAAGGGAGGCGGGAGGGAGGGATGGAAGGGAGGGAAGGGAAAGGAAAGGGAGGGGGTGGGAGGGATGGAGGGAAGGGAGGGGGAGGGAGGGAAGGGAGGGACGATTACGTGCACAGAAGGTGCGGGCTGCAAGTTTTAAAAAAACAAAGGTGTTGTGGTTGTTTTTCGCGGTTTCCTGCACACGAGGGCTGCAACGTGAGGAGTGGTAGCGGTGGGCGGCAGAGTCGGAGCAGCTTTGGCCGATGAAGCTGCGCGCCTCCCGCGGGGGTTGAGTTCAAAACAAGTGCCGCGCACGCTGGTCACAGTGTCACCATGTGGCTCTCCACAGCCGCGTTCATCCTCTCCGCAGTCTCTCTGGCTGCCTCGGGTAAGCCCGCGCAGTCTCTTTCTCTAAACTGACCGCGTGATGGCAGCCGGTCATAGCCACAATACGAGTGTTGACAGCGAGACCAACAGAGTTCAGTACAATTGTCTGGCCCGGTTGGCTCAACTTGCTGCTTACCGAGTCACCCTTGAAAAAAAAACGAACAGCTCAGTGGGTTCTTTGCTCGGATAATAAACTTCTGAAACTTCCAATTGGAATGTCGCGAGTCAAAAATCCAGGTTTGGAGGAGTTGACTCGGCCCATAATCTCTCCACGGTTGATAACATAAAAAAAAACACTTTCTGCTGAAGTCATCAGTGGTTTGCCTTTGTACTTTGTCCCCACAAGAGGAATGTGGCATTTCCACAATTGGCTCAAGTTTTTAGGCAAGAGATGAGCATCTCCAATGGATCATTTTAGAATTAAATAATTGTACCTTTTTTTCAGATTGTGTGGTGGGAGTTAAATGAACGTTGCAAATGAAATGTGCGGGCGCTGTGCGCATTTAGAAACGTGCATTGAGATTATTTTGCTGCTATAAATGTCCACGTTATGATAAGCCACTTCGTTGAGCTATCATTTCTAGTCGGGTCGCTTCTGCATAATAATTTTATGCATCCGTGGACTTTCACTGGTCAGATAAAAAAGTAGTTTAGTTTGGCGTGTATATTTTTGAAGTGATTTGTTTACCTTTCCTATACTTTACACATTTGAGTTTTTTTCTGTTGTCTTGTAACTTTCTGACCGACTGGACATCTGTGAAAAAGCTCTTCATAGCTCATCGGATTGCTGAAGTATAAATACATATTCTGATTCTAATATTTTATTTACAGAGTCATTGTCTTCTGGTGTTGTTCTTTTTGTTTAATAAATATCTCCGTGCATGGTCATACAATTACATTGATTTAAATTCCGTTGTCAATCCACTTGTGGATTAAGGCTCTCCACACACTCTGTGAGTCGTGGGGGCTGTATTATCAGTTGACCGTACCTCACCATGATGGGGTACCACGGTGGCGAGATGTTAACAACCTCGCCTGGTATACGGGAGGTCGTGAGTGAGATCCCGACCCCGACGCCTGCTGTATATTTGGAGTTTGCATTTTCACCCCGTGGTAGTCGGTGGATTTTTCTCCAGGTCCTCTGGTTTTCCCCTCCACATTTAGAATCAACATGCGTTTAGAACATATGGCTGCTATACATTTCCACATGATAAGCCATCACTTGTGAGCAGGTCGCTTCTGTAAAAGAGCTATATAGTTCAGTGGGGCTTACCTGATAAAATACATAGAAATAGTTTGCATGTTTATTCACAAGTTTTTAGTTCATAGTTTAGACATTGCTCGGTCGATAAAAGTGAGCACCACTTTGAAAAACCAACAGTGTATTTCAGTAGAACGATGGGTCCCCGCCATAGGCATGTGGAGTCGCCAGTGTATAACTGGCTCAGCACCAGGCGTGGCCTGTCTGGCATCAACCGCTATTATGTTATTTCTAAAATGCACGACGACACATTTATATATTTACGCGATCTAACCCAAAAAAATCTCTCATGGATGATATTGGTCGCGAAAGCCTACGTGTTAAACTGTTCTAACAATTTTACATTGTTGCCAGTAAATAGTGTATCATATCGTACGACTATGCACATTTTTAATAGATGTAAAGTATAACAGTGGAGTTGGCCGCACTGCGATTTACTGCCCATGACGTGTCGCCAAATCCAAAAATTATCCAAGGGTAACCCCTGCTTAGCTAGCATGATGACATCTACAAACTATGAACTAAACAATTTAGATATTACCATGTATAAAGGCCCACTGAGCTATATTGGTCTTTTACAGAAGCGACCTGGCCACAAATGATAGGTCAACGAAGTGGCTTATCATCATGTAGAAATTTATAGCAGCCAAATACTCTAAACGCATGATGTCAATTCTAAATGTGGAGGTGAAAAACCCGGAGGGACGTGGAGGAAAATCCACACCACCGCTGGTAGAGAGAGACACTCAAACTCCAAATATATAGGGGTCAGGGTCAGGATCAAACCCACGACCTCCTGTGTACCAGGCGACGTAGTTAACATCTCCGAGCCACCGTGATGATGATGAGAGAAAAAGGCACACAAACTCCAAATATACAGCAGGCGTCAGAGTCGGGATTGAACCCACGCCCTCCTGTGTACCAGGCGAGGAAGTTAACATATCCGAGCCACCGTGGCGCCTCATTAATTGGGCACTTTCACCCGACTTGTATTGTTATTTAATTTATTGATTCCGAAGTTTACCCAGGAAAGCCTTGCGAATCTCGTGACTCTTTTTCAGGAGGGCCCTTCTGAAAGGGTTTTGAAGTAGGGGGTGATGGTTGAGTAATTTGCGGCTCATTTTCACTTTTGAACGTATTGGCAGTACACCGCTGGTGCGCGGTATAAAACAAAGCAATTTTTTTTGCCAACAATCTTGGTGGTGGTGCGTCAAAAATCGGTTCTCGTGATGCCAGAGAGGTCAGAAGACGAATGTCAGTTCATATCTTGATTTTTAGAACTGTTTTACGAGGACCGGTGCGTTGTGCTGCACCCGTGTACCGCCAATACATCCGTTTGGCAAAATTTGGATGGTGACGCTTGCAAAAACAATGCCCCGTTCTCCCTCGCGAATGCCATCCACGGGTTATTTCTATATTTTTAAAGTACTACTGTGAAGCAGACGGCTCGTGATATTTCGACGGTCGCTACACCTGCGGCACTAACAAGGGCAACCGCTGGATTTGAACGGTGAACCAACCGCAACAAGCAGTGGACAGACGCGCTGCCACTCGGCCACGTCGCCGTCCCAATGTCAAACGAGCCTCGTGTGATGGTTTACATGTATTTAAATAAACATATTTTTAAAAATAAAGTTAATGAAATCAACATATTTAATAAATATATAGATGTTTTCCCCCTGCGCCTCCGATTACCAGAGTTGACAATGTACAATGGGAAACAAGTTCAATATACATACATACCTACTAACTACTATACACTACACTACTTTAAACTACAGTATACACTACACTATAAACTACTACACACCACTATTATCACCATGTCACCTTGTGCCATCGGGTCGAGTACGACCTCTGGTGATGAGTACGACCTCTGGTGATATCCACGACCTGATTCTGCCATCCACACCTGTCTCTTGCTGCCTCTCGTAGCTGGGTTAGTAGCGCAAGGCCAGTGGTGTTCTTGATGTCGTCCATCCACCTCCTCCGAGGTCGACCTCTGTCCCTGCTACCTTCTCTATTCCCAAGCAAGATCGATTCCTCTAGTCCAGAGGTCCTCATAACGTGTCCAAACTATGTCAAATTCTGCTTCACGAAAAAGGCATCGAGTGGCACAGTGGGACCGATCTCTCTCAGGACAGACATGTTTGATATTTTGGCTGTCCATTATGGTATATGTCACACTCATCTCCTGCACCGCATCTCAAATGCGCTGATCTTCTTTCGCTCGCTCAATCTCGGTGTCCACGACTCGCATCCATGTAGGGCAACAGGGAATGCCTGAGCTTTGAACAAGCCTCTTCTTGGTGCTTCTGTTAATGCCCATATCTTATTGAGCTGTGACGTGGTTGTTCTACTGAGAACGAGCCGCCTTCTGATTTTGTAGCTACACTCCCCATCTTCAGCAAGCAAGGAGCCCAGGTATACAAAGATCTTCACAAATTCGATTGATTCATTTTCCAGACTAAATGAGTTCAGTTGTTCTGTCGCCATCACCTTCGTCTTTTGGAGATTGAATGAAAGTCTAGCCTTCTCACTGGCTTCTTTAATATTTACCAACAGGGTCATCATTGCAGCTTGGCTATTTGCTGGTAGGGTGGTATCATCAGCACATCTTAAGTTGTTTATTCTTCTGCCTCCAATCTTCATACCTGCTTCAATGGAATCCAGACCTACCTCTCGCATGATGTGCTCACTCTACAAATTGAACACCTAAGGAGACCGCATACAGCCTTGTCTTACTCCTTTGCCAATGTCAAATTCTTCTGTCTGTCCATGTTTTGTTCTAACCATCGCTTTTTGGTTGGCATATAGATTACGTAACAGGCACACAAGGTGAGTTGGCATTCCCATTTCCTTAATTGTAATCTACATCAGTTCGTAGTACACACAATCAATGTTTTGCTGTAGTCAATGAAGCAGGGGTACAGCTGTTGCCGGTATTCATTTGATCTTTTCATGATCTCTCTGATGTTGGCAATTTGGTCCCTTATTCCTCTTCTTTTCCTGAAGCCTGCTTGAACATCCTGTAGTTTTATATTTACGTAGCTCTCAATTTTATGTTGAATAATCTTCAACAAAACCTTCCCGATATGGGATATGAGAGCTATAGTACACTACTAAACACTAGACTATACACTACACTAATATACACTCTAATTAGTACGGTTGGCTATGTACGGTGCAAAAGAAGTTCAACACACACACATAGATGGTGAGTGAGACTCGCCACTGCGACGTGTTGTGGCATGTTGTACGCGGAGACGATCTGTGGGCAAGACAGAACTTGCAGGATGTGAGGTGCCCACGCCCCTGGACGCTGGCGGGTTGTTGTTGTTGTTTTTGGGAACGAAACCACGAGCTCGCGTTTGCAACATTTGTTTTTGTCTCATCTTCGGAGAAAACGTTTCCCTCCGCGTGTCTCGGGAAAAAAAAGTTTACTCTCGATACCTCCGCGTGGAACGAGAATAATTGAACGCGAGATAATAAATATTCGGCACGTGTAAAATGCTACACTGAAATAATTAAGTTTGCAATTGGATTTTTTTATGCAGATATAACGGCAATAGAAATTTACCCAGATGACAATAATTGCCCGAGCAGTGGCGCAGTGGTTGACACATCATGATATGAACCCAGGCAACTTGAGTTTTATTTTCAGCCACGGCTAACATCAGTGACGAGTGGGTATCTCAACCGGTTATTGGTCCTCCCTTCATTAATCCACACTGAGCAGCGCGGGGAGGTCTTTATCCAACAGTGGATTGACAAAACGGCTGAACATTTAAATTAGTCTGAAAATTACTCATCTTATAAGAATGGCATTAAGGCAGCAGCATTCCAGTTTTCGTGATATTTTTGCGTGGGACGTGTCTTCGGCGAATCTGATAAGTTGCTTTAGTTTGACTATTGAAAGTTTTGGCATTTACACTGAACAGCAAGACATGCAATTTCAGGCAACCGACATGTCGAGGGCAGGCCTGCATCCAGCAGTGAATTTTCAAAGGCAGAAATACAATATTTGGGATTTATTATTCTAATTATATTCCTAATAATGAAACGGCAAGTATAAATGTTGCATCTTCATTCATGTTTGAGGGTTATTTTGATGCCCTTTGGGATTGATCACTGTGGAAAATTAGTATGATTTTAGATGTCTTATTTCATGTAAAATTTTGCTGCTACACAGCGTCTAGAGATGCTTCTTGTATAAAGACGATATTATTATTGTATTGCTGCTTTGAGAGGAATTCTAGTCAGACACACTCTCCCCCTTCTATAACCCTCACCACTACCCACCGATCCCGCCGTCTCTCACTCAAATCTACTCGCCTTTAGACCAGAGTTTGCCAGGTCTCATGGGTTAGAGAGGCCTTCGAAACACAAGTCCCAAAATAAGCCCACAGCCTGTGCCCTGGAGGAAGAGGGGAGCCTATAGAGAAATGAATGGGGCCTAAATATCAAGTGGAGGGTGGGGCTAAAGAGAAATGGGCGGGCCCTAAAGAGGAAGAGTTGGGCCTATATAGAGATGGGCGGGGTCTTAAGAGGAAGATGTGGGGTCTAAATAAAAAAACATTTTTTACCAGGTAAGGCCCACTGAGCTATGTAGCTTTTTCAAAATTGACCGAGCCACAAATGACAGTGCAACAAAGTAGCTTAATGACGTGGAAATTTAGAGCAGCCAAATATTCTAAGCGCATGTTTCTATATATAAATATATAAAAAAATAACACAGCTCATGCAAATATATAAAAGTGCAACAACTTCCGTATGTTGTGGTCTGTTTCACAAAATTATTTGGAACTGGAGTGAAGGTGTCCCATTGATGATCCTAACCTGTATCAGCTGCAGACTTTAATCACGTTGCAAATATTACCCTGGTTGTCTTGCTTGTAAATTTTGTATTTTTTATCAGATTGGGCAACATAGTCTTTTCTACTTCTAAGCCATTTTATCTGTTTTTATTTTACCACTTAAAGCCAACTGAGATAATTAGCTTCTTTTCAGAAGTGGCCTGGCTATCACAAATTATAGCTTACTGGAGTGGCTTATCATGTAGAAATGTATAGTAGCAAAATACTAGAAATGCACGTTTCTAAATTTGGAGGAAAACATTGGATGACCTGGAGAAAAAACCACGCCACCACACGGAAAGAGAACATGCAAACTCCAAATATATAGCAGGTGTCAGGGTCGGGATCGATCCATGACCTCCGGCACACAGGCGAGGGAAATATATCCTAGCCACCGTGGCACCCTAAACAGGAAGGAGGTAGGTTCTGAAAATAAAGGAGCGGAGTGTGAAGAGAACGCCTGAATAAGCAAACTCCGATTAAGCATAAGCAACCTGCGATTAAAAATAAGCAACCTGCGATTAAAAATAAGCAACCTCCGATTAAAAACAGGAAGCCCAACAAACTGAAAACCACAGACTCTCAAAAATTGTACAGCGACTTAAAACAAAATAATTTTGCGTATAGAGAAGCCCTTAAATCGTCAACTCTCCTGTCAATTTAAGGAAATTAAAGCGTAGCATCAAATAAGTACAGTAGTTAGCGAAAAAAATTACGTCACAGACCAAGCCACAGGCCAATTTAGTTTGAATACAATTCCTGTGATTCGGTGTTGGAGAGTGGAGGCTTAACAGGCGCATCACGGGCTGGAGAAGAGATGGTCTGATGTGTGAGTGAGTGAGCGAGCATATGGATATTTGAGTGAGTGGGCTAGTAGCAGGGGCCAGAGGTAAGATGGGTTGATGTACTACAGGAGGACGTGGAGCTGAGTGGACTCAATGATGATTGGTACCAGGGGTGTAAAGATTGGCCTCGCAAATGGGGGCAAGTTGATATAACTTTGCCTTTTGTCTTGAATAGTGGTCATATATGTATGTATGGTAAAGTAATTTCACACCATATGTAGCCAACCGTGCTAATCGGAGGTGCTGGGGGAAGAAAAAAAACTAAACACCATAAGCACTTTTAAAGAAATTAGGTTTCAAACGAGACTTAAAAGTGCAAAGCTCCAGTGACTTCCTAATATCGGAAGGAAGAGTGCTTGTGTGAGAAGTAGCAGATAGGGGTGACGTTGTGGGATCATCCCCCGCTTCCCCGCCCCCTCCTCCCGGTCTTCCCGTGTGTGTTGTGAGCAGAGGTCAAGCTGGCCACAGTCTACTGGAATGCCCAGGAGGGTGACGTGACGCTAAGGGTGGGGGTGCTGGACCGGTCCCAGGGGGACGCGTACGCACTCTACAACGACACGCTGCCCCAAACAGGCTGGGACGTGCTCGAGGTGCGCGCCGGATACGGACCCCACAAGAGAGGCGACAGGGAGACCCTCTACATGGCCGGCTTCCTCGAGGGCTACCTCACTGCTAAGTGAGGTCCCACCCTGCCAAATCACGCGCAACAACAACAACCGCCATTAGCCACACCAAGTGGTGCTGTGACGTCACCACGGCGCCTGTGACAGGCTATGTGCACTTTAAGGCCCCGTGAAGTGTCGAACGCTCGCTGGCAGGTCACGGGACAGACCCAACAGGTTCCTTGAGTTGACTGACTGAGATGACTGGCCGATGCACCAACTGTTCCACCTGCTGTGCTAACTTGCTGTGGTTTAACTGCTCGGCACTCCACTTGTTGTTGTGAGCATCGCTCCGATCTTGACACCGCTGGTACCGGTCATTGACAAGTTCACTCAGCTCCAAGTGCTGGTAGTGGGCACATTTGAAGGCTGATGCGGTGCACGAGATGGTGAGATGTTAACTACCTCGCCTGGTATACAGTAGGTCGTGGGTTCGATCCCGACCTTGACGCCTGTATATTTGGAATTTGCGTGTCTTTTTCCCTGTAGTCGCGTGGATTTTTCTCCGGGTGCTACGGTTGTTCCCTCTACATTTACAAAGATCTGTTTAGAATTATTTAGCTGAAATAAAATTCCACATGGATAAGCCATTTTGTTGAGCTAGCATTTGTGGCCAGGTCACTCTGAAAAAGAGCTACATAGCTCAGTGGGCCTTACCTGGTAAAATACAAAAAATATTTATAAGAGAAAAGACTATGTTGCCCATTTTTATAAAAAGACACAATTCACAAGCAAGACAACCGAGGTAACATTTACTCTGCTGCGTGATACAAGTCTACAGCTGATACAGGTTAGAAACGAATATGCAACTACTTCAATACACTTCCGAATAATTTTGCGAAATAGACCACAGTGTATGAAAGTTGTTGTATTTTTATATATTTGAATGAGCTATGTTTTTAAAATATATTTACTGATGCGATTCACTTTGCGTTACAGTCGCATATATCCTCATTACCGGAACCTCGCCCCGTTCTTCATCACCGACAGCCGTATCGGTCAAGAGCTGAACACATTCTTCAAGTAAGAGGCATTTGAGTGACACTGAAAGCAGTACCGAGTGAGTTCTGGATGTTGAAAAATAATTATAACATAAATGAAAATGAAAAATAAGAATAGGTTTTACCCTTTCTGGCAATAAAACAGGTGTTAAGATGTTCAACCACCAAATAGATACCCTTTTCAAGGAATCAAGTCTGCATTAACCACACGTACTTGCAGTGAACATGCAAACAGAACATGCTCTGATATTATATTCATGGTTTTTGAAACTGATTGATGTTTGACCAGAAAGGATAAAACATATTCTTATTTTAATACTTTTGTAGTGACTGACTCAGAGACACTAAGAGCACGAGGCATGCTGTTTATGAAAACGGCCTTAACAGTTAACACTTGGTAACTATGGTTCCCAGTTAGGGCAGCTGGTAGACTGCCTGACTGGCGACAACGAGATGGTGAAGACAGAGATGATGGTGAAGACTCCAGCAGCACGATGGGATCCCACTTCAAACGACAGCCCTGAGGTCCCCTCCTGGGGCCCCTCTTATACTGTCAGCGTGGCCTGGCTCCACCCCGGCTACGCCCCCTTCCCGAACCTACTAGCGGGTTCTCGATGTGCCCCTTCCTTAACCTTTCCCCTACATCCTCGCTCTGGTCTATCACGTGACTTGCTATCAGTCAGGCCTGGTGTAAACTGCAGATCCCCTTCCCTGCCAGCAGCCAGCGCTGTTGCTGCTACATGACCGATTCTACGTCACTACACTTTGATACTGGCAAAAAAAGGGTCCCATAATATAAATAACTAATGTCTTATTAATGTCTTATTGTTTTCCCTTTGTAAACAAACAGACAATGTTCTACTCCTTCTGAACTTAAAAATAATAATAAAGAGCTATTGGGCACGGGTCACAGGCTGGTTTAGGTCCAACTTAAGCCTGATGGTGGCAAATTCACCTGGGCTGCGCTGTCCACCAAGGAGATAGAGTGATGAAAGCAATTCACGTGTAGATCAGGCACTGGGTGGATGGTTACGTCGCAGGATCGTAAGATATGGTAACCTGCTTAGAGAGGCTTTCATCCAGCAGTGGATTGATCATGTATGACCGAACCATTCACAGACAACAGCAGTGACGATTATCTGAATCAGTCTTGGGCGCCGCCCCAAGTCGATTCAGCTTCAAATGACTACTTGTACCTGGTGCGGTGTTTAAACATCACCACTGGGAAGACAAAGGCGGCTGGGTGTGGTGCTGGCCACCCACCCCGTGTGCCGTTGCAACCTTGATAGGTGCCCCTTAACAGAACAGTCTGTTATGACTATACGGGGATCTTTGTCTTTGTGCAGTGCAATGGGTGAGGAACGGAGTGCAGCAGGTTAGGGTGCTGTGCTATGAACCCTGCGACCCGAGATCGATTCACACTTACGGCCCACTCCAGTGACGTTTATCCGAACCAGTCCTGGGCCTCCGCTAGGTCAACTCAGCCTCAAATGACTACCTGGTGCAGTGTGTACACATCGCCACCGAGGAGGCAAAGGCGGCCGGGCGTGGTGTTGCCATCCCACCCCCTCGTATGCCGTGCCGGCCGTCATAGGTGCTTCTCGCTGACAGCACTTGCCCAAACAGTCTGTTAAGGCTATACGGGGGAACTGTGTCACTTGTATATGTGTGTATGTATATAGGTCTGTCTAAATCTTCATGTATGTATGTTGAACTTCTTTCGCACCGAACATAGCCAATCGTGCTTATTGGACGTGCGGAATGATGTTGATGGTGGAAAGATGATACTGAAATTGTAAATGTTGTGGGTTTACTCTCCAACACATCGGGTGTGCTGAACTAGTAACTAATTGGCTAAGTTTTGGTTTACTTAATTGACTGTGTCGGGTCGGTGGGCAGGTTTCACGACACATTTACATTTACGCGATCTAACCCAACAAAAAACCAACCCCCTATTATGGATGATGGTGATCGTTGTGGTTATTTTCCCGTTGCCTTTGCTCAGCGAGCAGGATGATTGGGTCATCGGGCAGATCAAAGCGAACCGCGGGGACCCGGCGTGGAGGCACGTGGATGCCCTGCACGGGCAGATGCAGGGACTGCAGAGGGGGGTGCAGAAGTGGGCTCTCGAGAACAACGTCAAGGTGGGTTGACGGTGGACTGCTCTCACCCCCCCCCCCCTTACGAAAATCGAGGATTTTGAGAACAAAAAGAGACAGCTTTATGACGGCTGAATAGAATCCCTCTTGCCCGTGGCGATTCGTCATCGCGGCTTGGATCGCGCAAGTTCGTGGAGCGCGCCCCCTCTGACCGAGGGTGTGCTGGTCGCCATCTCTGGTCTGCTGCGGTATGGCAGGCACATCAAGTGGATTTATTTACACGTGCATAAAAATAAGAATGGGTTTTACGCTTTATGGCAATAAAATAGGTGTTAAGATGTAAAAAAAAACAATTAAATACCCTTTTTGCAAGGAAACCCCCAAGACAAACATCAGAGCATGTTTGTTTGCATGTCTTGCGACAGTACAAATGGTTAACTGGTATGCAGGAGGTCGTGGAATCGATCCCAACCTTGACGCCTGTATATTTGGAGTTTGCATGTCTCTTTCGCTCTGTGGTCACGTGGATTATTCTTCAGGTCCTCCGGTTTTTCCCTCCACATTTAGAATAAACATGGGTTTAGAGCATTTGGCTGCTTTAAAATCTCCACGTGACTAACCACTTTATTGAGCTATCATATTTTTGTATTTTTTGTTGTTGTAACATTTTTACCCACCCTTACTGGACATCTGTGAAAAGAGCTTAATAGCTCATCGGATGCCTCCACTATAAATACAAATTCTGATTCTGATTTGTGATAGTCTTGTCGCTTCTGAAAAAGAGCTAAATGGCTCAGTGGGCCTTACATGGTCAAATACATAGTAATAGTTTTCACGTTTTACCACAAGTACGTGTGGTAAATGCAGAATTTCTTCCTTGAAAAAGGTATCAATTTGGCGTTTGAACATCTTAACACCTGTGTTATTGCCAGAAAGGGTAAAACCTCTTATTATAATTTTTTTCATACTTTGTTACTGGCAACAAAAGGTCTCATATCTTTACATATGTAGGTTTTATCTGGGTACTCCGGTTCCCACCCAATGCTCATTCATGGAGTTGGCCAAACATTCAATTATAGGACCACGGAACTTGAGCCATTGCTGCCATCGGTAATTGGCCGCCCTTCCCGCTTGTCTGTGTTTCCCCCCAAGCCTCTGTGCATAAAACTGTTACAATTGTGCTTGAGCGTTGGTTCCACAGTTTTGCACGAATGACATGACACACGTGATTATTATGACCATGTATATGTAATAAGTGGCTCAGACACGGTAATAACTTTAAGTTGTTATTTAATAAATCTTCGGTACAGCTTGGGTGTATCTCTCTCTCACTCTTACTATGGATGTATACGCCGCCCAGGCGGCTATGCTGCCCCGCACCATGTGGCGCTCACCCGCTCGATAACACGCCGCTGGCTGACAGCGCGCTAGGGAGCCGTTGAGTGGCTGGAGGTCGAGCCGCCACGTGGCCGATGGAGATGGCAGGGCAGCAGCGACGGGGAGCTCCTCTTGATCTTCAACACCGACCCCGCACCTTGCTCCGGCCCCCGCTTATATGTGCTCCCTAAGCCCCGCCTCTGGCCATGCCCCTCCTGGAACTTTCAGGAACGTTCCAGAGGCTTCCCGGGTGGATCCGCCCCCCGACCTTTGCTCCAGATATAAACCCTAGCATAGATAAACCATAACTGCATAACAAGTAACGCCCCACATAATACAGGAGATGGCGATCTCATTACATAGAGATATACTAATCAGTGACATATACTCGTAATATCTAGATATGACTACTCGATCCGAGCTATAAGTGCCGTGATACTTGCATTGCTTTGCACTGTTCGACTTTTTCCGTTCTCTGGTCTAACACTGGTTAGACAAGAAGCCTGTGTCTGGTGTAGGCCAATCAGTTTCAAAGATAATGCGTACATTATCAGAGCATGTTTATTTGCATGTTTTGCCATAAGTATGTGTGGTTAATGCAGACTTGATAACTTGCAAAAGGTATATATTTGGTATTTGAACATCTTAACACCTCCTGTTTTATTGCTATAAAGGGTTAAACCTATTCTTATTTTTCATCATATTTCATAATCAATTGTTTTATCTATCTATCCGGGAGAGCCACACGTAAGATGTTTCCATCCAAATCATGATGAGTTGTGTTTATTGGACACATAGGACGAAACCGGACCACCCTGAGAAAACCCAATAATGTGAGCAGGCAATGCTCCATCCCTGTACAGATGGAGAAAGATGGCGATTAGTCCACTTGCTGTGCAGCCATCTCCTGACACGCCAGGGAATGGCACGTCGATGCCCAAGGAGAGGGAATTTTTACATAGCGCTTGTGCAGTGATCCACCAACCCCTCACTACCATCAGGAAGCGCCAGGCTACAGGTAGCCACCGTGCGTAGCCGCCACTGATTGCCATGTTCGTAGCTTGCTCGCCGGCACAACGGCTCGCGTTACGCTGCACAGATTACGGTTGTCAGTTTAGCACAACGGGGAGTGGTTGAGCAGTTCAGTGCTGGCACTCGTACCACCGACGAGCGATGTGAAACCTGATGAAAAAATAAGAATACGTTTTCACCCTTTCTGGCAATGAAGCAGGTGTAAAGATGGTTCAAACTACAAATCGATACCTTTTTCAAGGCATCAAGTCTGAATTAACTGCCCATACTTGTGGAAAAACATGCAAATGAACATGCTCTGATAATACATGCATTGACTTTAAAACGCCAAAAGCTGAATGGTACAAAGACAATGCAAGTCTCTGAACACTTATAGCTCGGGTCCGAGCAAAGTTATATCGAGAAATGTGAAACCTGTAGTCTGTCACTGCTCTGATTGCCCGCAGCCTCTGCCCAAATTCGCTTTCCACTACCTGAACGGCATCGGTGACATCATCGATCTCGTCAACAAGCTGTCACCTCAGCAAGCACGAGGGTTTGGCGCCATGACGTCCGCCGACATCCGGAGGTACACGCTCAGGAACGGCCACTGCTCAGCTATCATCAAGGTAACAACAGTCCTTGGTCCACGTGCCCGTGTGGTGAGCTATGCTGCCTTCCTGTTTGTTTCTCTCTGCTCTCATCTCTCTCTCCTTGCTCTCATCTCCACGTCCACCCCGCAGCCGTTCGTATCCTGTTGCACCACACTAAGTAATATGTAGTCATTTTATTATTCTGCTGATGATGATTCTGCTTAAAAAGACTGTCTGGTGTAGGCCAATCATTTCGACCCGAGCTATAAGTGTTCTGATATGTGCATTGTCTTCATACTGTTCGCCTCTTGGCGTTTTCTCTGGTCTAACACTGGTGAGATTAGGCCATTAAGAAAGCTGTCTCTGGTGTAGGCCAATCATTTTCAAAGACAATGCGTATGTTATCAGATCATTTTTGTTTGCACGTTTTGCCACAAGTTTGTGGCTAATGCAGACTTATTGTCATGTTAAAAGGTTTCTATTTGGTGTTTGAACTTCTTAACACCTCTTTCATTGCCAGAAAGGGTAAAACCTATTTTGATAATTCTTTATACTGCTAAAAAAAGGTCCCGTAGATATGATTCTGCTCGTTTGCCTAATAAAGCTTTAAGACTCTTTGCGCAGTCGAGGGTGATGTTACTTCTGCTGCTGTGTGTGATCCTGATTACGTGATTTACACGTGAGTTTTCAGCAGTGGGAAGTTTTGGGCCGATGCTAGATACAGTTTACGTTTGTATTTAGCCGTAGCAGGACACTGGAGAACCCAGAGAGAACCTATGCAGGAGAAGGGGGAGAACATTCAATGGGCACAGTTGGCTATGTATGGTGCTTAAGAAGTTGAACATACATACATTAGCATGGATGGCTATGTAATGTGCGAAAGAAGTCCAACATACATATGTAATGGGTTCAACGGAGTCGCAGATGAAAACTTGGAGGCAACACATTTATTTCGTTCCAACACACGGGGTAACTTCGCCTTAACTAAAGTGAGGGAAAAAAGTATTTGATCCCCTGCTGATTTTGTACGTTTGCCCACTGACAAAGAAATGATCAGTCTATAATTTTAATGGTAGGCTTATTTGAAGAGTGAGAGACAGAATAACAACAAAATCCAGTAAAACGCATTTCAATATTCTATAAATTGATTTGCATTTTAATGAGGGAAATAAGTATTTGACCCCTCCGCAAAACATGACTTAGTACTTGGTGGCAAAACCCTTGTTGGCAATTACAGAGGTCAGACGTTTCTTATAGTTGGCCACCAGGTTTGCACACATCTCAGGAGGGATTTTGTCCCACTCCTCTTTGCAGATCTTCTCCAAGTCATTAAGGTTTCGAGGCTGACGTTTGGCAACTCGAACCTTCAGCTCCCTCCACATATTTTCTATGGGATTAAGGTCTGGAGACTGGCTAGGCCACTCCAGGACCCTAATGTGCTTCTTCTTGAGCCACTCCTTTGTTGCCTTGGCCGTGTGTTTTGGGTCATTGGCATGCTGGAATACCCATCCATGACCCATTTTCAATGCCCTGGCTGAGGAAAGGAGGTTCTCACCCAAGATTTGACGGTACATGGCCCCGTCCATCGTCCCTTTCATGCGGTGAAGTTGTACTGTCCCCTTAGCAAAAAAACACCCCCAAAACATAATGTTTCCACCTCCATGTTTGACGGTGGGGATGGTGTTCTTGGGGTCATAGGCAGCATTCCTCCTCCTCCAAACACGGCGAGTTGAGTTGATGCCAAAGAGCTCCATTTTGGTCTCATCTGACCACAACACTTTCACCCAGTTGTCCTTTGAATCATTCAGATGTTCATTGGCAAACTTCAGACGGGCATGTATATGTGCTTTCTTGAGCAGGGGGACCTTGCGGGCGCTGCAGGACTTCAGTCCTTCACGGCGTAGTGTGTTACCAACTGTTTTCTTGGTGACTATGGTCCCACCTGCCTTGAGATCATTGACAAGATCCTCCCGTGTAGTTATGGGCTGATTCCTCACCGTTCTCATGATCATTGCAACTCCACGAGGTGAGATCTTGCATGGAGCCCCAAGCCGAGGGAGATTGACAGTTCTTTTGTGTTTCTTACATTTGTCAATAATCGCACCAACTGTTGTCACCTTCTCACCAAGCTGCTTGGCGATGGTCTTGCAGCCCATTCCAGCCTTGTGTAGGTCTACAATCTTGTCCCTGACATCCTTGGAGAGCTCTTTGGTCTTGGCCATGGTGGAGAGTTTGGAATCTGATTGATTGATTGCTTCTGTGAATAGGTGTCTTTTATACAGGTAACAAGCTGAGATTAGGAGCACTCCCTTTAATAGTGTGCTCCTAATCTCAGCTCGTTACCTGTATAAAATACACCTGCGAGCCAGAAATCTTTCTGATTGAGAGGGGGTCAAATACTTATTTCCCTCATTACAATGCAAATCAATTTATACCATTTTTGACGGGCGTTTTTCTGGATTTTGTTGTTGTTATGCTGTCTCTCACTGTTCAAATAAACCTACCATTAAAATTATAGACTGATCATTTCTTAGTCAGTGGGCAAACGTACAAAATCAACAGGGGATCAAATACTTTTTTCCCTCACTGTACACTAGTTCCAACGTAACTGCTACTACGGACCGGGACCAATGACTTCGGCCTGGGTCCACGTGTTGGAGACTCGTTGAATGGAGAACGTAGACGAAGGGTTTCTTCCATGATGTGCAATAGCCCTGGTCCCTCTCGGGACACAGCTTATATTCTCTGTGGCGTGGCCGCCTCTGCCCTTGGCCATGTCCACCTTCCAGAATCCTCGGGAAGGATCTGGGTCCTAATCACATGACCCTCCCTAGCCTCCTTTTGGGGCCCCTTTGTCAACTTAACCAGTCACGTGTCCTCCCGGATCAACCAGACTGCCATGGCCTCACATAGCCTCTTCCTTCGGCCGGCACTCACATATCCTGTCCTGTAGGGTCGGCTTTGCACTTAAAGCATGGTGCCATCTAGCACTATTATTCAGCACACACCGGGCCTCTCTAGGGCTGGTACTACACCCATATCATTGTGGTGTCCGGCGATGTAGCTACACTGCATGCCATGCCCCTCTTGGGTCGGTACTGTACCCACAACCTGTTGACATCCAGTGATGTCACTACACATATGTAGTGAGTTCAACTGAATGGCATATATACTCTTTGGAGGCAATACATTTATTAACACCAACACACGGGATATGGAACAGATTTTTGGAACAGGTGACACTGCTGTGGTTTAAAGTTGAGATTCGCCGCACAAATTTTAAGAAAGACAGCACACAGTCATTTCAGATGCTCTTTGAACATACGGCTTGAAATTATAACATCGTCAAGATATATCAGGCATGAGTCCGACTGGAGACCAGCAGAAACCAGTTCCATTAATTGTTGGAACGTAGCCGCCGTGGAATGAAGACCCACCGGAAGCCGATTAAATTCAAATAAGCCCTGCGGTGTACGAAAAGCTGTTTTGGGCTTAGAGACATCAGTGTAGTGCAGCCGATGTCAAATTTACCCTTGCTGAAGACATCTGAGAATTCACGCAAGAGCACCCTCAACTCACCCTTCTGGGACTTCGACAATTCTGCATTTTCCGAACACAGCATATCCAACCATTTCTCATCAGAATCCTGTTTCGGCTGCATATCCAATGCGACCCCTACACTTACAACAATGCTATCTTCGTGAAGTGCAGGTGACGCATGAGCTAGCATGGTGCCCTCTTGAATGACCGACGTTTCTAACCCTGCATTAAGGACTTGAATGAAGGGTTCCTGATCGTTGGATACTAGAGTCCGGGCCCCTACTAACGTCAACCCACGAATGGCCTTCTTTGAAGGACCCAAGAGGATTCCTCCCGCAGTCGCCACCTGGTCTAGCGGCTTGTGCAACCAGAAAGGGACCAACATTTGCACGCCAGGGGGAATCTTTACGGTCTTAGTTGCAAGTGCTTGTACGGTAGCATTGGCCATGCACAATCGAGTGGGAGAAGGCAAAAAGGTGATTCGGCAGCCAGATGGTCACTCAAGGTACCCTTGATCAATCAGAATTTTCAGGGGCATCTTCCCTAAAAAGTCAGTCCCGAGCAAGCAAGGGACATTGATACAAGAACTGGTCCCATCAATTTGATATTTCCAATGCACACCTCCGCTGATATTTTCCCAATGATGCTCAATGAGCCGCCATTTGTGATTAAGCACAGGGCCTCGATGTGGCATAGGGTATGACATTTAGGTGTCAAAATGTAAAAAATCTACTTGGAAATGATAGTCGCTGATGCACCAGTATCGACAAGCATTGATATTTCAACCCCCTCTACCAATCCAATAACAGCAGATGAACCTGCGTTCGCAGAAACTACCCAATGGACCAACTCCAACCACTGACCCGGTCGGAGCAGCCAGTCATCCAGAGCAATTTTAGAACCTTCACGCACCAACGCATGACGGGAATGGAAACCAACTGAACGTGATGAGTGAGATGGATTCAGGGACCGAGTGTGTGATGTGTCGCGACTCGCCTTCAGGTGTAGTGGAGTGGAGGATGGCCGGGCGGGCAACGGCGGTGGTCCGGGGAGGCATCGTCGCGGCATGCAACAGCCCGATGAGACGGGTCTGGGTATGCTGCAGTTGTAACACGCAATGAGTCCGCTCCCAGGATGAGTAGAGGTCTTCTGCCATTGTTGTTGTTAATTTCATCGCGCCATTACCGTCCCCTTGCTAGCCTTCACCTTGGGTCGATGCGCAGGCTTGGACGGGCTCCACGTCTTTTGGTGTATCACGCGCCTCACGAGGCGCAGTACATGCCGCCAACCCCTTATGTCATTGCAAGAGCAGGTGCACATGGATGCATCTTGCAACCTTGAGTGAAGTTAAGTCATCGTGGCTGGCAGGACGATGTGGACGTCTTTTGCCAACGCCAACAATGTCTCGAGGACCAGTGAGTCGATTCGGTCATGGTCCATCTTGAAAGGCAGCCTTTGCTAGCGCAAATAGTGTGCTACGGAAGGCGAGGGGCATCTCGGCCTCTCCCCTCCTCCGCGCAGCAAACTTATGGCGGACATTTGATGGTGGTTCGTAAATGGCTGCCATTTGAGCAAATTCTTGATGCAGCGTGGCCATCTCCACTGGCGGAATGGTGAGAAACGCTGCCAAGGCTTCGTTGTCTAGCGCAGCGGGCAGCGCTCTCAGCGCCTCTGCCTCTGTCCACCCAGTCAAGTCACCATTCGTAAAAAATCTGCCTTTGAAGCCACCCAGTCGTCTCTGATGGCAGTAAATTCTTGAACAAATGGCAGTCATCGCTGAAGAGATAGAAAGTCAATGGGTGAACTTGACGCAGTCTCAGATTTGGCGGGCTCCTTGCTCCACTCCTCAAGCAAAATGGCGGCCGCATGTGCGAGCTGCTCCATGGAGGTTCCCTGATGGTGGGAAATTTTCCACCCTACGCGGCTCCATTGCTCTTTCCTCCCCTACTGGCTCCTCACGGTGGAGCTCCGCGATGATGGATGACGCGGCTTGGAGGAGTTCAGCGAGGTGGGAGTGTGCTGTGCAGCGCTCCTTCCCCGACGGCGGTGAGCCATCGCGTGTACGGTCAATGCACTGCTCCGCTGATGGCGCCTCACTTCCCTTCTCCGGGGTCGTCATCCCTGGGGCTGTTTGAGGGATGAGGTCGTCGTCCTCGTCGTCCGACGCCCTGGTACGTGGTCTGATTCATGTAAACATAACCTAAGTCGGCTAGCCTACTAATATAACGTTTGGCCACTTCCGACACCAGTTGTAGTGAGTTCAACTGAGTTGCAGACGTACTCTTTGGAAGCAACACATGTATTAGCACCAACAGAGGGGGTAACTACCCATTAACAGAATAGGAACCTATGGTGGTGACCACCAGGCTAACTACGCTAATTACACCATAACTAGCTACAACGGACAGGACCACAGCTTGGGTCCCGGTCCACGTGTTGGAGACTGGAGGACATAGAACGTAGTCGAAGTTTCTTCAGGATGAACAACAGTGCCGGTCCCTCTGGGGGACCTGGCTTATATCCTCTGATACGTGGCCGGATCTGCCCTTGGCCACGATCACCTTCTACAATCCTTGAGCAGGATCTCGACCCTGACACGTGAACATCCCTAGCCCTCACTTGAGGCCCCTGTGTATACTTAATCGGTCACGTGTCCTCTGGGGTCAACCAGAGTGACACGGCCCTTAGTAACCCCATTCCTATGCCCAGCACTCCCACACCCTAACCTGTAGGGGCCGGCACTGCACGCCAAGCGTGGTGCCAACCAGCGCTATCGATCAGCGCTCACCGAGCCCCTCTAGGGCCGGTACTGCACCCACATCCAAGTGGTGTCCGCGATGTCAATACATCGCACGCCATGCCTCTCGAGGGCCAGCACCACACAGTGACATCCCGTGATGTCACTACACATACATTAGCACGGTTGGATATGTACAGTGCGAAAGAAGTTGAACATATATACATTAGCACGGTTGGCTATATATGGTGCAAAATAAGTTCAACATATATACATTAGCACGGTTGGCTATGTATCGTGCAAATGACGTTCAACATACAAATGTAGTGTCAACGATTCAGAGACAGATTTTCTAGGAGGCACTTTCTATATTAACAACTTTCACGGTCTCATCCGCACACTCTCCACAGTAGCTCAGCGTAGCCTGTACATTACACTAGCCGTCTAACACTGAGTGAGATAGCCAAGTACTATCCTTCGTAGCACAAAATCTAGCGGAGACGTTTAGCGACAACAGAGACGAGACGACAGCAACGACGAGACGAGTCCATTCCCAGAACCGGCAGCCACGAGCCCCCCCGTTCTCGGCTCTTTATGCTACCAGCGCGGCATGGCTCTGCCCTGACCACGCCTCCCTTCTCGAACCCGCGAGCAGGTTCCAGGGGCCTCTAGACGGGGTCCTCCTTGACCCTTACCCTAGTTCCTCCCTCTACCTTACCGGCATGTGTACTATCTATCCACCACAGTTGCCGCTGCTGTCCACCAGCCAGCGCTATTACACTACACATACATTAGCACGGTTGGCTACGTATGGTGCGAAAGAAGTTCAACATACATACATTCAAACTCCACGCACCAATGGCACCCGAGTGTGGGAATCAAACCCAGGTGCTTCTCACTGTTAGATGCGAATGTGAACACCTCACCACCAAAATAGAAAAGCATCTGTTTTCGTAAAAAATAATAATAAAAGTTGAGATCTGTCAGATAAATTGTTTAAGCAGACATATCCTGGGGGACAGTTTCAGCTCAGGGCTTCGTTGAATCAGTGCACTGCAACACATGCTCATCACGCTGGTTATATAACGCAACATTACACGTTTAAAGTTTCAACGCAAATATTCCGTTGCTAATCTTGCTGTAAATTATATAAATCTGGACCGTGGCATCGGCAACTATGTGCTACATTACACAGCGTTGGGTTTATGAACGATAGATATACATGTTCCTCGGCATAGGACAAATTGGCTTTTCAGTTACCCTTACAATGTAGTCCCTCGGTTAACGTTAATCCGTTGCACAAAAACTACTGTAAACCGAAATAACTGTTAATCGAATGCACTTATAAGTTAAACAAAGGTAAACGTCACTGAGTCTGCAAGAGGGATGTTTTCCACTACCAAAACAGAAAAATATAATGTTAAACAAAGACAGTCGAGGTCTAAACGGCTCAAATGGGCGTTGCTGATTGGCTGAGGGCGTGGCTCAGCCCCACTTACGTGCACTCGAATTGGCCGAAATTGCCGCCCGCGTGCACAATGTGAACACCTGACCGTTAGTCAACATTTTAACGTTTGTGGAAACCATGGGGTCCCTATGGGAGGCGAAACGTTAACCTAAAAATCGTTAACTGGTGTCAATTAACCGAGGGACTGCTGTATTGCCAGACTCGAGGTAGCCATTCGTTAAGAGTATTTGGCTGCAATAAGTTTCCGCATGATAAGCCACTTTGTTGAGCTATAATTTGTGATAGCCAAGTCGCTTCTGAAAAAGAGCTACATAGCTCAGTGGGGCCTTACCTGGTAAAATAAATAAACTAAACAAATAAAGGCGACAGCTCTGAGGTGGCACCACTGAGATCCTGTCTCCCGATTGACGTCATTCAACCGACGTTGAACCGGGTTTCTCAAGCGTAGCGAGTTGATGGCCATCAACCCCACCGCACACACGCACGCGTCACGTTTTCATACGTATTAACACCGAATTCCAACTCTTAGACTCAAATAAATGTCAGTTTGAATGTCCTGAAACAATATGATTAGCGGACTGTGTGGGAAAGTGTGTTAAAGACAGACGGGTCACTTGAAGGGTTGTTAAGAAGTTTTGTTGAAAATTATTAGCGTCGTCATTCTTTGACACGGGGCGGGGGGGAGTCGTGTTCTGCCCTGTGGGATTTCCATTAGACGCGGATTCCTTTATCGGGTTGTCTTTGCGATTTATAGCACTATTTGCAATCAGGGGTTAGCCCATTTGATATTGGGATAGCACAATTTGATTGCGTTAAAAACAATACCTTTTAAACCACACACAGCCGCATTATGAGGTGCAGTTTTATGGGCGGCAGCCTGCACCACGCCCGTGTCCGTGCCGGTGCTCCGTGTCCGTGCGGTGTGTCAGCCTTACGGAGGTCGGCTCGGTGAGCTGACTTTCAAGCCCATGGTGGCAATGCTCAAATCTGGACAGTGATTAGGTGGGGGTCTCAGATAGGGTTTGATCCCACTACCTTTTCTCACACGCGGACCCTAACTCATTTCTTAGTCAAACGAGGTCTGGTTAAATATATAAAAAACAGTTTGTAACCATCAGCCGCGTCAGAACATTAGCAGGTCTGATGCGTGCGTGTTCTCCACAAATGAAAAAAATCAAGACAAGCCACAATAGTGCGATTGTGGCCATGCAACCCAAACTATGGACTGTATAGTAAAACCAGAGATATCATAGAGGCTCATACACATAGAGATACATATAGTTCTGTTAGCGAGTAGCACCTATGAAGGCCGGCACGGCACACGAGGGGGTGGGTGGCCAACACCACACCCGAACGCCTTTGTCTCCCCTGTGCCGATGTTTATACACCACACCAGGTACTCATGTGAGGCTGAGTCGACTGGTGTTGGCCGTGAGCGGAAATTTAACTCGGGTGGCCGAATTCATAGCTCAGCGCGCTCTCCGGGATAACTAACTGCTCCCTATATGAGCGCCGATCACACCCACACTGACACGTGTGCTCCTTGGGGGCTTGTGTTGTGGCAGGTGACGCCGGGTTTTGAGAACGTCCTCTTCGGGCACTCGAGCTGGTTCACGTACTCGGCCACGTCTCGGATATTCAAGCACTGGGACTTCAACCTGCGAGAAGTCGCTGCGGCCGCGCCCAAATCATCGTTCAGCAGCTACCCCGGTGAGGAGACCCGCCCCCCACACCCCCCCGACTGATGCCACGTGACGCATACGGCATAGAAACAACCGCGGGGGGGGCAGCGTGCACTCGGCTGCCATAGGGACACCAAAATCATTGCACCAAACGAAGACAAAGGTCCCCTGTGTAGCCTTAATAGACTGTTGGGGCGAGTTCTGTTAGGAAACACCTATGAAGGTCGGCACGGCACGCGAGGGGGTGGGTGGCCAGCACCACGCCCGACACATTTGTCTCCCCAGTGGCGATGTTTACACAGCTCATCAGGTACTCATTTGAGGCTGAGTCGACCTAGTGGAGGCCCAGGACCGGTTCGGATGAACGTGACTGGAGTTGGCAACGGGCGTGAATCGAACTCGGGTGGCAGGGTTCGTAGTGCAGCACGCTAAACGCTACGCCACTGCTCCCCACTGCACACACACACACGCGCGCATGTGCATTCATTCTTGCGCCCAACAAAGACTCGTGCAAATCTTACCCACTGAGTATTTTAAAAAAGGATTCTGGACAAAACAGAACTGATGTTCTGGATAAGTGATGTATGTGGGATGGTTGAGGGTCTGTTACCGGGGCAGACATTGTAGTGGCCTCCACGCGATCATAGATCGATGTTCAAGGGGAAGAGAAGACATCAGTGGATGGTGGGATGAGACTGTCAGGGCAGAAAAACCTAACTACCTAACTATTATTTATACCAGGTAAGGCCGACTGAGCTAAACAGTGTAGCCCTTTTTATCAGAAGCGACCTGGCCATCACAAATGATAGCTTAACCAAGTGACTTAGGGGCCGTCCAAAGATGACGTCACGCACCTGGGGCGGAGGGGGTCAGACATTTGTGACGATGTGTGACGAGGGGGGGGGGTGAGAAATGTGACCTCACATCAAAATGCGCAACTTTAAATAAATATAGACAACACGTTCTACTTAATTAAATAGACTTTTAATAAATGTTTTCTCCTACAACATCAGAGTGCAGCGCCATATTAAATACGCACTACAATGACAATAGTTTAAAGCGATTTGAAGCATGTTTATTTTTTTGAGGGCGGGCAGAGCTTTGTGACATTATATTTGAGGGGGTCTGACTTTTTGTGACGCCGTGTGACGAAGGGGGGGGGGGTCAAAAATCGTCCAAATTCGCGTGACGTCATTTCTGGACGCCCCCTTATCGCGTGGAAAATTATAGCAGCAGCCAAATACTCGTAATGCGTGATGTTGATTCGAAATGTGGAGGGGAAAAGAACCGGAGGACCCGGAGAAAATTTCACCCGACCACGGGGAAAGAGACATGCAAACTCCAAATATGTAGCAGGCGTCAGGGTCGGGATCGAGCCTATGATCTGTATACCAGGCAAGGCAGATAACATCTCCTAGCCACCGGAGTGCTGCTCTCTCCTGTGCAGCAGTTTTGTGATCTGGCAGAAGGTAGAAAGTGGTTGGTATCAAGGTTTGGTGGTGGTGCTGGTGGCATCAGCAGCATTGCACACAACAACAATTTGATCATGAGTTGAGTCGGCATGCGCATGTGTGAATGTGGGTGGGAATCAGCGATGCCACATCGGCGATCACTCACCATCATCGTCGAGTTTCCCAAACTGTGAATTGTCTCATGCCTCACACCACAACTACAAACGAAGACGAGAGAGATGGAGGAAGCGAGAGTCTGGACTGTGACGAACGTCAAAAATGAACGTCTCTTGTACGGGCAACCTACTGGTCGAACCTCCCCGGTTTCAACCTTGCACGCTGCCAATGATGCGACCATCGACTGAGATTATTTTGATTATTTTGCTGCTATAAATGTCCAAATGATAAGCGACTATGTTGAGCTATTATGTGTGGCCAGGCTGCTTCTGAAATATTATATAATATCTCAGTGGACTTTTCCTGGTAGGATGGGGGTGGTTTACTTTCATTTGTATTGTTTGTTGTTTTAACGTTCTTACCCTGTGTCCCTACTGGACATCTGTGAAAAATAGCTTCATAGCTCATCAGATTTCTCCTCCAGTATAAATAAATCTGATATTCTGATTCTGAAACGGGATCGGGGGGGGGGGGGGTGTGACCGATGCGGCCACCTGATGCACAATTGACGCATCAAAGATTCGGCGGCCTGCGAGTGTGGCCCAAAACCATCGACCACCATCGTGAACACTCCGCCGCTGCTGCTATCTTCACTCCTTTAAAGGAGGGATGGACGACATCGACTCTGAGCGGATAACAACATCTGAAATTGCATCTTTGATCTGCTGCTATTAATCCATGCGAAAGAAGATGCCCCAGTACCTGCCGACTTTAATGCACAATGGTTACTTATATAATAGAGGTTTTGGGGTTAGATCGCGTAATTATATAAATGTGTCGTTAAAACCCGCCACCACCCAACACAGCCAACTAGTAAGGGTTGTCACGTAAACAGAACGTGGCCAGTTCGTCACTAGCACAGGACAGCAGTGTGTTGGAGAGGCAAGCCGCAACATTTACAATCAGAGCAGGACGTTTCGCCTGTAATTACAACTATCTGCATTAGGCCACAGCCAGATTTGTAGAGAAGTCTTACTGTTTCGTTCCTTATATAGAGGCGTAGATGTGTTGACCACCCTTCTGTGCTCTTGCACAAACGTCGTACTTAGTTTGTTTTAACGACACATTTATATATCTTCTTGGTTCTTTCGGTAAAGTCACGTAGAATGGAAATAATATAATAATACAAATAAAATACGTAGAATGGAAATAATAAAATAATAAAAATTCAACCTAATCAAATAGTTCTCACTCAGAATTATCTTATGTTTATTTTATAAAAACAATTATAAAAAAATTAAACATAACAAAATAATTCTCACTGAGAATTATTTGATTGTTTTATTTTTACTATTTTATTATTTCCATTCTCCGTGACTTTACCGAAAGAACCAAGAAGATATATAAATGTGTCGTTAAAACAAACTAAGTAATGGAAATAAAAACAAATTCTCACTAAGAATTATTTTATTATGTTTTATTTTTATCATTTTATTATTTCCATTCTACGTAAAATAATTATCAGAGAGAATTATTTTATTATGTTTAATTTTTATGATTTTATTATTTCCATTCTACGTGACTTTACCGAAAGAACTAAGAAGATGAATCCCTGCAGTCACGAAAGCTTTAAATCGAAACATTTATATATTTTCGCGATCTCACCCAAAAACCTCTATCATGGATGATGTTGGTCTCGAAAGCCTACATGTTGAATGGTTACTTAATTACGAAAAAAAATTCCGATAGTCGATTGATTTAATTGATTAATTGTAGGGCTACATTTATTACAAAGTAATATCGTCTACCTTGTTGTAGTAGTGGTATCATTTACGTGAGCAGGAGATGAAATGCTCCAATGGAGACAACACGAAGAAACGTTGCCTCAACCATCCTGGTTGTGTCCCTGATTATATTTATCAGGGCGCTTATATTATCACCTGGCATTTTGGCCGTCATAAACCCGAACCCCCCCCCCCCCCCCCCGGGGATTGCGTCCACTGGTGCCCTTTCCCCGCAGGCTTCCTGTCATCGCTCGACGACTATTACCTGCTGAGCAGCGGCTTGGTGATGCTCCAGACAACAATCGTCAACTACAACCAGAACCTCTTCGACGACATCACGCCCCAGGCCCTGCTGTCGTGGCAGAGAGTGCGCACGGCCAACGTGCTCGCTCGCGACGGCAAACAGTGGGGCGAAATCTTATCCAAGCACAATTCGGGTAATGCACATTTATTTATTTATTTACTCAGCAAATGCTTTTACACGTGACTGCCATACAGTTAGTGCCAAATATGGCACTAACTGTATGCGGTTCAACTGAACCCACTGGGGCCTTTGGAGGTCGAAGCCAGGCACCTGGACAGATGGATCACTGATGAGGTCCTTGTTAGGCACATCCACAAATCTCCATTCTTCACCCCAGCAGTGCGGGTATCCTGCATACTCGTACCGAGTCTCAAAACTTTTTTTGTCAGGAAGGTCATGCTAAGTTCTCCAAGTAGGGTGGTAATATCTATGGGGATCCTAAACTGCACAACCCGAGGTATTTTAATCTCTTTTATGTCTGCGTTGTTTTGTGCTGTTCACATTTTTTGGCGTTCTCTAGGTTCAACACGGGTGGTGAGACAAGGTCAAATATAAAGGAGGATGTCTCTGGTGAAGGCCAATCGGTTTCAAGAACAATGCATTATCGAAGCATATTTGTTTGCATGCATATTGTACCACAAGCATGTGTGCTGCTTGAATCAGAATCAGAAGTGTATTATCTGACGCGGCCAGCAGACAGACACGGCAGCAAGAGTTAATGAAAAATAAATAAAATATCAAAAAATATCTCAAGTAAATAAAACGAAATTATATTGCGTACGTTCGCATTTGTATTGTTTCGACCTAAATAATGTCTGTTGAAGACAGTACAGTGATGACAGAGTAGTGATCCCCATAGAGGACACAAACCAGTTGGTTCCAGAACTTCAGAGCAGTTACATGAAACGCTTTTAAACCAAGTTCCGTACGAAATCTAGGAATCGTGAATAAACAAACAGACGCGTGGCTGATTTGTATTTTATTTTGTAATGGCACTAATACATCTGTTCAACAGATCGCAGATCTTTGGGTAATCTTAACACCTGCATTGTGGCCGAGAAAGGGTAACGCCAATTCGAGTAATTTGCAGAGTGATTGTTCAGCATTGGGATATGTTTGCCAATACCAGTTACATCGCGAGTATATTTGATTTGTCTTAGTTATGACAGAAAACCAGAGAACCTGGAGGGAACCCATGCAGAATAGGTGGAGAAAATACAAATTCGACGCAGAAAGGCGTCCGGATCGATTGAGTCATTGCTCTGGAGACCAGGAGATCGTTGGTCGATGTTCAATTGCCGGGTTAATGGTGGCCTGGCCCCGTGTAAATATTAGGGTCGTTAAAATATCTTTTTTGTAGCTTAATTAGTAACCGAATGAATAATAAATGTGCTGTTATAGGACAGGGTTTTGCTGGATGTCATCTAGCTGGACTGTGGTGGCAATCCATGTGGCCTGCCATCCAGCACTTGTGGAGGCAGCAAAGAGTGAGTGGATCAGACAAATGTTGCGAAACTCCCTTGGATTTCCAGGAGAAGGCACGTAGAGCAAAGGGCATACTAATCTTATCTACTCCCTGCTGAAGCATCTAGGTTTGATTCCCAACTCGGACACAATGCCGTACAGGGGTTGCCTGCTTTCCCTCTGTTGTTCATGGATTTCCTCTCAGTTCTCCGGTTTCCCTCCCATAGCTAAAACACACACTCGGGGTGCCCCGGTGATGAGATGTTAACTACCTCGCCTGGTATACAGGAGGTCGTGAGTTCGATCCCGACTGTGATGCCGGTTTATTTGAAGTTGGCATGATCTCACTGTTGTCACGTGGATTTTTCCCCGGGTCCTCTGGTTTTTCCCTCCATATTCAGAAGCAACATGCTTTTAAAGTATTTGGCTGCTATAAATTTCCACGTGATGAACCACTTCGTTTAGCTATCGTTTGTGGCCAAGTTGCTTCTGTAGAAAATTTATATAGCTTAATGGGCCTTACCTGGTGAAATAAAATTAGTTTATAGTTTCGTTTTACACACTATTTAACTGGCATTGGCCAAACATCCCAAATGTAAAAAAATTGCACTGCAAATTACTCGGGTGTGATTAAACACACACGGCAACATCTCTCTCTTGTGAAAATTTGGTGGGACCCTTCGTGAGAAAGAGCCTTGCGACTCGGTGCGGTATTTCTGGCTAACCAATCCTCTTGATACGAAGAGGACTGCAGAGCTGAGTAATTTTGTTGACGGCGCCAGCTAGCTACCTTCCAGCTTGCCTGTCCATGCTTGCTCAGTGACCGTTATACACACTTTGTGCAACACGATGCTGCTTAAAAACCAAAGGGTGATTACTGACGCTGGCAAAATATTCCCCTCTGATGTGTATCCTCAGGAACCTACAACAACCAGTACATGATATTGAATCTGAACAAATTTGAGCTGGGCGTAGGCATTCATGATGGTGCCCTGTACGTGGTGGAGCAGATGCCGACGCTGGTTCACTCCGCTGACCAAACCGACATCCTGCGGAACGGTACCCACTCTCATCAGTGCTGTGCGTGTCTGTTAACGATGTACGAGCATTCCTCAAACTTACGGACATCATTATTTCTTGAGGCCTGCTCGTAAGTCAGACGGTTCGTAAGTCGGAACACAATGTACTGTATTTAAATGTCCACACACACAAAAACTCACTCCCAGTACGAGGCTGACTCATTACATCTCGCGGAGGATCGCTCGTCTTAAAAAAATAGTTCCACCACCGATGTTAGCCATGGCCAAGAATCAAACTCGTGTGGAACGAGACTCAGCGCAGTGCGCATGCCACTGCCACACCCCCCCCCCCCCCTTTATACAGTCACACCTCCTGACTTTGAAATTTTCTCCTTGAAAACTAAACTATAAACGGTTAAAGTATTTTTTATTTGGCCAGATAAGAAGGCCCACTGAGCTATATAGCTCTTTTTCAGACGTGACCTGGCTATCACAACTGATAGCTCCACAAAGTGGCTTATCATGTGGAAATTTATAACAGCCAAATACTCTAATGGCATGTTTCTAAATGTGGAGGGAAAAACTGGAGAACCTGATAAAAATCCGCACGACCACGGGGAGAACATGCACACTCAAAATATACACCAGGCGTCAGGGTCTGGATCGGGATCGGGATCGAACCCATGGCCTCCTGTTTATCAGGCGAGGTAGTTAACATCTCGCCACTGGCGAAAACACCGGTGTAACCGTCGACCGCATCAAAACATCAACAGGCCGGTGTGCACATCGCCTTCATGAATGAAAATTCAAGACGAAGCCACAGCCGTGTGACAGTGGCCATACAACCCAAAACTACGGACCACAAAGGAAACCCAAAGAGACACGAATAAATACATAGGAACTCCTAGAGATACATTAAGGCACATATAGACCCACAGAGACTCGTAAAGACACATAGAGATTCATTAAAGACAAGGTAAGGTACGTCATTGTGGCCATGTAACCTACATTATTAACCTTCTTGGTTCTTTCGGTAAAGTCGCGTAGAAGGGAAGTAATACAATAATAAAAAAATAACATAATAAAATAATTCTCGCGACGTTTCAGCCACAACGCAAGCAGCCGTCCTCAGGTGAAACCAGGTCTGTCGAGGCGACAGCGTCTGAATGAAACAGCACACGTGCTTGGAGCATATATATATAAGCTGGGTTGGAAGGGGGGGGGGAAAGGGGGGGCTCCTTGACAAAATAATTTGCATATCAAGAGGAATTTAGCATATTTATGGGAAATGCAGGTATGTGATTAGTGCTACTTTGCCCGTGCATGATGCAGGATTAGCAGCATCACAGGGAGGGGATAGGGGTAGCATTAATAAAGGGAAGAAGTGTTAATAGTATGTAGCTGCAGTAAATAAAACCACCACGTTAACAACTAAAGTATAAACTACATTGTATCATAATTATACTAAATATACTCTACAATAAGCTGAGGTACTAACAGTAAGTAATACATTACAATTCTATGTCGTAAAAAATATAATATGCTTCCATCTAAACTTTATTCTCTTATATCGCACGAGCCTACACCGTACTATATACTGCCATAGACAAACCCAAACATTAAATTATATACTGTATTGCTATAAACCACCCAATACCTTATCCATTGTAATATTACACTATGTATTATTATACCCACCCTAATGTATATCACACTGCTGTATATTCACTATACAATTACGATACTATATATTACTTTGTACATTGTATTACGCATATACATTTTTTAACTATTTGTTATTATACAGTGTGAAAGATAGTAAGAGGAAGCAACAAAATATGTCTGCAGCGGAGCAAAGAATCCATTCCCTGCGGAGAATACAATGCCAGTGAATGGAACACGGTCTGAAAGTCACTGTAAACGTGAACACAATCAGTTAAGATCCGAAATGGTTGATTACGTCCTTCCATTGATTGCTAAGCCAGAATCCATCTTCTCGGTTGAAATTGTCTCTGTGTTTGTATATGTGGAAAGCCTCATGAACGAATCTCTCATGGTAGCCAGATGGCTTGCAGAGAACCTCTGTCTTGGAGAAGTCAATATCATGTGAGCCCACTGAATTGTAACAGTGATCTGCCACGGCTGAGGTGTTTGTCCTACCGTGTTTCAAGTCTGCTTTATGTTCACGGATGCGGTCCGAGACATGTCGTTTGGTTTCTCCAATGTAACTGCTACCACAGAGGCAACTTAGTTTGTAGACGCCAGGGTACTGTATGTCTGGAACCACATCTTTAACAGACGGGACCAGATCACGGATTTTATGTACTGTGTTGAATCGGACCTGGATCTTGTGTTTTATCAGGATTTTGGAGATCTTTTTTGTGACCCCAGCAATGTAGGGTAAGGTGATGGTCTTGAAAGGCTCCTCAACAGGATCCTTCCTGATAGTTGGAGTGATGGCTTTGCGGATTGTGTAGTCGGAGTAACCATTAGCCTTAAGAGCTTGGCGTACGTGTTTGAGTTCACTGGCAATGTGTTCCTGGTCGGATATGCATTGGGCTCTATGGTATAGAGTCTTGATGAGGGAATTCTTCTGGGATGGATGGTGGTGGGAATCTGGTTTTAGGTAAGCATCCGTATGGGTGGCTTTCCTGTAGACAGAATGGCTCATTGAACCATCAGGTCTCCTTTTAATTGGGACATCCAAAAAGGGTAGCTTGCCATATTTTTCGACTTCCATGGTGAATCTGATGGCTGGGTGTATGGAATTGATGTGGTCGAGAAATTGGTCTAGAGCAGGCCGGCCATGTGGCCAGATGACAAAAGTGTCATATACGTACCTCTTCCATAAGGTCGGGCGTAGAGTAGCAGTCTGGATGGCGTCAGTCTCAAATTTCTCCATGAAAATGTTGGCTACAACCGGAGATAGGGGGGAGCCCATTGGGGTGCCCTCAGTTTGCTTGTAGAAAGTTCCATTCCAGGTGAAGTATGTATTGGTTAAGCAGTGTCTCACCAGGGGGGGTACCCCAGTATTCAGTCCTTGATGAACCAAGTCTTCAATGATTGCGATGGTGTCAGGTACAGGAAATTTGGTGAATAAGGAAACCACATCAAAACTGACAAGCAGATCGTCTGGGGACAGGGAAATCCCCTTGATTGTTGATACCAGGTCGGTAGAGTTTAGTACCGTAGAGGTGGTTTTTCCAGTGAAAGGCCGTAGGATTTCAGACAAAACGAGCCAGTTTGTATGTGGGGGAGTTGATAGTAGAGACAATGGGACGAAGAGGTGTATCTTCTTTATGTATCTTTGGTAAACCGTATAATCTTGGTGGCCTGGCTGCAGAAGGTTTCAACGAGAACTGTTTGGTCTGATCAATTAATGCAGTTGAAGCAGAAATTATGTTTTTGGTTTTAGTGACGAGGCTGTTGGTGGGGTCTCTTTTTATTTTTGTATAGCTGCCATCATTGAGTAGTTCTTGAATTTTGTTGTTGTATTCTATTTTGTCCATAATGACAGTGGCATTGCCTTTGTCGGCTGAGAGGATAACATTGTCATCCCTCTTTTTCAATTGAGCTAATTCCAAACGCTCATCTTTGCTGATGTTGCTAGCAGGCATCTTAGCGTTTTTGAGGGTTGCAGAGATTTCAGATCTTGCTACGTCTGCAGCGATGTGACTCGGGCCCTTGAGAGCTACATCTACTCGGGCAATTATATCATTAACTGGTATGTGTCTAGGTGTGACTGCAAAGTTTAGTCCTTTAGCTAAAACGGATTTCAGACCTTCAGAAATAGAACTGATACTGCGATTAATTACGACTTTGTTAACGTCTAGCTTTTCAATGTGTGGGTCCGGTCTCTTGTTTGAGAGGCGGTTGAATTTTGAAATCAAGTTGTCCTTACATTTGGTCGACATAGCGGCAGCTGAAGAGGCAGTCATTTTGTCTACATGTTCCCAATCCGATGTGGACATTGTTGCAATCAAAGATAAGTGTGATTTGTAGAGTGTCTTGTCTAACTGATCTAGATCGGTGCGCGTAAGTCTGATTTTCTCTGAGATAAGAGTTAAGCTAGTTCTAGAAAGAATTCGTTTAGCATTAGAAGAAGTTACAGCAGCAGATGTTAGTGTAAATGCGTTTGGTATTACCTTAGAGTCGCGGCATCTCTTCAGAAAGGTGAGAGACTCGATTAGCTGAGCCTTCTTATCACGGAGCTTGTTGAAGGATCTCAAAGATATGTGGAATCCCTCCCCGTAGAGGCGGTTAAATTTCGATTTAAAGCTTTCGTGACTGCAGGGATTCATCTTCTTGGTTCTTTCGGTAAAGTCACGTAGAAGGGAAGTAATAAAATAATACAAATAAAAGATAATAAAATAATTCTCACGACGTTTCGGCCACAACGCAAGCAGCCGTCCTCAGGTAAAACCAGGTCTGTCGAGGCGACAGCGTCTGAATGAAACAGCACACGTACTTGGAGCATATATATAAGCTGGGTTGGGGGGGGGAAAGGGGGGGCGCCTTGACAAAATAATTTGCATATCAAGAGGAATTTAGCATATTTATGGCAAATGCAGGTATGTGATTAGTACTACTTGTGTCCGTGCATTATGCAGGATTAGCAGCATCCAAGGGAGGGGATATGGGAAATGCAGGTATGTGATTAGTGCTACTTTGCCCGTGCATGATGCAGGATTAGCATCATCACAGGGAGGGGATAGGGGTAGCATTAATAAAGGGAAGACGTGTTAATAGTATGTAGCTGCAGTAACTAAAACCACCACGTAAACAACTAAAGTATAAACTACATAGTATCATAATTATACTAAATATACTCTACAATAAGCTGAGTTACTAAGAGTAAGTAATACATTACAATTCTACGTCGTAAAAAATATAATATGCTTCCATCTAAACTTTTTTCTCTTATGGTGTAGGCTCGTGCGATGTAAGAGAATAAAGTTTAGATGGAAGCATATTATATTTTTTACGACGTAGAATTGTAATGTATTACTTACTGTTAGTAACTCAGCTTATTGTAGAGTATATTTAGTATAATTATGATACTATGTAGTTTATACTTTAGTTGTTTATGTGGTGGTTTTAGTTACTGCAGCTACATACTATTAACACTTCTTCCCTTTATTAATGCTACCCCTATCCCCTCCCTGTGATGCTGCTAATCCTGCATCATGCACGGGCAAAGTAGCACTAATCACATACCTGCATTTCCCATATCCCCTCCCTTGGATGCTGTTAATCCTGCATAATGCACGGACACAAGTAGTACTAATCACATACCTGCATTTCCCAAAAATATGCTAAATTCCTCTTGATATGCAAATTCTTTTGTCAAGGCGCCCCCCCTTCCAACCCAGCTTATATATATGCTCCAAGCACGTGTGCTGTTTCATTCAGACGCTGTCGCCTCGACAGACCTGGTTTCACCTGAGGACGGCTGCTTGCGTTGTGGCTGAAACGTCGTGAGAATTATTTTATTATGTTTTATTTTTATTATTTTATTACTTCCCTTCTACGTGACTTTACCGAAAGAACCAAGAAGATGAATCCTTGCAGTCACGAAGCTTTAAATCGAAATTTAAATTATTAACCATATAGTAAACCACTGTTGTCTTGCGCTTCTTCATTGGTGCTGACCACCCAACCCCTCGTACGGTGCCGGCCTTCATAGGTGATACTCGCTGACAGCACTTGCCCCGACAGTCTGTTTAGGCTATTCGGGGGATCTTTGTTTTTGTTTGTATGTTGAACTTATCTGTGGGTCAATTTTGTCAGTTTCAAAATGATGAAGTGATAAGAATAGATTTTACCCTTTCTGGCATAAAACAAGTGTTAAGATGTTCAAACGTCAAATAGCTACAAGGCTACACCAGGCTGGCTTTGGTGTAGGCTAATCAGTTTTAAAAAACAATGCATGTATTCCATTGGTTGTCTCATTTGCCAGTAAAAAATATGATAATTGCTTTTTTTTACCCTTTTATCTGGCAACAAAACTGACACATTTTTTACGAGGAGTCATGTTTGCATAGACCACAATACCTGCAGTCATAATGCAAACAAAAAACATAACTCTGATAATGTATGCACTGTCCTTGAAGTTGATTGGTCCACACCCGAGACAGCTTTCCTTAGAGCCTAGTCTCACATGGGTTGGACCAGATGACGCCAAAAGGCGCACAACTCAAAGACAATGCACCATCAAAGTATGAGAGCTCGGGGTAAGCATTTACACCATTGGTACCTCATTTGCCAGTAAGTGAGACTAGGCTCTAAGGAAAGCTGTCTCGGGTGTGGACCAATCAACTTCAAGGACAGTGCATACATTATCAGAGTTATGTTTTTTGTTTGCATTATGACTGCAGGTATTGTGGTTTATGCAAACATGACTCCTCGTAAAAAAGGTGTCAGTTTTGTTGCCAGATAAAAAAAACATTATCATATTTTTTACTGGCAAATGAGGTACGAATCGTGTAAATGCTTACCCCGAGCTCTCATACTCTGATGGTGCATTGTCTTTGAGTTGTGCGCCTTTTGGCGTCATCTGGTTAAACCCATGTGAGACTAGGCTCTAAGGAAAGCTGTCTTGGGTGTGGACCAATCAACTTCAAGGACAGTGCATACATTATCAGAGT
>CM025668.2:1731984-1742349 GCA_014621495.2 Entosphenus tridentatus
CTCCACTCAGGTCCGTTACTCTGCTGCTCGCTACGCTGTACTCGCTCTGTCCTTGCTACTCTGTCCGTACTCTCTATATCCACTGCTACCGTATACTGTATTATCTTTGTCCACTGCTACCTTGTACTATACACTCTTATCCACTGCTACCTTATACTATACACTCTTATTCACTGCTACCTTATACTATACTTTATTTTGCTCCGTCTTTGTCCCAGGCACCATCTCCAGCTCCGACTTCAATACTCCCAAAAGACTCCCGTTTCTCCGCTACGCTCTGCCTTTATCCCCGAACCAATTAGCCCCAATTAATGATGTCATCCCCTGCTTCGCTACTCGCCCCCAGGCCCCCAGCCTCACGTGATGTCACGTGATGTTGTTTTCGTAGACACTTACTCTTTCGACCAATCACCGGCCTGCGTCCTCAGTTATCCTTAACACCTGTGGCGTCTCTTAATGACCCCCCCCCCTTAATTGGCGTAACAACAACTCTATGTCCTCAGTTGCCCCCCACTGTCCGTTGCAAGCTCGCTCCGCAACCAACCGCGTGGCGCGTGTCATCTTAGGTCCTACACTTGTGTAGTGCCATCGCTGGATGTCAACATGCTGGGTGCAGTGCCGGGCCTAGAGGGGCACGGCGTGCGGTGTAGCGACATCGCAGATACCACAGTGGTGTGGGTGTAGTACTGGCCCTAGAGGGGCCCGGTGAGCGTTGAATGATAGCGCTAGATGACACCATGCTTTGCGTGCAGTGCTGACCCTACAGGACAGGGTATGTGGGTTCCGGCCGAAGGATGAGGTTACTTGAGGCCATGGCACTTTGGTTGACCCGGGAGGACTCGTGACCAGTTTAGTCACGTGATTGGGACACAGATCCTTCCTGAGGATTCTGCAAGGTGGACATGACCAAGGGCGGAGCCAGCCATGCCACAGAGAATATAAGCAGGGTCCCAAAAGGAACCAGGGTTGTTGTTGATCCTGGAAGAAACCTTCGCCTACGTTCTACATGCAACGAGTCTCCAACACGTGTACCCGGGCCGAAGCTGTTGGTCCCGGTATGTAGTGGCAGTTACGTTGTAACTAGTGTAGTTAGCCTGGTGGTCACCACCATAGGTTGTTATTCTGTTAGGGGGAAAGTTACACCGTGTGTTGGAACTGAATAAATGTGTTGCCTCCAAGTCAACAGCTGCGACTCAGTTTAATCCATTACATTTGGAATAATGAGTAGTAGACCAGAATCAGCAGATCCAAATTTTGGCAGTGGATTATAAAATGTAAGCAGATCGGTGAGATGTTTATGAGCCAACTCATCCAAGGCCTTTAAACGTGAGAATACGAATTTTAAAATCGATTTTTTTACTTGAAAGGGACGAAAGAATAGGAGTGATATGGTCACACGATTATATCTCAGACAGCTGAGTTTTTAATAGATTGTAGTATATTTTCCAACACTTTTTTTAAACGCCAGGAAGCAGAATATTGCAATCGTCCAACATTGATTATAAATAAAGGCATGCATCGAGACAATAGTTGAATTCGTCCCAAACGCTATTCAAAGTGTCTTCTTCCACTGAAGTCACCGCTGCCGTGATTCTGTTTTTGAGGTAATCCAGATGAGTCGCTAATGGTGGCACAAAAACACGGTCTTTGACGTATCCCCACAATAAAAAGTCGCAGGGTGTGATGTCTGGGGATCTTGGGGGCCAAGTGTATCGCCAAGTCTTAGGATCTCATACGACCTATCGAACGTTGAGGCAATGTGTCATTTAGAAAACGTCGAACCTGCAGGTGCCAATGTGGCGGTGCTCTGTCTTGCTGAAAAATGAAGTGATCGGAATCTTCATTAAGTTGTGGAAAAAAACATTTCTGCAGCATTTCGAGATACGCTTGCCCCATAATTTTGTTTCCCTCGAAAAAGAAAGGATCATAAACCTTTCTTTGAGAAACAGCACAAAACACGTTCACTTTCAGGGAATTATGCTCATGCTCTACAGTTTCGTATGGATTCTCTAATCCCCATATGCGCACATTGTAACGGTTAACTTACCGCTTAGATGAAACGTTGCTTCATCACTAAAAATCTAACGCCGAAAGAATCTGTCATCTTCCATGTTCTGTAACATTGTATCACAACATTCTACACGCTTCCCATTGTCACCTGCACGAAGAGCCTGCACCATTTGCAACCGGTATGGCCTCATGATTAAACGTCGCCTTAACACACACCAGCCAGTCGTATGAGGGATCGCAAGTTCTCAGATGGCACGACAAGTGAACTTGCGCGGGCTACACAGAAAACTCTATTGCATTCTTCTCACGTTTTTCTTTGAGGTGCGTGGTCGCCCTGTGCTCTTCCCCTTACATAAACAGCCTGTGTCCTCAAATTGTCGGTACCAACGACGAATGCTCTTTGCCAAGACGCCATTGAAACGCACGCTGCACCGCAATTACGGATTCAGTCTTGCTGAACTGCAGAACGCAAAAGGCCTTGTGTTGTGGGGTCGCCATCTTGCGAATGACTGAGGCGAGGGGCTGTTTGTGCACTGGGAGAGGCATCTAGCGGTAATCATTTGAAACGCTATGCCCCGCCCTTTCAAGTGGCAAGAGTTTCATTCACGGGCGGTTCATGGTTGCAGAGACATAGCGATTTCAAATCGGGTCCATCTTTTCAGACACCCTGTATAATCTGTCTTATCACAATTTAATTTAATGACGTTGAGGTGCACCCACGACTTGACCTCAGAAAGACAATGTGATAGTACAGAAACTGCCACTTTGGTATCAGTCAGTCTTAAGAAAAATCGGTGAGTCATCAGCAGAAAAGTGCAAATGTTAAGCCATGACGACAAATATATAGGCTGAACAGCAGACGCCCTAAAACGTATGATTAAGACTTTGGTAAAATATTGTAAATGGGTAATGGCTTGTACATAATAGATGTAAAACGTGTGCATTGTTTGCCCGAGTTGTAACGTTGTATACTTTCCACATTGCAGAATGGATGTGTAAATCAAGACGTTGCCAGTATTCAAGGGTGTAATAATGCTGTTATTGGTTTTGTTCATTTCAGTTGCACACCGGTTACAACCAATATATTGGATGTTATTTGCCGATTCGAATTTAACTTTCGAAAAGACATGTGAGTTGTGTTCAATAAATGTACAATACAGGTTAAAGGGTAATTCTGTCCGCATGTAACATTGTTGGGATGGCGTTCATCTATCGGTCTAAGTCGCATAGAGTCACGTGCAACGAGGACAGAACAAGTAAAGTATGTTCTCCCATAAACGAATTGGATATAACGTGATGAATGTATGAGTGAATACATTTCATTATAACGCAGATGCGAATTGGATATAATGCGATGAATGTATTAAGGAACATATTTTATTATAACGCGGATGCGAATTGTATATAACGCGATTGATGTATTAGTGAACACATTTTATTACAACGGAGATGCGAATTGGATATAATGCGATGAACGTATTAGGGAACACATTTTATTATAGCGAATGAGTGAGCGGAACTACGTCGCAGCGCGAGCAGCAATAAGTGGGCGTAAGGCTGCCTCGACGTAGCATCATAACACAAGGAATTTGAATGGTGCTGGATGCTTCTAGATGCTACGACGTGCAACCTCAGTCTTTGTTCAGCCTGTGTTACGCATCTTACGTGTTATCGCGGACTGTGCTTTACCCCTATATTATGTATTATTATGTATTCTAATGTAATGTTTCCAAAACGCGGTGTTCTTCAGGAATGCAACTACAGCGTTTTTAGGAGAACAGATCTTTATTATTGCTTATGGCAGCACTGTCACCATCCTAGCATCTCCTCCCAGAACCGGAAGAACGCTGGCGAATAGACGGGGGAACAACACGGATGTCCAGAATAAATACCTCCTATTCTAGACCCAAACATTGGAAAATTTAAATATGAACCACAATAATGCGATTATGGCCATGCAACCCGAACGATAGACCGTGATAACTAAGCAACTGTAGTCCGTGCTCCTTCAATGGAGTAGAAGCAAAACTACACAGACTCTCTCTCTGAAACTTCTCTCTTGACTGACAGACCTCGACGTTTATATTTAGTGGCTGAACGTATTGTCATTCGCCACAAACAGAAAATAAATCACCTGTTGGAGTGCAGACTACAGTGGTTTACTATATGGAGGTATTCGCGGTACACCAGTGCAGCATAACACACCGGTCCTAAAATCTGTGTATCAGTCTTTAATTAACCCTATCGCCAAGTTTTACGCGATTCGAATGTTTATTCAGTCTACTAAGGCTTGCTAAATAAGGTAAACATTGACCATTGATTTGTTTCCCGTTGAATCGAGAAACCGTTCTACCTAGTCTAGAGTCTTTGGAACACGAAGCAGCCAATCGTCATCAGCATGGGTGCTGCTCTACAGCACCAGACTGTGATACTTTGTGTTCAGCTGCTCATATAAACATTCGTCTTCCGACCGCTTCGACATCACAGCAACTGATTTTGATGCATCACAACCACCCCGCAATATTTTCCGATCCGGGTTGCGAATTACGTAAAAATATTTAATTAATTATAAAATGCCTCTTTTTTATCAATACCGTGCACCACCGGTGTAAGAAATACGTTCACATGGTCCAGAGTTTGCGTTACATGGCCACAACTCAGTTCAAATTATTTCACTGGCATGAACCCAGAGCCGTGTGCGCTCGGAACTCCCGGCAATAAATACTCTGCAGCTGATTCTGTACCAGACTCAGATACGTGAGACGTGTCAGGCTGTCAAACACGCGATCTGGGAGAGACTTTAGTTAGCTTAATAGACACGCACATATATTATTCCACAATTCTTGTTTTTCACAATCTGCAGTGCATTTTATATGCAGTGGCGGTGAAACATTTTACGATTGATCGATGCACGTGTGTGCTTTAACGAGGTGTGATTTATCCACTGCGATGCAAACTGTTTGTCGGGCGGTGGTGGCCTATGCACGTGACCTGTTCTGTCCAGCACTGTGGAGGACGTCTAAGAAGGGCCCTAACCCGGGGTTGCCAGGAGTAGGTGGTACGGGCAGTCGACTTATGAACATCATTCGTTCCTGAGACCGTTCGTAAGTCGAACACAATGTACTGTATTTAAATGCACATGCGGTTAGTGTTATGACATGTGTCACGGTTCAATAAGAAAGGGAAGCATTCTTGAAATTAAAAATGATAAGATATTTTATATTTGTATGTAACACTCTAAAAATACTGTATAGTAAATGAAACGTACAATAAAGTAACACAAATAAAAAAAACCCCATCAGTTTTATCTTCACTTACCTCGAGTCTTGATGCTGGATTGCTTGTCGGAAGGTGTCAATGAGTCCATATTCTTGGGGTCTTTCGGTAAAGTCACGTAGATCGGTTCAAATTGATACAAATAAAATAAACAAAAACCACGACGTTTCGATCACAACACAATCGATCTTCATCGCTTGTGTTGTGATCGAAACGTCGTGATTTTTTTTACCTATCTTCGTGACTTTACTGAAGGACTCAAAGAATATGAATTCCTGCAGTCACGAAAGCTTTAAGTCAAGATTTTGGCAATGAGTCGTCAGGATTGCGCACGCGCACAGACACTCTCCAACGATCATCTGTATGGCCTTACGAGTACGAGGCTGTTGAGGCAAGTGCTGTTAGCGAGTGGCAATCAGCTCCGCTGGACAAAATAGTCCCGTGGTTCAGTTTAAGTCAACATTTCTTCGTTTTAATATTTCATGGATGCCGGTTCGTAAGTGCAAGCGTTCCTAAGTCGGGTACTGCTTCCGCAGCCAAATTGTGGACCCTACCTGCGCCGTCTATGGGAGGAGAATGTTGCCCCCTTACGCACACGTAAGTTCTCTCTGGGTGCTCCGGTTTCATCGCACGTGTAGACACGATTTCAGTTGGCCGATAATAACTTTGTTTTTAATATACAGAGGACCGCAGAGCTGGGGTAATTGATGGTAGCGCCCGCTCCTCGCCGCATGGCTGCTGCTGCTGCCTTCCCGCTCGTCTGGTTCTTCCTCGTACTTACGAGAGCAAACAAACACCTTGCAGTGGCCGTGCCATGCAAGTTGACATTATTGTTAATTTTAAAATACTGTATTTGTTTCAGTGTTTGACGCGTACTCGCTCTCCAATGTGTCGGTTTTATACCCAGGGCATGCCGCTTACAAACGAGTTGATCCATCAGCGGCTTTTTTCCAGGTGAAAACACTTATATTTAATACAAAATCGCACATCCGTGAAAATGTGCACGGGTCAAGACGATAATGTTGATTCATTTCCATTTAAAAACACAAGAGCAATAATGCAATACCTAATACAACGTGTCTATGATCATTTTTTATTAACATGTTAAACGAAAAGTGGAATTTGTATCGCAAACGTAAAGTAGTTGCCGCCGTCCGTGTTTGACAGTCTGACTAAACTTACATACTTGACCCTGTCTCAGAATCAGCTGCAGAGTAGTCCTGCTGATCCACGGTGCCAGAAGCATTCCTCCAGCTGCACAGTGCTAACAGCACAGCACTCTCACTCTCTCAGCCTGGTACGGGAAAACCAGCCTGGTGGTTCGGCTGGGCTCAATGCGGTCGCTTCGTCTAGGATCAGTGGTTCTCATCCGGGCGGTGGAGGGTGTTACGTGGCTAATGTCCCAGGGAGGGTACGTGAGGTGATTTTATAAACGTGTGAAATTTATATAATACATGAGAGTCATTGGTGACTTATCACGTATGAATTTGCTCGTTAAAAATAACTACGGTTATAATGTAATCCTATGGTCACCGAGAACCAAAAACATTGGTATAGGCCAATCAATTTCAAAGACTGCATATATTATCAATCACGTTTGTTTGCTTGTTTTGCCACACGTATGTGTGGTTATATGCAGCTTTGATGCCTTGCAAAAAGTTTATATTTGGAGTGAGAACATTTTAACACCTCCTGTTTTATTGGCAGAAAGGGTAAACTTATTCTTATTTTTTAATATTTTTTAATACTGGAAAAAGGTCATATTAGATACAATACGATGTTAATTACATTTTCCTTCAACAAAGTAAGAGCAAATAATGCAATACTAATACATCGTGTGCGTAATAATCATGGTTGTTTTACATTTTAAACTAAAGTTGGGATTTGTATCACAAACTTAAAGTCTTTTGCAGCTGGCCGTGTTTGATAGTCTAACTAAACTGACGTATCTGAGCCTGTCTCAGAATCAGCTGCAGAGTATTCCTGCTGATCCACTGTGGCAGATGCATTCCCCCTGCTGCACAGTGCGAACGGCACAGCTTTCTCTCTCTCTCTCTCTCAAATCGTCCACGCGATTGTGGATGATTTTTTACCTCCCCCCCCCCTCGTCACACGGCCTCACAAAAAGTCGGACCCCCCCCTCAAATATGACGCCACAAAGCTCTGCCCCATGTGTGGCACATTAAGAATGGATCACTCTTTTAATGATGTCCTTGTGCAGCAAGGGAGTAAAGTGTGGTTCTGTGAAGGTCCTGATGTGCTGTGCAGTGTGTACAGCAGCATGTGATGACTGAGTCGGGCCTGTAGGTGGCTGCAGGGTTAATGAATAACCGCACGTGTAAACCAGCCACATGGTTAATGGCGACTCGGAAGAATTGCTGCGTGTACCACGTGCTGTTGCATTTTACAGAGTGACGGTGCTGTTCTTCACAAGATTAATATTAACCACAATAAATAAATGTGCTTGCCCTCGATTTGGAGCACCTGCCCGAGTCCTTCATTTCGAGTGTGCAACATATGCTTCAAATCGCTTTAAACTATTGTTATTGTAGTGCGTATTTAATGTGCCGCTGCACTCTGATGTTGTAGGAGAAAACGTTTATTAAAAAGTATATTTAAATAAGTAGAACGTGTTGTCTATAATTATTTAAAGTTGCGCATTTTGATGTTACGTCACATTTCTCACCCCCCCGCCTCGTCACACATCGTCACAAATGTCTGACCCCCCCCCCCCCCTAGGTGCGTGACGTAATTTATGGACGGCCCCAATCCAATCATCGGTGGACCAGCTGGGCTGCACCAATGAGGCCGCTTCGTATAAGGTCAGTGGTTGTTAACCGGGGGAGTGTGGGAGGTACTGACCACTGGGCATGCGTGGCCAATGTTCCAAGATGGTACGTGCGGTGATTTTTTTAAATAAATGCGTGAAATTATATTATACATGTGTAATAAAAGACTCCGTCAGGCACTGCTGGTCTCCGCTTGTCTTTTATTCAGGTTCTTCTCCGCACCCCGCTGGTCTCCTCCACGGACCAGCATCGTCTTGCGCGCGCCCCGCGCATGCTCCCTCTCGCGTACCACGCACGCTCCTCTGTTAGCTCCTCTACTCCCGCACTCCGCACACCGCTGGCCGATGGCGTGCTGAGGTCCTTCTGCCACGTGGCCGATGGTGCGGATCTCTCTCTCACCACTTCCCCGACTGCCCCGATCTCTTCCGGGCTCCCACTTATATTCATTCCCCCCACGTGACCCTGACTCCTCCCCTTCCGGATCATGAGATCCGGCCTTCCCATACTACACCGCTGGCTACGCCCCCATTCACCTCGCCTCCCATTGGAGCCGAGGTGAACAGTGGCCCCTCCCACACGCCCCGCAGACCAGGCTCCGCCCCCCAATACCCCGGGCCGCGTGATTGTACCAGAGCCCAGAAACAACCCCATTTACGCTCGCATTACATGACCACCCCTCCCCCCCCGATGAAAAAGCCAGCCGTCCCGGCTGCAATAGGACAAAATAATGTGAGCGACAGCATCACAATCACGAATCACCAGACACAACGGAGAGAGTATAACAACAACACAATTAACGAAATGGAAGGGATTTGGAACAAGTGTGGGTCGCCGACCCGTCCTTCACGAGAGGCGGCGCCCTCAAAGGTCGCAGTCCTGACAGGGTTTTAGGAGTGGCGGATCCGGAACTATCTGCCGCTGATGGAGGCCTGTCCATCCCAGCACCCCGTTCCCCAGAGAGGTCCGTAGTCGGGGCCCCCTGCAACTGCAACCGCGGCGGGGTTGGAGGGGCAGTGGGGCCAAGTGTCCCCGCCGCCGTGGTAGGCCCATCCGGTGCAGGAATCCCTGGGTCCGGCAGGATCACAGCCGGCCCGTCTACAGGAGGCACGACAGGCGCGCTTGCAGGTTGAACAGGAAAAGTCAGTGGCGTGTCGGACGCGACAGACACCGGCAAGGCAACGTTAGGAGATGACGCATCCACTTGCTGGGCCATGTAGGGATTCAATCGGGACGTGTGAACGTACCAACGCCGCGATCCGACCCGAACGCGCAAGGACTGCGGGCTAGGGACCTCAATAAGCACAACCGGCCCCTGCCAGGGTTCGTGCAAATTAGGGGAGGTCCCCATGTGAAGACAATTAAACTGAAACAGGCCCTGCGGCATACGGAAAGCCGTCTTTTCCCTCAAGGACTCGTCCAGGGAGAGCTGCCAGAACCCCGAAGAGAGGTCAAGAGTGGAAAAAAATTCTCCCCGGTCAAGGCATCGAGGGAATCATCCATACGCGGCAGGGGGTAAGCGTCCGCAACCGACACTTTGTTTGACCTCCGAAAATCAACACAAAACCGCAAATTACCATCCTTTTTCTTCACCAGGACCACCGGAGCGCCCCATGGGCTGTTGGATGGAGAGATAATGTCAGCGGCTAGCATAACCCTAACCCTAACCCTTAACCCTAACCCCTAACCCCTAAACCCTAACCCTTTTATGGTGAACGGTGGCCCTTCCCACATGCCACGCAGACCAGGCTCCGCCCCCCAATACCCCGGGCCGCGTGATTGGACCAGAGCCCAGCAACAACCCCATTTTCGCTCGCATTACACATGCGAGTCATTGGAGAACAATTATGTATTATTCTGCCAATATCAAATAACTACGATTCCAATTGTAATCCATATGGAAACTTAGAACGATATAAGAACTGAACTTTGTGATCGCAAACAATCCGGTTTCCAAGAGTAACCAGCGAGCGCGAACAAATCACGTCACGTGTGCAGAGCCTCCGTAGATTATTTTTACTCACTTGCAGTTATTCGCAAGTTGGAATACCTCCACAAAATGGACAATCGGTGAAAATATTTGTGTTCATTAATTCATACATTTAATTTTTCAGAACCATGTTGGGTCGGGCAAGGGAGTTACTCGTTCGAAAATAAGGGGGGGGGGGTACAGTAGCCAAAAAGGTTGAGAACCACTGTCTTAGATCGACATCGATGAATGTCGACAATGTGGGGGGTGGTGAGACAATGTGGGGGGTGATGAGACAATGTGGAGGGTGGTGAGACAATGTGG
>CM025668.2:1742749-1757246 GCA_014621495.2 Entosphenus tridentatus
GAGACAATGTGGGGTGGTGAGACAATGTGGGGGGTGGTGAGACAATGGGGGGGTGGTGAGACAATGGGGGGGGGTGAGACAATGTGGGGGGTGGTGAGACAATGGGGGGGGGAGCGGTGAAACAATGTTGGGGGTGGTGGTGAGACAATGAGGGGGGGGGGGGGTGAGACAATGTGATCCACGGACAGGCAGCAGCGAGACCAAGATGTAACTGTGCACCTGTCTCTTCCAAGATTAGGACTCATCGGTAGGCCACAGTAATCAATGTAATCAATGCTTACTACAGAGTTTTCATCAGCCGTTATTTTACCAGGTAAGGCCCACTGAGCTATGTAGGTCTTTTTCAGTAGCGACCTGGCCACAAATTATATCTCAACGAAGTGGCTATTCGTTCGGAAATGTACAGCACCAAAATACTCTAAACGCGTGATGTTGATTCTAAATGTGGAGAGAAAACCCGGAGGACGCGGAGAAAAATCGACACGACCACAGGGAGTGAGACATGCAAACTCCAAATATGTAGGCGTCAGGTTCGGGTTCGCAACCACGACTACCTATATACCAGGTGAGGTAGTTAACATCTCCTAGCTATTGTGATGATTATGATGATGATAGAGATACATGTAAACCTCAAATATGTAGGCGTCAGGGTCAGGTTCGAACCCATGACCTCCTGTATACCAGGCGAGGTAGTTAACATCTCCTAGCCACCGTGATGATTATGAGAAAGATATAGACATGCAAACTCCCAATATATAGCAGGCGTCGGGGTCTGGATCGAACTCACGACCTCCTGCATGCCAGGCGAGCGAGAATAACTTCTCCTAGCCACCGTGGCGAGACGTGGAGGGGGCAGAGTCGTGTCCAAGCTATGTTTCGGAGTACAAACTAGCCATTACGCATACAAATCGCCACCTTCCTATATCTGCCCCTCGATCTAAGAAATATTTAGTTTTTACGCGTGCAAAATTTCAGCGGAATCTGGTTCACCACGAGCACAACTCCTGAATCTGTTTTGATAGCCCGACTCTCCTGACGAGTCGCTGAAACATCGACAACGTTCCACTGTTTATTTTGAATCCACGTTGAAACTAAATATATAACTGCCTCTCTACATACAATCAGGAAAACATTTCCCCTCACACTTTGCGTCATTATGCAAGTCAATAAACACTTTCGGTGAACTTGTGCTGTCGTACCATCTGGAGGTCACCTGCCCGTGCCGATTAGCGATTTCGGGGAATTATGTGTGTGCAATCATTTTTAATTCCTCACGTGATGCAATTGTTTTTTGTACAGATTTTTATTTGCTTAATATTTTGTTGTCGATTTGGTGACCAAAGATCCACGCTTGCAAATGACTCGTCCTGGTTTCCATGCATTCTCACCATCTGTTTAAACCAAGTGAACTTGAATGGCCAATAAAATGACGGAATTCATGATCGCTGACTTCCCTCACTCACAACATCCCTCCGGTCCAGAACACAAATGCCAACTTCACATCCCACGACTATCCCACTCCGAGCTCTCTTCTATGTCTATTTCGCATAATTTTTTTAATGTAAATTTGAAGGACAATGGGCCGAAACGTCTACAATTACCACGCATCTAGGTGACGGTAATAAAACGCCTTCATTGTTATGTTTTGACATTCTATTATGTTCATTAGTTCACGGGATAACATGTGACGTATGGCATCAACTTGATGATGGTAACTTACACGCTACGGTATCACATGCTGTGTATCTCTATCCCGCCACGTGTGTTTGACAGTCTAACTAAACTCACTATGCTGACTCTGGAGAGTAATGAGCTGCAGAGTATTCCTGCAGTAGTTTGGGAATGGTCCGCAACTTTATCTACCAGACAATTCACACATGTATCCATAATACATGTGTTTTTTTGGTGAGATCCGATAAATATAAATGTGTCGTTCAGTCCGCCACCACCCAACACGACCAATTAGTAAGGTTAGTCTCATAAACTAAACATGCCAATTAGGTTATATTTCAGCACACCGGTGTGTTGGAGAGTAAACCCACAACATTTTCAAGTCGAGTACGACGTTTCGCTGGTAATTACAACCCAGCTTCATCAGGCGATAAGCCAAAATTGTGAAGAAGACTTCCTGTTTCGGTTTTAAATCGAGGAGTCAAGTTGATGTCTTTACTCTGGGCCTCTCAGGTGCAAAGATCAGAGATGTGGGGGGGGGGAGTTAATGTAGTCATATAGATTGCAATAGATAATTTTATGGACAGTTAATGGATATGAGTCAAAAGAACGCGGGTTTATGGAGGAAAGGTGCTACGTTTTTACCGTGTAATTGACCAGACCTGTATGGCTGTCTTTCGTTCAGAAAACTGGTTCCTTTTGACAAATGCCGATGCTGACCAATATAGCACAGTCCACTTCCCCATTGCTCTTCACTCATCACCTGGCACCCGTTACCTATTTCGCCACTAAAAAAGTAGCCACGAAAATAATATTTCGGTAATTTAAGTGTGTCACTCAATGTTGAATCACCATTGTCATCGGCCTTGCAACTATCCACTGCTGGAGGATCGTCGCCATCCCTCCTTCGCATTCGTGACATCACAATCCAGCACGTGGGCATCCTCTCAGACGAGTTTCTCTCCTTTGGCTGTCAATCCGTCGTTGAGTCTCCACCATTGACCACCAACCCTCCTGAATGATCATCTGTCCTGCCTGAACCCCTTTGCTTTTCCTAACCAGAAAACAAATCCCAGTTTTATTTTACAAAGGGATGCATGTCAAGAACGGTGCCGATATTTCTTCTGGAGTCGTATTGGAGATGGGAGCTCCGTGCAATACTCTGCAGCTGATTTTGACCTACACTCAGGTAAGTTAGTTTACTCAGACTATCAAACACGCGGGGCGGGAGAGATGCATTCGCAAAACAAAAGTAAACATTTACGGGTTTGTTTTCTTTGATTTGAACACAACATCTAAAATTTGATTTTAGATTTTGTTCTCGTGATGTGCAAAACAACAACAATCGACTAATCAAATATTCCAATAATTCGGTGTGGCAAGCTTGCTTGGGTCGTCACTGTGTAAGAGTGAGTAAAGTGAAACTCAGTTTTACATATATAGTGCTATTAATCACACAAGGCCGCAACAGTGCTTTACAACACAATCCCAGTAAAAACCCTTAACATTAAAACTCAAAGGGGGAGGGAAATAAACCTACACAGACGAATACGCAAGAGAAAATAAACGTGTTTTTCAGACGAGCCCTAAAAACCTCGACTGATAGAGTGTCTCTAACGGTCTGCGGTAAGGCGTTCCAAAAACAAGGCGCCTTGACTACTGTACGCTCTATCATCACCGAAATGAACGCAGACTTGTCCTTGGTAACACTCGGGGTTTTCGGGTTTGGTGGATCAAAGTCGCAAGACAGGAGCAGCATAACGGTTTCAGCAGATCACCTAAACAGACTGAAGAGAGTGAGTTTCGGCAGACACAACTCTATCATGGGGCGGAGGGAGCTTCTGTGTAACCGACCAATTCGCTTGTCAGGAGAAGCAGACCATGGATCATCTTCCGAGACGCCCTGCAGCAACCACAATGCACTCCTCGAGATTTGGCAAATGTCAACTCCAGAAGCGGTGGCCTGTGCAGAATGTTGGGGGAAAGATCGCATATAGGTTGGACAGAAGAACACAATGAAGAGGAAGAAACAGATCACCGCGACAGAGAAGACGCCGCTGACAGCAACGGTGACCATCGGTGGAGACGACTGGCGGAGTGGTGGCCAAAGGAGGTGAAATCGCACGAAGAGCACGACCATTATTACTACCGGCACGGATCGATGAAGTAATCTCGAGCATGAGAACCCTAGATTAGAATGTATATTTGGAGTTTGCGTGTCCCTCTCTACCCGTTTTTTTTTTCTCCGGGTCCTCCCAGTTTTTCTTCTCCACATTTAGAAACATGCATTGAGATTATTTTGATTTTTTTTCTCCTGTTAATACATGTCGAAATGATAAGTCACTTCGTTGAGCTATTTGTGGCCAGGTCACTTCTGAAAAATAAGTAAATACCTCAGTGGGCTTTGCCTGGTAGGACGGGGATTGTTAAATTGTACTTGTGCGTGTTTGGGTGATTTGTTTAACTTTATTGTACTTTGCACTGCTATCGTGTTTTTGCATTGTTTGTTGTTGTAACGTTCTTACTCACCCCTATTGGACATCTGTGAAAAAATAGCTTTATAGCTCATCGGATTCCTCCAATATAGATAACATTTCTGAGTAGAACTGCTCTTTGTGTTTAGTTAATTGTCCTCCCGCACCTCCGATTCTCACGGGTGGCTACGTACGATGCGAAATAAGTTAAACATACGTACAATAGATCGATTATTGATGATGAGCAGCCTGTAGTGACTGAGCACGTAGGACCAGGCGTTCACTGCCTACAGGGGACAGCAGTGCGAAGTCGGCATCTCTCGTGAACACGACCATATCCGTCAAGAATCGCCTTGTTACATAAACTTGCGCCTTAGCTGATGTGCTGCGAACTGGCGTCCTCCCACTCATCAACTCAATGACGTCAGAGTCACCTGCGCTCCAGCCTGGTTCAGGCACTCCTACACAAAAACTGCTGATAGATGTGTAGTGACATAAGAAGGGAGGGGCTGCTGGGGGCTCTGGGACCTTGGGCGGCCCAGGCGCTTGGGCCCCTTGGCGCCGGGCGCTGGGTTCCCAGGCGGCCCAGACGCTTAAGCCTCTTGGCGCCAGGCGTTGGGTTCCCGGGCGGCCCAGGCGCTTAAGCCCCTTGGCGCCACCAACGGGGGGGGGGGGCTGTGTGTGCTCTGTGGGATATCTGGGGGCGCACACGGCCCCGCCCCTCGTTGGGGACTAGGCATAAAAGGCAGCTCCCTGGACGATCGGGGCCAGTTATAGCTCAAGACCCAAGACCCAAGACCAGCCATCTGAGAACCCTGGGACGTTGTGAGGGCCAGTGGTGGGACTGTGGAACTCCCGGCACTACGTCCGTGTGAGGGCGAGTTCCAGAGCGTAGCCAGAATAGTGTAGCTAGGCTGTGACTGTTGGACTGGACTGTTGGAGTGCTGTTGGATTGGAATAAAGAAGTTACCTCTACAAGTGTCTCCGGAACCCATTACAGATGCACGGTGGCTAGGGGATGTTAACTATCTCGCCTGGTATGCAGGAGGTCGTGGATTCGATCCCGACGCCTGCTGTATATTTCCAGTTTGCATGATCTCCCCGTGATCTTTGGGATTTTTCTCCGGGTGCTCGGGGTTTTCCCCCCATATTTAGAAACATAAGCTTATATCATTTATATTATTTGGCTGCAAAAAATGTGTAATGCGAGCGTAAATGGGGTTGCAGCTGGGCTCTGGCCCAATCACACGGCCCGGTATGGGGGGCGTGAGGGAGGGGCTGCGTTCACCTTGGCTCCAATGGGAAGCGAGGTGAATGGGGGCGTAGCCAGCAGGGCAGTATGGGAAGGCCGGATCTGACGATCCGGAAGGGGAGGAGTCAGGGTCACGTGGGAGAGACGATATAGAGGGGAGACCGGAAGAGATCGGGGCAGTTGATGGAGTGAAGAAGCGGGACCACGTTGGGTGCCACCGCGCCATCAGCCACGTGGCTGATGGGGCTTCGGCACACCGTCGGCCAGCGGTGTGCGGAGTGGGGAGGAGCGGAGCGACTAACGGGAGAGTGCTTGCGGGGCGCGTGCGAGAAAGAGCTGATGGAGGAGCGTGCGGGGCACGCGAGAGGAGCGTGCGTGGCACACGAAAGGAGCATGCGTGGCACGTGAGAGGAACATGCGCGGCACGCGAGAGGAGCGTGTGTGGCACGCGAGAGGAGACGCTGGTCCCTTGTCAGGACCAGTGGGGTGTGAGGAAGAGTGGAGGAGCTAACGGAGGAGCGTGCGTGGCACGGAAGAGGGAGCGTGCGCGGAGCGATTGCGCGAGACGACGCTGGTCTGTGGAGGAGACCAGTGGGGTGCCGAGAAGAACCTGAATAAAAGACAAGCAGAGACCAGCAGTGCCTGACGGAGTCTTTTATTACACTGGAGTCAGAGGTGGACTTTTTCAAGGCAAAATAACATCGAGGAAGATGGCCGAGGACTTGAAAAAGCGTAACCCACTTGTTACGTCTTCCGACACCGAAGAGACGGCCGCCGGCGCACGTCCTCCAGCGACCATGTGGCAGGCTGCCGCCATTTTGAACATCGCGGCGATGAGCGCTGCCATCTCGGAGGCGCCGCGTGGTGTGCATCCTCCTGCTTATCAGCTATTTTGCGGGAAGGAGCCGCAAGGAGAGGACGCCGACGCTGCTGCTGCCGGGGCGGGAGCACCCCGTCCTGGCTCATGTACGAGACACCAAAGCAGTCGCGGGAGGACGCCGCGCTCACCGTCCGAGTTCTGCGAGGCGTCTCAAGTCACCACCCTGCCGTCCTCTGCTCGCTGCAGCCCCGGGCGAGTCGTGACGATATGCACCCGGCCCTAACACACACCTCACCCATCTTGCTTGTGCCGGGGTGCAATTGTTTGTATGTTTTGAGCGTGCGGAGCGGGGGTCGGGGTGTGTGTGTGTGTGTTTGAGGATGGACGGGCTGTCTGCTTGTGTTTGCTCTGTATCAAATAGTGTTCATGCGTTGCGGCATGGGGATGTTATTTTGATGGCGAGGTTAATTATTAATTCGGTTGCTTCGAGTGTCCCGCGCTGTTACCATCTCGTGGGTTGCTGTGTGCGACATGGTTATTTTGATGATTTTTTTTTGCTGCACGGTGCGACAGGGTTAACGGTGTGTTGTCTGCCTGCAGCTCTGCTTGCGATTGTGCATAATGTACGACCTGTGTGGAACTTTGCTGCTTGTAATCGCGATATGCTGACTGCACGTACTGTATAGACTGTCTTTCTGTATGGATACGGAGTGCGGTGCATTGTTTTGACCATTGGGTTCGGGATTGTTATTAGTTGTGCGTACCTGTTTGGAAATTGGTCAATTCGTGGGGGACCCTAAATTTTGGTTGTATGGGTGTTCGTGCACACGAGATTGCATGTGTGTTCATAGAAAATTGCGAGTGTTGAGGGATGGGGCTGTAAATTACCGCCAAGTGGCGTCGTTCTTTCCGTTTATTGCATGCGGCCAGGGGTTGCATTGCGAGTTGGTGTGTATGAGCAATGTGTCTTGGTCAACTATGGGTTAAAAATTCCCCCGATATGACTGCTGTGTGCAGCGAGCTGCGGCTATGCGTCGTATCGTTGGAGGTTTGTTAAAACATGACAGGGGATGTGTGTCACCCCCAGCGAGGGGCAGCTGGGGTGCATGCACAGGAAAAACTGCCGAAGTGGTCGCACGTTGGGCCGCCATTTTGGCTAGCGCGGGAAATCGTGGGGATGCGCTTGGCGCAGGGGGCCGCCATTTTGAGCGTGCGGGGAAAACCTCGGTGGGGCGCTTCGCGCGTGCTGCCACCATTTTCAGTATACACGTCGAACCGCGAGGATGCGGTTATGGATATCATCCCTTGACTCTCGTGTTGCACTCTAACTTGTGTGCGTGCATTGCGTGTTGTGCGCAATGCTGGCGTGTTGGCGCCCATTGGGGTAACAGTAGCATAGTAGCCCGTGTCTGACTAAGGGGGGGGAGGCGTGTCATTGCACCAGCATTTTGGGACAGAGATGCTGGCTGGGTTCTATTCTGTGGCAAATATTTCACCAGTATACGCCTGCCATTGTTGAGTGGGTGATGCACGAGTTGTGGTCACATCGGCCTATGGCCGATGGCTGACCTGACAGCCCGGAAGCGAGACACTCTGTGGTATGTCTCAAACTAATGGGCCGTGTGCTCATATGGCTCGGGGAGTCGGGGTTCCGTTGGAACCTGGTGGGCCGGGGGCTCACGGAATTCAGGAGTAGAGGTTTCGTTACGTGGCAGCGAACGGGGAGACCTGGCTAGCATGGGGCGGGGATTCCCCTTGCGGGTCCTCCAGCGGGAAGGGCCGCGGACTTGTTCCGCTCTGGGTTATGACATTATACATTAGTTAAAATGTATATACTGGGGCATCCATCGCGTCGATTTTGGGTATTTCGATCATCTCCACTACCCGGGGGCTGGGTGGCTGTCGTGTACGACATGCGGATGTGCGTTTCGTTGTGCTGTGCCTCAGGGGGTTGGGTTCTCCTTCTCGTCACAGATCTTCGGCGCCTGCTACATTGGGTGTCACAAATTGTGCTACCCGGATGTGAAATTGAAGGGGGAGTGGAGTGCCTATTCATCACTCCTGTTCTACCAGTTGCTCTCTGAAGTTGGACTTGAGCCAGGCGGATGGACCAGCAACACGGACACGCTCTAAGACACCGCATTCCTGGTTTATGCACGTCGGCCGTTCTTGCGTGTCGGTTACCGTTGTTGTGCATTGCTTTCCATTCCTTAATTCTTTCTTGCTTGTTGCACGGAAGATGGGCCGGTGTTCCGTACCGGATCCTGATTCCTTCCCTCTCGTTAATTGTGTTTGTCGTTGTACTCTCCATTGTGTCTGGGGTGATTCCTGGTTGTGATGCCGTCGCTAACATTATTTTATCCTATTGCAGCCGGGATGGCTGGATTTTTCATCAAGGGGAGGGGGTCATGTAATGCGAGCGTAAATGGAGTTGCTGCTGGGCTCTGGCCCAATCACACGGCCCGGTATGGTGGGCGTGTGGGAGGGGCCACCGTTCACCTCGGCTCTAATGGGAATCGAAGTGAATGGAGGTGGAGCCAGCAGGGCAGTATGGGAAGGCCGGATCTGACGATCTGGAAGGGGAGGAGTCAGGGTCACGTGGGAGAGACGATATAGAGGGGAGTCCGGAAGAGATCAGGGCCAGTTGATGGAGTGAAGAAGCAGGACCACGTTGGGTGCCGCCGCGCCATCAGCCACGTGACTGATGGGGCTTTGGCACACCGTCAGCCAGCGGTGTGCGGAGCGGGGAGGAGCGGAGCGACTAACGGGAGAGCGCATGTGGGGCGCGCGCAAGAAGGAGATGATGGAGGAGCGTGCGGGGTACGCGAGAGGAGCGTGCGTGGCACGCGAGAGGAGCGTGCGTGGCACGCGAGAGGAGACGCTGGTCCCGTGTCAGGACCAGCGGGGTGTGAGGACGAGTGGAGGAGCTAACGGAGGAGCGTGCGTGGCACGCGAGAGGGAGCATGCGCGAGACGACGCTGGTCCGTGGAGGAGACCAGTGGGGTGCGGAGAAGAACCTGAATAAAAGACAAGCGGAGACCAGCAGTGCCTGACGGAGTCTTTTATTACAAATGTCCACATGATAAGCCACTACGTTGAGCTATCATTTGTAATTGCCAAGTCGCTTCTGAAAAATAGCTATACAGCTCAGTGGGCCTTATCTGGTCAAATAACAGTAGTTATAGTTAATAGTTAAATAAAGTATCATAACGGATAACTGAAACGGACACCAATTTCCTAGCTCCCTGACCCTGTAAACAGTCCACCACCAAAGATCCGCAGAGACGCTGCAACTGCAAGGTGGCTTACAAATGTATAATTTACATTAAATTTTTATTTCCGACGACAACATACTAACCAAGACCTCAACACTGAACCAAGATGTCAATAATGCACCTCGCCAACTCAAGTCCCGATCTGATTAGTGCATTTACCCCACAATGGTTGTGACAGCCTGTGTTTATCTGCTGACTGCACGACAAATCGGATTGGCTTGTCCCTTGAGATATTTATGTTTCGTGAGTATATAACTAGTACGGTATTCATTGCCATAACCATAATCACGCGAATGGCCATCACTAAAACCTCACTTGTGTTGTTTTTTTGTCTGACGACTCAAGCTGCGACCACGTTCATGAGCAGTCTGTGGCGCTGGAATGACACATAACCTACCCCGCCTAAGGCAGGCCGTGTTAATGTCCATAAGCTATGTGGCAGAGGAAGACGGGAAATGTGATGGTGAAAGAAGGAGATGAACACAAAGAGAAAAAAATATTTACAGCACAGAACAATAAAATGACGAGTGGCTCGTGAATGGAAGGTAGCTGAGTCAAATCCTGGTTGAGGGTTGACTCAGCCTAGCACACCTTCAGGTTAGATACAATTAGTACCAGAACGTAGCTGGCTTGTCATGGTACTTGTGTTAGGGATTTGAGTACTCTCCTTCAATACAAGTACATTTTCTCCTAAACACTTTGGGTTCCTTACCATACACAAAATAGCTATTAATATATCGTCCATCAAATAAAATACATGCACGTAACATATGATTGAATAATCAAATTATTACATTTGTTCTAAGCATATAGGGGCTACAAATTGAAATATTGTAGCAGTGATATGATTGTGTATGTTATATGAGCTTCTCTGCAGATATTATTTTAAACTTAACATAAGAATGTCCTTTTAAGTGTAATGGTTAACTCTATATTAATTTTAAAACATCACATAAGATCCATTGTGAGAAGTACAAGTCATGAATGAGTATGCCCGAATGTTGTTTGCGCAGCAGGATGGCCCATGTCTTAGTCTCTGAAGTCTCTCCCGCCACGTGTGTTTGACAGGTTGACTAAACTCACGTATTTGAGTCTGAGTGAAAATCAGCTGCAGAAGTTTTCCTTCCCGCCCGGCCCTTATCACTCACGGAACACAGCTGGTGGTACAAACCTTAAAGTGTATTTTTCTACACATCTCATCCGCCTTCTGAAAATTGCATAATTTCAGCGACATTGATTCAAAACACGCAACACTTTGGACCGGTTTCAGTATTCAGCCTCTCATCAGCAGTCAGATTTGCTTGAACTAACGAGAGTGAACTGCCAGATGTTTCTGAGCATGTATATAGGTCCCAAGTCGATGCAAGGCTACAATGCCGGACCACAATAATCATTCGAGTCATTGTGGAGCATATAAACACTAGTTAAAAAAAAGCAAAAATTCGCCTCCACATATCTCTCACTGGACAAAAAATATTTGACACATCCCATTAGCCACGTTGAGTGATTTTTATTTCCATCGGTGCTGCTGAAAATAAAATATATTCCCAGAAGGTCGTGTGGCCGACGAGATCCTTAGCAACACTACATGTAGAGAGAGTGTGAAGGGGGGTATTGTCTGATTATGTTGTAATCGTGTAGAGTGTTAACCAAATGTAAAGTTTCCCAATCAGCTGAAATCTCTCCCTCCGCGCCTCTTCGACAGCCTAACTAAACTCACGGATTTAAGCGTGAGGGACAATCAGCTGCAGCGTGGACCCAGGAATGTGAGGCTGTACAGCAGGAGACACATAGGTACACAGCCTCTTTCAACACGTTTATTGAACTGTGTAAGGCTGTTCTTCTTCTTGGTTCTTTCGGTAAAGTCACGTAGAAGGGAAGTAATAAAATATTTATTTTATTATGTTTTATTATTTTTATTATTTTATTACTTCCCTTCTACGTGACTTTACCGAAAGAACCAAGAAGATGAATTCCTGCAGTCACGAAAGCTTTAAATCGAAATTTAAGGCTGTTCTTATTACAACTTGGGGAAGGAGACGATGGGATAATATTCCAAAGTGGAGCAGTGCGAGGGAAGAGGCAGAAAGGTAAGTGAACCTACCTGCAGTGTGGTGAGGGAAGTGGGTTGTGGTTGAGTGGGTGAGGTGAGTGTGTTGTTGAGACCTGTGGGGAGCGGTGGTGCAGCGGTTGGCGCACTGCGCTATGAACCCGGTGACCCGAGCTCACGGCCAACACCAATGACAATTATCTGAACCGGTCTTGGACCCCCCTAGTTAGACTCAGCCTCAAATGACTACCTGGTGCGATGTGCAAACATCGCCATGTAGGAGACAAAGGCGGCCGGGCGTGAAGTTGGCCGGCCTTCATAGGTGCTACTTGCTAACAGCACTTGCCATAACAACCTGCAGTATGGTGGTTGAACACAGTGTGGGTGAGACAAAACGATCTGTCTGGTAGACCGAGTCCTCAACTTGGGTGGAGGAAGAATTAAGGAGCGAAGATTCATGGTACCATGAACCATGCCAGTGATAGTGATAGCAGAGTGATAAGGAGGTGATTGATTGCCGGTGAGTTGGAGTGATTCGAGTGAATCGGTTAGTGCTGGATCATGAATCACCCAGACTGCTGCTTCACGTTGAATGCTATCAAGTATCACTGGTCGGTGATAAATCGACAACATAACAAAAACAACTCCATTATTATATTTTAAAGGTACAATATTTGGACGACTACAACAAACAATTATTCAACGGTGGATTATTCTACGCATTAGACCGATAGGAAAGTCATAATATAAAGTCGTATTTTATGACTTTACTATCGGCCTAATGTGTAAAATAAAAAAAACATTCAAACAAAATCCACTTTTTGTTTCATGATGCGGTAGATGCGTTTAAAAAAAGTGGGGGCGCACAACACGAAACTACACGAGGCGGCTGCCTTGCCAAGCAGCGACACAAAGTCCACAAAATCTCGTCCCAAGTCCGACCGCATAGCCGCATGTAGAGTGAATTTAAACCGCTTCATGTAGTACAAATATGTTAGCCACATGTGCAGTCGATTATATTATCCGGTGTGCGATTATCCAGCTTCCAACATCTGGCGGTCCTCGAACCTCCATCGCAAATGATGGGAGTTGGATTCAGACTATAAATAACCGCCTACAAGTCTATCATCAAGCCCGCTATCATCAAGCGAGGGAAAACTGTATATACATATATACATATAGAGTCTCGAATATCAGCATGTGGTTTATCTGATTTGCGCACCTGAGATTTTGACATAAATTAATAACTCATGGATTTTCCCTTAAGCCCAAATTAGTAATCTAAAAACTGTTTTAAATTGTTATTATTGGAAATTGTATTACAAGTCACGTGCTTAAACCGAACAAATATGTGCTCAGGTTAATTGCGAAATTCACATGATCGCCACTACAGTACAGTAGTTGCATATCTTTACAACAGTGGGTGGAGTTTGATTGATGTTGATTGGCATGGCTCTGCTATCATCCACTTAGTAGGCTGACTCTTCCGTGCGGGAGCAGGAAGGTATTATCACTGAACACAATACATTATTTACTACAAATGCTTGTTTTGTTCATTAACAAACTGAATTTTATTAACCTAAACATAAATTATACCTATATTAGTGATTTTGGCATAGAGATCTGCGCAACATGTATATTTTTGGATTTTCCGCGATTTTTGTTATTATTATAATCGAGATTACTGTATATTTTATCAGTTCATAAGCTTGGTTACCCACAAAAAGCCTCACTGAGTCTCAATACTCTTTTTTCAGGATGGTCCTGCTAAGTTTTCGCAGGACGGGGCAATGTTATTGCTGTTCTGTAGTGTAATTCCGAATGAATAACTTTCAGGTACATTTTTAGCATTGGGATCTTTATCCAATACCAGTTACAGTTGTATTTATTTTAGCAATGGCAGGAATTTGGAGAAAAAGAGGAAACCCAAGCAAAACAGGGGGAGAACAAACTCCACGCCATTCAGGAATCGAACCTAGGGTCTTCTCGTTGTGATTCACGCGCGTTACAACAGCGCCCACCACCACCATGCCTGCCCAGAGCTGCAATAATACGTTCCGGGACTTCGCCAACTTCAGCTAAAATACAAATTAAATGTGATTAGTCATGCGGCAAGAGACTGTCATCAACTCACTCCACATTTGAGTGCCAGTGGCTGTGTGATCAAAGGCAGTGGCACCCTAAAGAATCACCCAGCCGGCTCAATGCTTTGATACTCGAGCCACGGGGTCACCTCGCCATTTTTAGATGTCTCCAGGAAGGCACTCTGTGATCACACGGCCCGAGTGTGTCCCTCTGGGGACGAATCAGAATCAGAATGTTTATTTAGACTGAAGGAATCCGATGGGCAATGAAGCTCTTTTTTACAGACGTCCAGCAAGTTCCAACAACAAACAATACAAACCAGAGACAGGAGTGCAAAGTAGAGAACATGGTAAGCAAGTCACGATGTTTTATGTTATTCATTAAGTCTGATTTATCAAGCTTGGGCAAGGCAGTAAAGACAAAAAGTAAATAGTCCCAGACCACACCAAAATAACGCCACACAGCAGCAGCAGTGCCTCAAGAAAATGGCACATTCACATTGAATGATATGTACTACACAGGTAATTATCAAAGCGACAAATCGCATTTGCAACTGTGACTATCCACCACTAATCTTCTGCTTCATGATATTCTTTAGGGGAAGATTTCAATATTATGGGAGGAAAAATTGTTGTTCCAAAATGTTGGTGCTGTAAGGCCAAAGGCTGGCATCTATTCAAATTCTCGTTCTCGGGATATTTAAAAGGCAATCGGATAGACACTTCGGTTTTTTGGGGGGTTTGACAATGGGTTTAATGAATTAGCAAAGTAGAGCGCAGATTTTCCAATAAGGATGTTATTGATAAACAGGGCCCAATGTAGATGTTTTTCTTAGGGGCCGTCAATAAATGACGTCACGCACCTGGGGGG
>CM025668.2:1757646-1774115 GCA_014621495.2 Entosphenus tridentatus
TATTTTATTATGTTTTATTTTTATTATTTTATTATTTCCCTTCTACGTGACTTTACCGAAAGAACCAAGACGATGCACTTTAAATAAATACAGACAACACGTTCTACTTAATCAAATAGACTTTTCAATAAATGTTTTCTCCTACAACATCAGAGAGCAGTGCCACATTAAAGATGCACTACAATGACAATAGTTTAAAGCGATTTGAAGCATGGTTTATTTTCAAAATGGAAATATGGTTTTGGGGGGGGGGAGAGCTTTGTGACGTCATATTTGAGGGGGGTCTGACTTTTTGTGACGCCGTGTGACGAGGGGGGAGGGGTCAAAAATTTTCCAAAATCGCGTGACGTCATTTATGGACGGCCCCTTAGTCAAGTGATGTGAGATTGAATTTTAAGTTGAGGTTACAATGATGGATCCTGTATGGTACATCCAGTGCAAATCGAAGAGTAAATTGATAAAGCTAAATTTAGTCTGAAAAAATAAGAATAAGTTGTACCCTTTCTGGCAATACAACAGGTGTTAAAGATGTTCAAAAACCAAATAGAAACCTTTTGCAAGGAATCATGTCTGCATTAACCAAACGTACTTGTAGTAAACATGCAAACACAAATATGCTCTGATAATGTTTACATTATTGTAACTGCTCATTCCGAGCTATAAATGCCATAATAGTTAATTGTCTTTGTACTGTTCCCCCTTTTGGCGTTTTCTGGTCTGGCACTGGTGAGACCAGGCCCTAAAGAAGGCTGTCTTTGACGTAGACCAATTAGTTGCAAAGACAATGCAAACATTATAAAAGTATATTTTGATAATATAAGCATTCTGTTTACGCCACAGAATGCAGGAGTTGTCTGATCGGTGTGCATCGTCAGTGTCCCATTGACGTGACGAGGTCTCTCCCGCCCCGTGTGTTTGACAGTTTGACTAAGCTCACGTATTTGAGCCTGAATGACAATCAGCTGCAGAGCATACCTCTCCAGCCAGCTCACCAGCGTTGATTAAATACACGCTACCCGACGGCGATAATGGTCACGTTGTTACCTATTACATAGGGTTGTGTCCAACCAGGGACGGTTATCTATCAGTGGATTCTTGCCTACGAAACATCTGGCAGTCCACCAGCAATGAATCAAGCAAGCGTGACTGCTGATGAAACACTGAATGTAGAAACCAGTACAAAACATTGTATTGAGCCAATGCTGATGAAATTCTGCACAGGCATAGGGTAGACCCGCAGAGAAGGCCGCGTGGCTGATGGGATGTGGAACAAAATACCTTAGTTTTTTGTTTGTGGAGGGAGAGATATGTGAAGGCGCATTCTCTGCTTATTTGTTGTTATTGTATATTCTTCACGACGATCTTAATGAGTGTTTTTTTGTGATACGTTCCCGAGTTATTGTTGTTAACCATAATTATTAGCATTTCCCTGTGTGAATTACAAACAATATAAATATCCAGAAAATCCCACTACTCTGCAGTGGCATTGCCCGCGAGTGTAAGGTGCAACCAAGAAAGAGTGTGAAGCCTCCGAGTTAGAATTGACATTCATCATCACTTGCACTCGAATCCTGCATCGCACGTGGACAACTGTGGTTTTTTCACGAGTGGTATTGGCGAAGTGAAGACGATATCCACGTTAGACAGACTGTGTCCCAATCGCTAAAGTCTCTCCCGCCGCGCGTGTTTGACAGTTTGACTCGGCTGACATATCTGACCCTGGGTGACAATCAGCTGCAGAGTACATTCTACGACGGAGCTGCGTTGGGGAAAGTGTTGCTGCAGTCTTCGCAGGAGTGACAGACTTTGTTGAGGCTCGCAATATGATTATCGTGTTAAGTCCGCGGTTGTCTCAGTAGGGAGAGACGACACGTGTTACAATTATCGTGATTTTATCTTGCACTGATTGTTATAATTATCGTGATTTTATCTTGCACTTATGATTCATTACGATGATCATGCGAGCGGTGGCGGCTGCTGCACGTGGCCTGTAATCCAGCACTGCAGAGGCCGTGTTAACGTGGTACACGGCGCTCAGGTGAAGCCCCCAATGGGCGCTCCTCCAAGAGGTTGGTCTTCTTCACTGCTGCGTCTCATATCTTGCGATGCATGAGGATCATCGTTCGTACCACGGCGACTGCCACGGTTAAACACAATTCGGTTGCTGAGACCAGGCCCAAAAACGCCAAGCGGCCAGCAGCCAACAGCACTATCAAAGTTGTAATCGATGCGTGACAAGGCCGTAGCCATGGAGTCAACATTGGGGGGGACCAAATCTTCCAACCCAGGAAAATATCTAAATTTGAAAACTCATTTCCTGCCTAAAATATTTAAAAAAATTACTAACACATGGGATGGACTTTTTATTTATTTTTGACAATAATGTATAATAGTGTATTGTGTTACATTGCTCTGTTTTTACTTTTTTTTTACATTTCTTGATTAATTGTATGTAACGGTAGAGATTAGGGATTCATAAAGTACATATATAGCTCAGTGGGTCTTCACTGGTAAAATAAACATTTTAGTTTAAGTTTATACTGTATTGTAAGAGTTTGGAAAAACAAGACGATGGGAAGGAATTCCAAAGTAGAGCAGTGGAAGGGGAAGCAGCAGAACGTGAGGTGGCCTGCAGTGTTGGCGAGTGGGTGAGCGAGTGGGTGGATGATTGAGTGGTTGAGTGAGGTAGGTGTTTGGCTGATTGAGAGAGTATATGGTTAAGTGAGTGTGTTTGTGTAACCTGCAGTGTGGTGGTAGTGGTTGAACACAGTGTGGTGGTGGTGGTGGTGGTTGAACACAGTGTGGTGGTGGTTGAACACAGTGTGGTGGTGGTGGTGAACACTGTGGTGGTGGTGAACACAGCATGGTGGTTGAACACAGTGTGGTGGTGGTTGAACACAGTGTGGTGGTGGTGGTGGTGGTGGTGAACACTGTGGTAGTGGTGAACACAGTGTGGTGGTGGTGAACACTGTGGTGGTGAACACAGGGTGGTAGTGGTGGTGAACACTGTGGTGGTAGTGAACACTGTGGTGGTAAACACTGTGGTGTTGGTGGTGAACACAGGGTGGTGGTGAACAAAGTGTGATGGTGGTGGTGAACACTGTGGTGGTGCTGAATACAGTGTGGTGGTGAACACTGTGGTGGTGGTGAACACAGGGTGGTGGTGGTGAACACCGTGGTGGTGAACACAGGGTGGTGGTGGTGAACACTGTGGTGGTGGTGGTGGTGAACACGGTGGTGGTGGTGGTGGTGGTGGTGAACACTGTCGTGGTGGTGAACAGTGTGGTGGTGGTGAACACAGTGTGGTGAATGAGACGTGTCTGGCAGGCCGAGTAATTAATATGGGGGGTGGGGGAGAGTGATATGAAGGCGATTAACTGCCATTGAGCGACTGAGTTGAGCGAACCAGTGAGTGCTGAATAATCATTGACAAGTCATTTTCGTTGTAATAAAAAATCTTACACCTTACACAGCTGCAGCGCTTAGAACTCGATAGAAACCAACTCGAGCGGCTGCCCAGCGGTGTATTCGACGAGCTGGTGAACCTGAAGGAGCTTTATCTGCAGGAGAACCAGCTGCAATCTCTCCCCGCTGCAAAGGACTCCTAGCGTGGCTACTCATTTGACTCCCTCAGAGCGACGGTCCAGCAATGCTGCCTCGTGAATGCTTAACTATATACAACGCGTGCATTTCCATTGCTGTCTCTACCACATATATTTTTTAAAACATTTCACATCCCATCGGCTACGCGGATTTCTGGGAGTGCATCATTGCAGAAGCTTTGGTTTAATGCGAGCAAAATCTCTGACGTGGTAATTGTTATGTTTCGATTTTCATTGTCATATCAGCAGGCTCGCTTAAAGCAATGCTGGCGAACTCCCATACATTAATATGCAAGGACCCTCTCTGTTAGATATGGGTCCTAGTTTGACTGAATAGGCTTCATGATTCATAACACAGATATGTGGAAGGAGGCGATTTCTCTGCTCTGATTAATTGTTATGACTAAAATCTCCCACCATGTATGTTAAACCTTTTTAGCACCGTATGTAGGCAATCGTGCGACTGGATAATTCGTTATAGAAGTGAAGAGGATTATTCAAACCAGCGAGGAAGCTGGCGACGGCTTATTGATGACTACAGCTAGAAGTGGACAAACCTTTTTACTGATATGTTTATGCTACGCATGATGGTGATTGTCACATTCGGGAAAATTTGATTCAATTTGAGAACATGTAGTGGGGCAGAGAAGTTATTTTTGGTCGTGAAAACTTGCACACCGAAGGAGATGACAGTTTTCAAATGTTACTGAACCTCACAGCAAAAAAGCGAGAGAAAACACTTTTCAACATTTTCACAAAAAAACATACAAAAGCGTATGCGTCTCTGTTGGCACATAATGCTGTTCTGAAATCGTAGATCAGCGCCGTCTTGTTGCAGGCTGAATTTTAAGACAGCGATTTAAAAAGTTTAATTTATTCAAAATCCATAACGGAACAAGGTAGGGGATTCCACAATCGATGAGCCTTGGAATGATGACTAAGCCAGAATCAGCTGATCTAAGTTTTCTCAGTGGTATATATATACAACTTGAGCAGATTAGCGAGATGTTTAGGAGCCAGCCCATTCAATGCCTTAAACGTGAGAAGCAGATTTTTGAAGTCGATTCTGTACTTTGAGGGTGCCCGTGCAGCGAAGAAAGAATAGGAGTGATATGGTTCATATAATTTAGATCTGGTTAAAAAACGGGTAGTGGAGTTTTGAACATACAGTATTGTAATCTATTTAAAATACGTTAAGTAGAGCCAGCAAGCAAGCCATTACAGTAACCTAACATAGATTAAATAAAGGTATGCACCAGCCTCTTGGCATCATACAGGGACAGCATGAGGTCTAAGTCGAGCTATGTTGCGTAAATAAAGAAAACTTATTTTAGTAAGTTTAACACGTAGACTTTCGCGACCAATATCATCCATAATATAGTTTGTTTTGGGTTATATCGCGTAAATATATAAATGTGTCGTTAAAACCCGCCACCACTCGACACAGACAACTAGTAAAGGTTGTCACGTAAACAGAACATGTCAATTCGTCACTAGTACAGTACACCGGTGTGTTTGAGAGCCATGCCACAACATTTACAATCTGAGTACGACGTTTCGCCAGTAATTACAAATAGCTTCATCAGGCGACAGCCAGATTTTAGTAATATTAGGAACGTGAGCCTGAAATGTCAAACTGGGGTCTTGGAAAACACCCAAGTTTCTGACCTCCGTTGAAGAGCGAATGTCAGTTGCCTCTCTAGCCATGATGTGGAGAACCCATCAATATAATCTGTCTTATCACGTTTCGGTGCATCCACGACTTGACCTCAGCAAGACAACGTGGTAGTACGGAAACTGCCACTTTTGTATCAGTCTTAAGATAATCTGTAAGTCATCAGCATAAAAGTTGTTGTTCCTGCTGTTGTTGTGCGTGTTGCAGCAACATGGAAAGGCCAAAACAATGTTTCACATTTTTTTAATAAAAAAGTAAAATAACGGTACTTTTTAAACGAATATGAACATAAAATGAAAATATATCAAATCGCTTACATTTTTTATAAGCACGAATAAAGTATTAAATATTAAAACACGGGAGCAGCAAAATTACGTGCCTGCCTGTGAAACTTGCTCTACAAGCTGATGACAATAAATCAACACCAACATTTTCACATAATTATCTCCATCTTCTCAGTGTAAAAATCTACAATTATTTAGGCTACGAACACTGAGATAAATAGTCACGTCTGTCTTTAAATAAAACAGCAATTCACACACGTGTCTGAGCAGCTTAATCACCTCATTCACGGACAAAGTTATTACAAAACAGAATCACTTATGTCCGTGGCCCTGCTGACATGTGGAGTCTGATCTCATCCCTGGTAATAATACATTTCCATCCCAAGACGTTGGTTTAAATAGGCGAAAGAACGACTTCATCATCCTTTACACACACGTGTATGCTATTTCTTATCGATTTGATGAGGCCACGTCACCATTACCTCATTCATTTTTCTCCTCTGGCAATGTATGTTGAACGTCTTTCGCACCGTACATAGCTAATCGGAGGTGTGGGGGAAAGACAACTAACTAAACACACAAAAAGCAGTTTAAAAAAAATGAGTTTTCAATCTATATTTAAAAGTGCATAGCTCCAGTGGCTTTCTAACATCGGAAGGAAGAGCATTCCAGACGGCCGCAAAAGCGCATCTGAAAGCACGCAATGCAGTAACCGTCCTTGTTTGATGGCCAGTGAAAAGGGGCTGCAATCATGACTGGAGTTTGCATGATGGTTCATGTTCCTTGACGAGATCAGCAAGGTGTTGTGGTTCGTATGTGTCAAGCACTTTGTGTGTAATGAGTGCGACCTTAGGATGTATTCGTTCCGTAACCTGCTAGAGGCAAGGTCGTATGTTGCAAATTCTTATTTAGCGAACATTAAATCAGGTATGAAACATAAGAATCGAGTCTATGTTAAAGAGTTAAAACCACCATATCGTCACAATGTCGTACCTGTTGCGACACTCGTGGTAATGGCGAGACGGTATCCAGACATTGCATGCAGTGAGTCCTCTACAGCTGATTGTTTTGCAGCTCGAGTATGGTGAGTTTAGTCAGGCTGTCGAAAACTCGGGGCGGGAGAGATTTTAGTTGGTTACCATACAGGTATAAATCTCCAGTTCGCCACTTGCATAAATAAATACAGCACGTGGCATTTTTTTTTATAGTAATCCCTAAAAAGTCGATGTTAAAGCTACTTTGTAGGAGTATGCAATGCTATTTTCCTGTAAGGCCCAGGTTTCCTTTTACAGTTTTGGGACATAGGCTTTCGCAACCAATATTATTCATAATAACGGTTTTATGGGGTTCGTTCGCGTAAGTATAAATGTCATTAACCTGCCACCATCCAACACAGCCAATAAGTAAAGGTTGTCACGTAAACAAAACGTGCCAATCAGTTACTAGTTCAGCCCACTGGTGTGTTGGAGAGTAAATCCACTTAACTTAAAGCTTTCTTGACTGCAGGAATTAATATTCTTTGGGTCTTTCGGTAAAGTCACGTAGATAGGTTCAAAGAAAATAAAAAAAAATACGAAGTTTCGAATGCAACACAAGCGGTCGTCATCAGGCTGAAAAAAGAGAGGAAAGCTGCTGAAGCAGACTGTTTAAAAGGTTTGAAATGGGTGTAGCCCAAGGGTCATAAACGAAGTGGGCGGGGCTATTGATGTTAATGTGATAAATTAGCATATTAATGTGAGATCGGAGGGTGACCTCCACGACGAGTGCGCGGAGGTGGCTATGTTAATGTGAGAAGAATTAGCATGTTAATGGCGGATCCGAGGACGACCTCCATGACGAGTGCACTGAGGTGGCTATGTTAACGTGAGAGAAGTTTGCACGTTAATGGAAGATCGCAGAGCCGCAGCCACGTCGGCGCATGAGGTGGCTGAGAAATGTTACCTGTTAATGTAAAATCAGAGAGCCGCAAATAACAACTAACAATGGAAGGTAGGATGGAAACATCACAGCCAGTTATGACTCAAACTGGTTAATAACATCCTTCCAATGATTGCTCAGTTTGTACCCATCTTCTCGGTTGAAATTGTGTCTGTGTCTATAAATATGGATGGCTTCATGAACGAATCTTTGTTGATAGCCACTGGGTTTGCAAAGTACCTTCGTCTTAGACAAATCAATTTCGTGTGAGCCCACCGCATTAAAACAATGATCAGCCATGGACGAGGTGTTGGTCCTACCGTGTTTCAAATCTGCTTTATGTTCACGAACACGGTCCGAGACATGTTTCCCCAATGTAACTACTGCCACCGACACAGCTTAGTTTGTAGATGCTGGGGTATTGCATGTCAGGGATCACATCCTTCACAGATAGGATCAGATCACGAATTTAACGTACTGTGTTAAATCGTACCTGGATCTTGTGTTTGTTCATTATTTTGGAAATCTTTTTGGTGACCCCTGCTATGTATGGCAAGGTTATGGGTTTGATCGGGTCCTCAGATGGTTATTTCCCAACAGTTGGAGTGATAGCTTTATGGATTGTGTAATCTGAATATCCATTCATCTTGAGAGCTTGGTGTACGTGTTCCAGTTCACTGGCTAGGTGATGATGGTCGGAAATACATCGAGCTCTATGGTGTAGAGTTTTGATGAGGGAATTCTTCTGGGATGGATGGTGGTGGCAGTCAGGTTTTAGGTAGGCATCCGTATGGGTGTCTTTTCTGTAAAGTGTCCCATTGAGCCATCTAGTCTATTTTCGATTTTAACATCCAAGAATGGTAACTTACCATCCTTTTCCACCTCTATGCAGCTTTCCTCTTTTTTCAGCCTTATGACGACCGCTTGCGTTGCGATTGAAACGTAGTTTTTTGTAATTTTTGTTGTTTTATTTGAACCTATGTACATGACTTTACCGAAAGACCCAAAGAATAATAGTAAATCCACTGTATTTACAATTTGAGTACCGTGACGTTTCGCTGGTAATTAAATCCAGCATCATCGGGCGATTTTGCCATGAATATAATAATTCCTCTTACAGTCGTGGCACATTGATTCTTGCACTTTAGAAAGGGTAATGTAGCTCTCAGAGACACCGTCTGTTTTTCTGTATATTTATTCTGAATAAAGTCCACTGACAACTCAACGAGTAACCACGAGTGACTATATAAACTTGGGTAGTTAGATTACTCTATTCTGAGACAATATAGCTTCTAGTCTCAAGACATCTTGAAGACGATGGAGATGACCCGTTCCAAGGCAACGACGACGATGGCGATTCCCCACACCAACAGCCCCTCAGGTCTGGTTCAGGCCGGCTCTTATGCCTCGCCCGATCCGGCCATGCCCCCATTCTCGAATTATCCTCACCGCACCTGGCTCTGTCAATCTCCGCCCTTATTACACTTTCCCGCCATTGGATCTCGTGCTCCCCCTCACGTGACCATGTCAATGCTTGTCCCATCAATCATCATTAGCACGTCCATTATAACCATGGTCCCAGGGACCCATACTGTCCCTCTATCGCTCCGTATTGTCTTTACATAAGCAAAACAAATTATGAACACTTGGATATTCCCTTGAGATTAAACATTGTGTGAGTGTCTATGAGCATGGGCAGGTGTCCTGGTACAGTTATTGAGACCAACATTGGCTCAGGGAGGTGATGGGGTCCTGCCTCATGCACAGGATGGCGAAGGGGAGCTGAGAGGATGAGGGAGGGGTAAGTGATTCACTGCAGGACATGATCAATGAAGATAAACGAGTGCTTGGTTTTTGGTGCAGACAGACGTAGAGCACCACTCATATTTACAGCTCTTATCTTATTTTAACGTAATTTATGTACAGACAATTAACCAAGGCGCTTAACAGAGAATTCAGAATGGTACAACAAAGTGCGTGTGAATGTCATGGTGGAGATGAGGTGAAAGTGAAGTTGATGGCAGTAAATGATCAGTCAGTTGTGGGAATTTCACATTTCTATGGAGGCATGCATGAGTACAGTGAAGGAAAAAGTATTTGATCCCCTACTGATTTTGTACGTTTGCCCACTGACAAAGAAATGATCAGTCTATAATTTTAATGGTAGGTTTATTTGAACAGTGAGAGACAGAATAACAACAACAAAAATCCAGAAAAACGCCCATCAAAAATGTTATAAATTGATTTGCATTGTAATGAGGGAAATAAGTATTTGACCCCCTCTCAATCAGAACGATTTCTGGCTCGCAGGTATATTTTATACAGGTAACGAGCTGAGATTAGGAGCACACTCTTAAAGGGAGTGCTCCTAATCTCAGCTTGTTACCTATATAAAAGACACCTATTCACAGAAGCAATCAATCACTCAGATTCCAAACTCTCCACCATGGCCAAGACCAAAGAGCTCTCCAAGGATGTCAGGGACAAGATTGTAGACCTACACAAGGCTGGAATGGGCTACAAGACCATCGCCAAGCAGCTTGGTGAGAAGGTGACAACAGTTGGTGCGATTATTCGCAAATGGAAGAAACACAAAAGAACTGTCAATCTCCCTCGGCTTGGGGCTCCATGCAAGATCTCACCTCGTGGAGTTGCAATGATCATGATAACGGTGAGGAATCAGCCCATAACTACACGGGAGGATCTTGTCAATGATCTCAAGGCAGCTGGGACCATAGTCACTAAGAAAAGAGTTGGTAACACACTACGCTGTGAAGGACTGAAGTCCTACAGCGCCCACAAGGTCCCCCTGCTCAGGAAAGCACATATACATGCCCGTCTGAAGTTTGCCAATGAACATCTGAATGATTCAGAGGACAACTGGGTGAGAGTGTTGTGGTCAGATGAGACCAAAATTGAGCTCTTTGGCATCAACTCAACTCGCCGTGTTTGGAGGAGGAGGAATGCTGCCTATGACCCCAATAATACCATCCCAACCGTCAAACATGAGGTGGAAACATTATGTTTTGGGGGTGTTTTTCTGCTAAGGGGACAGGGCAACTTCACTGCATGAAAGGGACGATGGACGGGGCCATGTACCGTCAAATCTTGGGTGAGAACCTCCTTCCCTCAGTCAGGGCATTGAAAATGGGTCATGGATGGGTATTCCAGCATGACAATGACCCAAAACACACGGCCAAGGCAACAAAGGAGTGGCTCAAGAAGAAGCACATTAGGGTCCTGGAGTGGCCTAGCCAGTCTCCAGACCTTAATCCCATAGAAAATCTGTGGAGGGAGCTGAAGGTTCGAGTTGCCAAACGTCAGCCTCGAAACCTTAATGACTTGTAGAAGATCTGCAAAGAGGAGTGGGACAAAATCCCTCCTGAGATGTGTGCAAACCTGGTGGCCAACTACAAGAAACGTCTGACTTCTGTAATTGCCAACAAGGGTTTTGCCACCAAGTACTAAGTCATGTTTTGCAGAGGGGTCAAATACTTATTTCCCTCATTAAAATGCAAATCAATTTATAACATTTTTGAAATGCGTTTTTTCAGAATTTTGTTGTTATTCTGTCTCTCACTGTTCAAATAAACCTACCATTAAAATTATAGACTGATCATTTCTTTGTCAGTGGGCAAACGTACAAAATCAGCATAGGATCAAATACTTTTTTCCCTCACTGTATATACACGCAAGATGGAATGTCTTTGTTGTACATGGACGTGTAGTGAATCTTTGTGGAATGGGCTGGATGGATGGCCTTGCCTTTTTTACACATGGCTTAGTGTGTGTGTGCTGCGCATACACAGCCTTGCACACGCAGACCCTGCGGATGGGAGAGACTTCAGCTGGTTTAAGTTCAGATATAGCTCCTTCAAGTTCGCCTGAGTGGGGCAGATTCAAATCACGGAAAACGTACAAATCAAAGGATTTGTCCTGATTTTAGTTTGCATCCATTACCTTCTGTGCTGAAATATTCATTCTCGTGTTAATTAAGAAAATCATATCCACAGAGAAGAGCTCATCTAACATACACAATTATATCACAACCCAAATACTTAAGCAGCTGTCTGCTTTGAACAAACGTAATAATTTGATGATTCAATGTTGCCACACCTCCGATTATCACGCTTGGCTACATGGTGCGAAATAAATTATACGTACATATGTAGTGACATCACGGGATGTCACTGTACAGTGCCAGGCCTAGAGAGGCACAGCATGTGATGTAGCGACATCGCCGACACCACTATGATGTGGGTATAGTACCGGCCCTAGAGGGGCTCGGTGAGCGCTGGTTGATAGCGCTGGATGGCATCACGATTGGCGTGCAGTGCCAGCCCTACAGGATAGGGTGTGGAAGTGCTGGCCGTAGGAAAGGGGTTACTATAGGCAATGGCACTCTGGTTGACCCAAGAGGACACGTGACCGGTTAAGTCTACAAAGGGGCCCAAAGTGGGGGCTAGGGGTGGTCACGTGGTCGGGGTCCAGATCCTGCTCGAGGATTCTGGAAGGTGGTCGTGGCCAAGGGCAGAGCCAGCCATGCTGCAGAGAATATTAGCCGGGTCCCCCAGAGGGACTGGCGTTGTTGTTCATCCTGAAGAAACCGTCTATGTCTACGTTCTAACGAGTCTCCAACACGTGGACCTGGACCTGAGCTGTGGTCTGGTCCGTAGTAGCTCGTTACGTTGTAATTAGTGTAGTTAGCCTGGTGGTCACCACCATATGTTGTTATTCTGTTAAGGGGCAGTTACCCCGTGTGTTGGTGTTAAATAAATGTGTTGCCTCCAAGAGTATGTCTGCGACTCAGTTTAACTCAATACACATACATTTGCATGTATTTCAGATTTTAGGCAGATATATTACTAGCTATTTTGTGTATGGGAGGAATTCAAAGTATTCTGAGAAAATTACTTATATTCGAGGATAGTACTAAAAAACCTGACCCAAATACGATGACAAGCCAGCAGTCTAGCCAATGGGGGCAGAGTATCCTGGGAAACTAAACCGCGTGAAATTTAAAGACACGGTGATAGGAGTAACATCCTTTTCAAATATGTCCACTGAAAACTGTCCCAAGACCTTTGTGCAGGCAGAATCCTGCATTGGTGTTCTATGCCATTTTTACATTTGCAATATTATAGATCAAACATTATGGCTTACTTTGAACAAAACAAATACGTCAGAGTATTTTGATGACAATTACATTTGGCATTGTTGATCATTCGTTTACACAGACCTGACATTCGTAGCCCTAGACCAAAACCAGTTGCAGAGCCTCTCGCCGGGGGTGTTCGATCATCTCCCCGAGCTGAGGACTCTGGGGCTGCCTTCTAATCGTCTGCAGTCTCTACCACTTGGCTTCTTGGATTGTGGCTTGTTTTTTTTAGCTAAACCACGAGTTTTCAACCTTGCCTCATGTTCAAAGGACTCCTGCTTTGTGCTGTTCCCCCACCCCTTCTAGCTTGAGCAAACAGCTTTGTTCATACACCAAAAATGAAATCTCTCACCTCTTTAGCATGGCAGGAATGGTGCTATTGAGACAGCTCATAAGCTCCCATGGCGCCCACCATCCAAACTCCAAGTGTTTCCAGGTACTGTAAAACGATAGAATTTAGTCAGTCAAATATGCTGGGATGAAATATTTTAATGTATAGTAGGTGTTTCCATGCTAAAATAAAGTGAGTCTAGACATCTACTTGTCCATATGAGGAGTTATGGAAAAGGAAAAAATATAAATGATAGCGATTTCGATGCCATGCTAGACTCTATGGTAGATCCCATGTTCCAACATATAACACACAAACCCCGTGATTAATCTTAAGTTGTAATCCATGCTCAAGCTCACGCTTTAATGCATGCATAATCACTCCATATTCCATGGATTCATTCCGTTTCACCGCAGCACCATGGAAATGTTGCCTTTCGAAGTCTTGAATAGTTTTAGACTCCCCTGATACTCACTGTGGCTGCCGTGGGTAATTGATACCATGAATGAGGAGCGCAGTGTTAAATAACAGGAATAAAAAAACAAGGAAAGTAGTGGACTGCAGAAACAACGGATGCCAAATAATTTAAACGAGAAACTAAAAAACAACAGTTGAGCAGAAATGCATGATAATGCATTGCATGTATTTCAATTACCGTAGTGAGCAAAACAAACTTAACACGTCACACACAATTCTCTGAATATTTTCGCAGTGTAGCAAAAAAATGTGATTAGTACAATTACGTCACAAAAAATATTTCCTGTAAAGTTGTAAACACATTTTTATAGACGTCTTCCCTAAGTGTTTGACAGAAAACGTCTAAATAATGAGTGTAGGAATTCATATTATTTGGTTCTTTCAGTAAAGTTACGTAGATAGAATTATTTTTTTTCAGTAAAGTCACGTAGATATAATTTTTTTTTCTATTAACATGACTTTAACGAAATAACCAAATAATAATGAGCGTAGCTCTAGCCCTGGATTCCAACCAGTTGCAAAGTCTCCCCTCGGGGGTGTTCGATGCCCTCACCGAGCTCGGACAATAATTTTGGGGACTGGCTGTGAACAAGATGGCGTCTCTCACCCGTGGGCTGCATATGGGTGTGGACGTATGAACCGTATCTCCTCGTGTCCTTTGCGGAAGATGACAGTGTGTGTGTGTCGACTCACGATGCCTTTAACGAGGACACACCCATTTGGTGATGAGACTCAGAGAAGTTGAACATTTTTAGAATTTGATCAAACAAATGCTGCTGGAAACATTGGCTCATAGTTTCCACTGACTTGAGGTCTTTCATTTGTGGTAGAGTATTTACAAGTGCTCTATATCAGTCACAATATTTTTTATCAGGTACTAGAAGGTAGTACCCGACGTTGCCCGGTATTAAAACTATTTCAAAACTACTCTTAAAAATGTAACATCAATGTGTACTGACTGTGGTGGCACCTGCTATGATGACAGCAGTGCATACAGTGGTGGTACCTGCTTTCACTGCAGCAGTGCATACTGTGGTGGTACCTGCTATGATGACAGCAGTGCATACTGTGGTGGTACCTGCTATGATTACAGCAGTGCATACTGTGGTGGTACCTGTTCTGATTACAGTAGTGAATACCGACGGTGGTACTTGCTATGATTACAGCAGTGCATACGGACTGTGGTGGTACCTGCTACATCTAGCGACTGTATAGTAGTAATCACTGCACGCATCGGGATGCGGGGGGTGCATGACACAGTGAAGAATTTACGTAACCGTTTAGTGTATTTTTATAGCATTTTTAACGCAAAAGAAAATGTCCCCCTGACTCCCACCAAAGACGTGCGACTTGGCATGGGCTGTTCCCCCCACCTAAGGCGCGTGAGTTGGTATAGTCGTGCACGCGTCATAAATAAATAAATAAACAATAGCTATGCGCGCAAAAATCACATTAAATCGCTAATCAAACTAATTTAAAGTTGACGGATGTGAAAAAGGAATAGCGCTTGCTGACTGCGGGGCTTACGGCGTGGTACCTGGCTATTTTTTTTCGTATGCCCTACCATTGGAGAGCGAAGCGAGCGACCACACACAAACCCACAAACCCACCATTTGTTTACTTTTATATAGATAGATAGAAGAAGATATAAGATAAATGCATATCTTCCTTTGGGAATCTTCACCTCGCCTGTATTTTGTGCACCTCACAGATTCACCCTCAACTCTGCCGAACCTGAGTTATGGTCCAACCTATTTCTGCAGTCCTATATACCCTATAATTTGACATGTAGGGGCCTGCTTTCATCGCTTTGAATCAATCAATGGATAATATTTGTGCATACTCTGAGCCTTCAGTGCACAAGTAAGCACGAGCGATGTTGTGCTGGGTCAGCATGACAGAGGACCAGAGTGCGATGTTAAAGGGAACTACGATGGTTGCATTTTGCAGTGGCAGTCGCCTCCTAATCTGTAATACCCAGTTCCAGCATTACAGCCTGAAACATAAAGTGGCATGGATATGATCGGTATCAATTGACACTTGGGTGGCGTGTGTGGGAATGTGTTTAGAGCCACGTGTGTGGTGCGGCGTCATCCCCTCTGGGATTCCTGCAGACACCACGAAGCTCGTGTTAATGAGCACTGGGCTGAAACGCATCTCCCCCACAGCATTCGCCCACTCTGCCTGACCTCCCATTGCGTTTTCAGTGTTTGGCTTCTATAGCAATGCAGCACCCTGGATTAAACTGCATAAGATGACTGATACAATAAAAAAAAATTGCACTGTCCAAATAATACAACAAAATAAACATAGACCCCAACGGTGGATATTTTTTTTAAATCTTATTTTATATTCATAGAGCTCCTTTTTTCAAAGTGCTTTACATAGTCTTCTTGGTTTTTTCGGTAAAGTCACGTAGAAGGGGAGTAATAAAATAATAAAAATAATAAAACATAATAAAATAATTCTCACGACGTTTCGGCCACAACGCAAGCAGCCGTCTTCAGGTGAAACCAGGTCTGTCGAGGCGACAGCGTCTGAATGGAACAGCACACGTGCTTGGAGCATATATATAAGCTGGGTTGGGAGGGGGGGTGAAAGGGGCGGCGCCTTAACAAAATAATTTGCATATCAAGAGGTATGTAATTAGTGCTACTTGTGTCCGTGCATTATGCAGGATTAGCAGCATCAAAGGAGCGGATATGGGAAATGCAGGTATGTGAATAGTGTTACTTTGCCCGTGCATGATGCAGGATTAGCAGTATCACAGGGAGGGGGTGGGGGTAGCATTAATAAAGGGATGAAGTGTTAATAGTATGTAGCTGCAGTAACTAAAACCACCACGTAAACAACTAAAGTATAAACTACCTAGTATCATAATTATACTAAATATACTCTACAATAAGCTGAGTTACTAACAGTAGGTAATACATTACAATTCTACGTCGTAAAAAGTGTGATATACATTAGGGTGGGTATAATAATACATAGTGTAACATTACAATGGATAAGGTATAGGGTGGTT